>CM049567.1:39120772-39455772 GCA_027123335.1 Amphiprion clarkii
CACTATAGTTTGTGGAACGCATTCCTCGAAAGTTAATAAGAACTGCAGCATTCGATATTTTCAATAAACTTTTACATATGTGTGTTGAGAATATGGGCAGATGTATGAAGATTACAATTTCTTACTTGCTAAGATTGGTATCGGCCTCAAAAATCCAGTATCGCTAGACATGACAACCGAGCTAATTCCAAACACTGGCTTCTCTTTTTGCGAACTTTAATTCATCCAGTCGGGTTCAGGAGGTTCAGTGTTGTGTGTCTGAGAAAACCTTGATCTTGTAACACAATCAAACGCTGCATAACAAGCGAGACGCCGGGTTAAAGGTGCTCTGCGGAGGTTTTGACCTCCAGCGGAGCTACTGTGCTGCTTCTTTGTGCTGCTTCTGTGCAGAGGCGTCCTCATTTGTGCACTCAGGTGTCAGAATGAACAGTTCCAATGGACTACATGTGGCGACAATGCACCGAGATGTGCAGCAACGCGCCGTTAAAAGCCGGAAAGGAAAAGAGCGAAACCTCGTAAATGTGATATACTTCATCTTTTTACTTTCAGAACAGCTTAGAAAGTATGCTCTTTCATGCAGTATGCATACAACTGGAACACACCATTTCATCATTATAGTGTGTCTTCCTTATATATTCGACACAGTTTGTAGCATAAAATGAGCTGCAGCTTCCTGTGCGCTCTCAGTTTGTTGTACAGATTGTTAGTCAGAATGACAACAAAATCATTCCAGCTAGCATTCCGCAAAATCTGACTGGATTTGCAGGACATTCTGGGATTGTTAGCATGTCACAAACTGTGTAAAATCTTTTTCTTGCATGCTATATAGTATGGATATGGCAACATATATGGGTTGTGGTTGAATCGTCAACAAATTTCTTTAATGCTAACGAAAAATGTCACAAGGTCAAGGAAAAACGGTGATGGAGAATTTATAAAGGACAAAAGGAGGATCCGACTGCACTAACCAGGCTGTACTTTGAAAGACTAAGAGAGACTCTGCAGATCAGAGTTTGGTAACTCATTCCACCACCAAGGAACTGCAGAGGAGGAGAGTCCAGCTATGTACCGGCCCTGATGTGGTGGTTTGATCAGGAGTCTGTTATTGGCTGAGAGTAGTGAGCTGGAGGGAGTGTAGACCTGAATGTTCAGGTACCAGGGAGCTGTTTTCATTGTAGTTTTGAATGCAAGTGTCAGAGTTTTGAATTTTATGCTGGCAGAAATTGGAAGCCAGTGAAGCGATCTGAACAGTAGGGTGACGTGCTGTTTTTGGCTTGTTGAAAACCAGCTGTGCTGCTGCATTCTGGATCATCTGCAGAGGTTTGACCGTGCATTCAGGGATGCCGGTAAGAAGCTGCAGTAGTGGGGGCGTGATATTACAAGAGTCTGTACCAGAAGATGTCCTGCATGTTCAGACAGGAAGTCTCTGATCTTCCTGACGTTTTACAGGACGAATCGACACGACCGAGCAACAGAGGACACATGAGCCTTGAGGGTTAGTTGGTGACACCCAAGTTTCTGGCGGACTTTGTGGGTTTCAGTTGGGTGGATTCAAGCTGGATGTTGAGTTCTTGTTGAATAGAGGGACTGGCTTGGAGGACAAGGATCTCAGTCTTGGAGAGGTTGAGTTGAAGGTGGCGTGTTTTTATCCATGCCAAGATACCTGCAAGGCATGATGAGATCCGGGCGGAGACAGTGTGGCTGCCTGGGGGGAACGACAGGAAGAGCTGGGCATCATCAGCATAGCTTGGTAAGGTTTAAGAAAATGACCACGATTGGGTGGTATTGGGTTAGCAGGTTGAAACAGTAATAATAAATGCAAAAATATCTTGATTGAAAATGTATTTCAGATAAATTAAAAACAAACTAAAACACATTTCCCTCAAAACATGACTGAGAATGCAGTTTAGTTGTGTCAGAGTGTCATTGTCTTGAGATCAGGCTGCTCGGCTGCAACTTTAATTCAACGTTTCACTCGGTTAGGAAGCTTCCTCAGCAAAACAGACAAATCGATGGGTTTGGAAATGTTTTATAGAGAAGATAATGCTTTTGTTGTGTCTACAACTGATGTTAATTTACCAGAAAGCTCAACCGGCTGCTTTCTGTCAATAAGCTATTTGTACGAATGTTAATTAGAAATCAGTTTGGGTGAGGGTGAGCCTCTTTCCCTTCCATATCTGACGGTTTTAACATCCCTCACCCTCCGTCCTCACCCCTCATTACAGGAAGAGCAAAGAGGGCAATAAATCTGAGAGACCTCCCGGAGTCTCCGCTCCGACTCCGAGTCTCGACCCGAAGTGACCATCGATCCTCGGTTCGCCCCCTCGTGTTCGACCCTCGACCTCCTTGTTCGTCCTCCCACCTTCAGCGATGAAGCCATTTGCGTTCATACTTCTTTGTCGGTGAAATCACGTCCTTTGCACGATCGCAAAGACTGAAATAAAGCGCACGGATACTGCTTTGTATGTGAGGAACAAACAGATTCTTTAGATGACGTGGATCCTTCGGGCGAAGCGCCAAAGCATCTGGCCAAACATGCCGCTACAAACAGCGCCGAGCCGGAGCTGCATCTCCGACTACAGAGCACAGCGGTCTCCGTTAACCTTGAGCGTGAGGGAAGAAAGAAACAAGACAAAGAGATGCTGCTGTGGTGTGGGAGGAGAGAATGAAAAAGAGTGGCAGGGTCAGAGCAAATCTCCAAACTAGAAAAAACACTACAAAGCACCAAACGGCTCCTCTGGGACGGAGGATGGAAAAGATTTTTTTTATTTTTTTGGGGGTTGGAACTATTAATTATTCATCATCTGTAGAAAAGAGAAGAATAAGAAGATTAAATAAATATCTCCAGAGGGTGAACTTAAGGCAGGAAAAACATTTTGCCAGAGAATATATCTCTATTCTATGTATTTATTAATGGACTTGTCACTGTGTAATTACAGGCCTCACAGTGTAGCTTCCGGCTTCTGCATGAATCCGACAATGAACCTGTAGGATTGGAGATTGTGGTGTTCCGGCTCATGAAACACCATGACTATTTCATCCCCTTATCCTCAGGCCAAGGTGAACTTGTCACACGTGGCACACTCCGGTCCTCCTCAAACAAAATCCTCAAGTCCTCCTTTATCCTTTCTCTGGGTTTTCTTTTTTTTTTATTTAAGCCTGACTGACTCACCCATCACCCAAACAGCTTCCTGCGCTTGGCAGCCGGTGTCTCGGGGTTAAGTTTATCTCATTTACTATTGATTTCAGTCGAAGTGCCTTCACCCTGCAGCGGGACGCGCTGAAATTTTCTACAGAGAAGCTCCTTCTGTGGTTCCGACAACAGTCTGTTTATTTACTTTTCCTCACCACGCCGAGGTTTAGTATTTGCTGTTTCAAAACATCGAAAAATCTCAAATGTTTTGTGGCTCCTAATTAAGGAAGTTAATCTAACGTAATCCCATAAAGAACTTTATAATGGCTCAACGTCTGCGCGGTTTTAACAACGAAACTAAACAAAAATACACAAAATGACACAAAAATACACAAAATGACAACAAAAAGGGACAAAATGACACAAAGGGACAGAGAACTGAGCAAAATGACAACAAAAATGGCACAAAACAACACAAAACGACAACAAAAACACACGAAACGGTACAAAATGGCAACAAAAATATATAAAATGACACAAAAAGGTACAAAATGACAAGAAAAACAACACAAATCGACAACAAAAATGACACAGAAGGACAGAAAACTGTACAAAATGACAACAAAAATACATGAAATGGCACAAAATGACAACGAAAACACACGGAAAGACACAAAACACAAATTAACAACAGAAGACAGAATACGGCACAAAATGACAACAAAAAGGGACAAAATGACACAAAGGGACAGAGAACTGAGCAAAATGACAACAAAAATGACACAAAACAACACAAAACGACAACAAAAACACACGAAACGGTACAAAATGGCAACAAAATATATAAAATGACACAAAAAGGTACAAAATGACAAGAAAAACAACACAAATCGACAACAAAAATGACACAGAAGGACAGAAAACTGTACAAAATGACAACAAAAGTACATGAAATGGCACAAAATGACAACGAAAACACACGGAAAGACACAAAACAACACAAATTAACAACAGAAGACAGAATACGGCACAAAATGACAACAAAAAGGGACAAAATGACAAGAAAAACAAAACGATACAAAAGGAAAGAAAACTGATGACAAAAATGGCACAAAACAACACAAAATAAAAAATATACATAAAATGACAAAACAACAACAAAAACAGATGAAATGGCACAAAATGACTACAAAAATACACAAAATGACACAAAAAGGTACAAGATGACAAGAAAAACAGACAAAATGACAGAAAAGGACAACAAACAAACGGCACAAAATGACAAGAAATACAACAAAACAACACAATTTAACAACAAAAAGACAGGAAACTACAAAATGGCAACAAAAACGGCACAAAACAACAAAATATGACAAAAAATACACAAAATACACAAAAGACACAAAATGACAACAAAATTCACAGTCTGTTTATTTACTTTTCCTCAAAACAATGAAAAATCTCAAATGTTTTGCAGCAGTCAGACAAAAACAGAAGCAGATGATGGACGTCAGGAGGAAAGATCAGATGAGATTTAAGAAGCAGAATCTGAGAAAAACTGTGTTTCTCTTCTTTCAAATCTCAATTCTCCAGTCTTTGCATTTCACAGACGGCTGGTCGGGATCATTAAAGAGTTTCCCTGCAAACAGTTTTTGTTTACATGCAGTGTTTCTGTGGATCCTTAAGGACACACGGAACGCATCTTAATGATCAAATATCTATAACGCTGATTGATTTTTTTGTTTTAATGTTGTGAAAGCTGCATTATTTAGACTAGACGGCAGTTTTTTTTTTTTTTTTAGTTTTCTCATTTCATACTTGCAAATTGCCGCCTTTAATTGAGCACATGAAGATACACAACCTGCCTGTGGAGCTGCATTAAAGTGTTTTCATCACTTTGGTTAATTTTGTATTCTGACATACAGACTTCTGTAATACAAAGCAAGTTAGACATTTCTGAGCTTTCTTTGTGTCGGTTGGCTCAACTAAAAATCAACCTCCATTTAAAAATATTTGGTATGACAAGCTGTCTCTGTTAACTCAGGTTTTCCGCTTCAAACTCTGAGCGTTTTCACATAAAATGAGGCGTTTAATGCGTCATGTGACTCTTCTGCTGCACAGAATGGAGCAATCAGGTGCAGCTACTGCAGTCAACAGGTAGATTTAATGGAAAACTATGAAAAATATCAAACTTTATAAAGAAAAACAAAACGACGACAAAAATACACGAAATAGCACAACACAAATCGACAAAAAGACAGAAAATAACAGCAAAAAGGGGCAAAATGACAGAAAACAACAGCAAAAAGGGACAAAATGACAAGAAAAACAAGCAAAACAACACAAACTGACAACAAAAATCCCAGAAACAACCCAAAATGACAACAAAAATACACAAAACAACCCCAAATGACAACAAGAACATACAAAATGACACCAAATAACACAAATTGACAACAAAATGACAGAAAAAAGCAAAAAAGGACAACAAAAATACACAAAATGAGAACAAAAATAGACAAAATGACAACAAAAACAGATGAAGCAACACAACATGACAACAAAAGCATACAAAATCACACAAATTGAAAACAAAAAGAAAACAGCAAAAAAGGACAACAAAAATAGATAAAATGACAATAAAAGGTACGAAATGACATGAAAAACAACGACACAAAAGGACAGAAAACTGTACAAAATGACAACAAAAATACACAGAATGACACAAGCATTTACACCTGACTTTGTCTCAGAGTTTTAACTTTTTTTCATAATTTCTCACTAAATCAAAGTGAAATTCATGTTGCTGATTGAATATTCTCTCTAGTAAATACTAATAATCAGTTTTCCAATCTGCAAATGAACCTGACAGAAAATCAGGTTCACCTGTCATATAATGCAGGATATAAATGTTTAAATTTCTGGCTGAATCAAAGTGAAATTCATGTTGTTGATTGAATATTCTCTGTCATAAATACTAATAGAATAATGAATTTTCTAATCTGCAAGGTAGATGGACTCGGCAGCAAATCAGAACTACATATAAGGTCTTCATTTTCATTTAAAAGATATATTTATGTGATTTCTGGATCACTAATCTCGTTTTCATAGCAAATCCATCAGGTCTGAGTATCTGCTCTCAGTAAAATCACCTTAAAACTACTAAATGTAGGAGACAAAAGATCATTTTTTAGTATTGATTTCTGTTTTGCTGCTAACATTCAACAACAAACTCATTAAGAAACACGTGTTACATCAGTGTCATTGTTGTGATTGTCCATGTGAGTCCTTGTCAGTGTGTCGGAATGATGATATAACATCAGATAGAGCAGCAGCAGCAGCTCCACAGAGGCTCTTCAATCCCTCAGCATCAATAGAAGCTTTACAGCAGACCATCAGGAACAGAAGTCTATGTGCATAAAGTCTTAAGACTCCATAAACGTCACCGAGTTCCAGCGAGCAAAAACCGCCACATCCATCGCTAAGCTACCAACGTACACCTGTTGCAAACAAATCTTCAACTTATTTATTTTCTGGAGTGTGTACTATTAAGCCGGCCTTCCCTGCTGCACAATCATTACTGTTTGGATCCAAAACAAACACGATGTAAAAGTTATGGATAAGAGGAACGACATCCACTGTCTGTCTGGAATGGAAAACCAGCAGCAATCTTCCAGTGATTGTCCGTTAAAACTAGTCCGTCTTTACAAAGCTTCCATATTTCTACATATTTTATTTTTAGTTGATGTCAGTGTCCCAAGTGTCCACCATTTTTAAGTATATCGACACAACAGAACAACACAAAACAACACAAAATGACACAAAACAACAGAAATCGACAGCAAAAAGACAGTAAACTGCACAAAATGACACAGAATAACACAAAACAACAACAAAAACACGAAATGGCACAAAATGACGACAAAAAGACACAAAATGACAACAAAAAGGTAGAAAATGGCAAGCAAAACAACGCAAAAGGACAACAAAGATACACGTAACAACACAAAGCAACAAGTAAAAGACCACAGCAACACTCCAACATCAGCTCTTATTTTAAAGGCTGAAACCTCCATAAACTGAAAAACTTCAGCATGAAACAGGAAAAGCTAATTCTATGAACTTAATAGAGTTTGTTTGTTGAACATAATTTCCCCAGACGCTGCATTAGGTTAAAAACCAAACAACAACCGTGCTGTAAACTGTGTGTGAGCTTGACTGGAAGGCTGAAGCCCTGAAGGTACGTGAGCAGATCTTTTAAACCCGACGCTGGAACCTTCTGTTAGCGGCTGGACGACTCCAACCTCCCCACCACGCTCAGATCTTCTTTCTGCAGCCCATTCCCGAGCTGCGTGAGACGACGCGGGGCGAATTCACGGCTTCTTTTGTAACCTCGCTCATGCAATTAACCTCGGTTCGCTTTACAATTACATGTGCCATATCTTTTGTTGCCGGGGTCACAGGTGGACTCGCTGATTATTTTTTCTTTGAGGCCGGTATTTTCAGTGAAATCCAAGACTTCGACTTGTATCGTAAGGTGGGTTATAGTCTTAAGAATAAGATCTTTGCAACATTTTTGTGTTTTTGTACCATTTTTATGTTGTTTTCTGGCATTTGCTGAAGCTAGAGGCTTCATAAATGACCTTTTGGGTTGTGTTTTTTGTCCATGAAAGGACGGATTCATCCCAAATCCAATGTGACATCCACACACGTCAGGTGCAGAACAATGCGTTTCTTCAGGATAATCTCAGTCAGGTGTTGTTTTTTTACTATTAATCGTATTTGACACTCACCACCCAGAAGAGAGTCGTGTGAGCCAGAGCCTGGTACTGATCGATGGTGGAGAGGACGCTGAGGATCAGACAGGCCAGAACGATGAGGAACCTGCAGGAAACAAACGCCACAGAGCGTTACATTTGTGGACGTTTGGGTTTTATTTAGTGTTCTATCATCCATTACACCACAGCTTTCCACACAGTAAAACATCAAGCAGTAATCCAGATGCTAAACGACAGAAACATAGAGGGAAAGGATTTACAAATGATACAAAAAGTCTTTAAAAAAGTTACTTAAATACATGAAATGGCACAAAATGCCAAGAAAAATACACAGAATGACACAAATCGACAGCAGAAAGACAGAAAATTGCACAAAATGACAAGAGAAATGCACAAATTGACACCAAAAAGGGACAAAATGAAAACAAAAATACACAAAATGACAACAAGAATACATAAAATGACAACAAAGCGACACAAAATGACAAGAAAAACAAAATGCCACAAAATAACAACAAAAAGGGACAAAATGACAAGAAAAATACACAAAATGACAACAAAATAACACAAATCAACAAGAAGACAGAAAACTGCAAAAAATGACAACAGAAATACACAAAATGACAAAAAAGGGACAAAATGACAACAAAATAGCCAAAATGACAAGAAAAATACACAAAATGACAACAAAAAGACAGGAAACTGCACAAAATGACAACAGAAATATACAAAATGACAAGAAAAGGGACGAAATGACAAAAAAACCCCAAAATGGCACAAAATGACAACAAAAACACACAAAATGACAACAAAACAACACAAATCTACAACCAAAAAGGACAAGACAACACAAAAGGACAGAAAACTGCACAAAATGACAACAAAAAGATACAAAATGACAAGAAAAACGAACGAAACAAAACAAAACCACAAACAAAACGACACGAAATGACACAAAATGACAACAAAAACAGAAAAATGACACAAAAGCACACAAAATGACAAGAAAAACGCACAAAGTGACAGCACTGCGTTGGATTTGTGGTTATTAAAACATGAAGTTGTTCCTGGAATCAAAGCACTTCCAGTCGAGTCACGCACTTCTCCCCGCTCGGCTTTTTAACATCCCACCTCGTATCCGTGGCGACGCTTTGATTTACCTCGCTCCACTTTGAGCGTCTGGCTTGAAATAAAGTTCAAGACGGCAGAACATTACTTAGTTTTTTTTTTTTTTTTACCCTGAAAAGTATCTGACTGAATTTGGGAAAAAAATGAAAGCATTCAAGGACGGGCCTCTGGAGGAACCTTCTGAACCGCCGTACGAACGCAAAGCGTGATAAACTTGTCAAATAATGAGCGCAGGTTTGCACACGCCGGATCAACAAACACCAAATTGCTCTTTAACATTCTCCTTTTCCCTCCCAAGGTCACGAGTGTGAAACCACTCAAACTGCTGAACAGAAAATAATATTTTTTTTCTCAGAGATAAGACTTCCAGCTGCCGTCACACCAAAAACACACATGTGACCTTGAGTTTTTAACTCCTAAATGGAAATTAAAAAGTTTCGTGGCCATCAGGATGTCAAGAAGATTCAGTTTTTTAGTAATTTGGATGAAAAGAAGAGCTACTTTCATTTATGGTTTATGTGTCGTATCGGCTGTTCATAAAAATCCGAGTGGAGGATGTTGGATTTGACGGTACAGGAAGAAGATCTGGTTTTATTTTGGAAGAACAGTACCAGCCTGGTTGGAGGGTTTTTGCACATTTGCACATTTTCAAGGAGCAAAATTTAAAAACTGTCCTCAGCTGGAGCCATTTAATCATTTAGATCATCTGGAAACTGCTCTGAAAGTGTTCTCACCAAACCTTATGGCTGCAGGAGCTTTATTCTGAATTCAATGCTCAGTTATGGTTTTTTTTAACTAATTTTGTGTCTCGTTTTGTGTCTCATTTTGTGTGGTTTTGTGTTTCTTTTTTTGTGATGCTTTCTGTTGGGCGTTTGGTGTCTTGTTTGTGTCCTTTTGTGGTCATTTTCACTAGATTTTAAATTATTTTGGAACAATTTGACTAATTTTGTGTCTTGTTTTTGTCATTTATGTCTCATTAGTGATGCTTTGTGTCGGGTTTTGTAGTTTTGTGTCTTGTTTGTGTCACTTTGTGGTTATTTTGGATAGATTTGAAGTCATTTTGGACCAATTTGATTAATTTTGTGCCTTGTTGTTGGCTTTTTATGATGTTCTTGTCGGGTTTTTGCTATTTTGTGTCTTGTTTGTGTCATTTTGGACAGATTTTAAGTCATTTTGGACACATCTTACTAATTTTGTTTTGTTTTCAGCGTTTTGTGATGTCTTGTGCTGAGTTTCTGTTGTTTTGTGTCTTGTTTGTGTAATTTTGTGGTCATTTTCGACAAATTTTTAGTCATTTTGGACACATTTTACTAATTTTGTGTCTTTTTTGTGGTTTCGTGTTATGTTTGTGTTATTTTGTGGTATTTTGGGATAGATTTAAAGTAATTTCAGACAAACTGAGTCCTTTTAGACACATTTCGAGTCAATTTGGACACATTTTACTAATTTTGTGCCTTGTTTTCTGCATTTTATGATGCTTTTTGCGGGGTTTTGTTTTGTGTCTTGTTTGTGTCATTTTGTGGTCTTTTTGGTCAAATTTTGGAAACATTTTACTAATTTTGTGTCTTCTTTTTGTCGTTTTATGTCTTATTTGTGATGCTTTGTGTTGGGTTTCTGTTGTTTTGTGTCTTGTTTGTGTCATTTTGTGGTCTTCTTGGGGAAATTTTGGAAACATTTTACAAATTATGTGTCTTGTTTTTGTTATTTTATGTCTTGTTTTTCTTTTGCATCTCATTTGTGATGCTTTTTGTCGGGATTTCGGTGTTTTGTGTCTTGTTTGTAGCATTTTGTGGTCTTTTTGGATAGATTTTAAATAATTTTTGACACATTTTACGAATTTTGTGTCTTTTTTGTTGCTTTGTGTCTTGTAGGTATCATTTTGTGGTCTTTCTGGGTAGATTTTAAGTCATTTTGTACATATTATTTTCTGCAGCACCATCTGTACTGTCAGTCCTGCAGCTGGGTTTGGGTTTAGGGTGTATGAAGCTGAGCAGAAAGGTTGGCACTGGGGCAAGGACAAACTGATTAACATTTCATTTCCACTGGCAAGAGACGTGGCGATAAAGCGCAGAACTCCTGAACGGGTTCTTATGACAATGTCAGTGTGTCTTTGCCAAAAAACTGACAGAATAAACTCTGATGGCTGTTTCTTTATTACATGTGTTGCCTTAAGCAGTTAGTTTGTACATGAGGGTCTTTCTATCTGGTTTTAAGTGGTGAATATTGATTAAGCTGAACAAGTTTAAAGTCTGAGCTCATAGCTAACAATAGTTTTTGAGTTAAATATACTTAAAGAAGGTGGGCTTTGCATCGTTTTCTTTGCAACAATCTGAGTATTGATCTTTGAAGAGTCATGACTTGTGGAATAATATAGTTAGAGTCTGGAAATTCGGTAGATTTATTGATATTTACACACAGTCTTCAATGGTAGAACCCTGTTTTGATAGAATAATACAATAGTGCAAATCTGGTCAAAAAATGTCATTTTTTCTCTCTGTTCTGCTATTCCACCAACCATAAAACCTTTATTTTTTACCCCTTAAGAGGCAGATCGGTACCAATAAAAGCTTAAAAATAAAGTGTATGGTGCTATTCAGGGATTTTTTTGCATTTATTGCTGATATTAGGACAATCATTGAGCAGGTCTGTAAGGTAGACCTGGAAACTGTAAGACTTATATAATATTGGAAAAAGGATGGTTTCCCAATTCATAGTGCTTCAAATAACTTTATTCAAAGTGGTACCATAAGTAAAAGTTTATTATCTACATGTCAGATGTAAAAATGAGCCTTTTAGGGTGAAAAATGAAGGTTTTATAGTTGGTGGAATATCAGAGTAAACAGGAAAATGGACATTTTTGACCAAATCTGCAACATCGTGCAACTGGTTTGTATTATTCTATTAAACTGAGGTTGTACCAGTGAACACTGTATGTACATATCAATATGTGTCTGGTTTTTGTTGTTTTGTGTCCTGTTTGTGTAAATTTTTTGGTCATTTTTGACACTTTGTACTAATATTACATCTTTTGTTGTGGTTTTGTGTCTTGTTTTTCTTTTGTGTCTCATTTGTGACGCTTTTTGTTGTTTTGTGACTTGTTTGTGTCTTTTGTGGTCATTTTGGACAAATTTTGAGTCATTTTGGACGAATTTGGCAAATTTTCTGTGTTTTTTTGTGTTTTTTTTGTCTTGTTTGTGTCATTTTGTGGTCTTTTGGGACAGATTTTAATTCATTTTAGACTAACTTTGAGTCATTTTGGACATTTTTTACTAATTTTGAGTCTTCTTTTTGTCATTTTGTGTCTCGTTTTTCATCTGCGTCTCACTTGTAATGCTTTGTGACAGGTTTTTCTTGTTTTGTGTCTTGTGTAATTTTTTTGTCATTTTGGACAAATTTTGAGTCATTTTTGACACATTTGGCAAATTTTCTGTCTTTTTTGTGTTTTTTTTGTCTTGTGTCATTTTGTGGTCTTTTGGGACAGATTTTAATTCATTTTCTGCATCTCACTTGTAATGCTTTGTGATAGGTTTTTCTTGTTTTCTGTCTTATTTGTGTCATTTTTTGTCATTTTGGACAAATTTTGAGTCATTTTTGACACATTGTACTAATGTTGCGTCTTTTGTTGTTGTTGTATGTCTCGTTTTTCTTTTGCATCTCATTTGCATTGCTTTTTGTCGTGTTTTCGTTGTTTTGCGTCTTGTGATATGAATAAAAAATAAAGCTAATGGGACGTTATGGAGCGACGTGATGACATTATTTTCTGCCAGATGGTTTTCATGTTTCCAGGATTAATGACGGCCCCCTGAATATGGCTCTATAATGTCATCCATGTTAACCCAGATGTGAATGAATCACCGTCTCAATGGGTTTCTCCTCTTCACTGGAGAGAACATGCAGATGCACTTTGGAAATCATAAATTTAGGAGGAACATGAACACTGTTTATGTGTGTAAAGAGCTGAATCCTACTATTTCTACTAACCTTGTAATAAATGTGCACAAAAAGGGTGGCAGCTGTAGCTTTAAAAGGAGGATACACGGGAATAAAGAGTGAAATATCACTCATGAAAGGCAAAATGAACACTACCAAGGACACCACAGCGATAATACTAACCTAAAGCCATCCTAACCCGTCAAAAGTGGCGAATATTTGAACAATTTCATGCCCCATTGAAACATTGTGGTGCTTGCTGCCTGGAAGAAACTCCTACGGAGCGGGAACATTCAGCACAGCATTGATGGAAGTGTTTGCTCCACCGTTATCTCCCTGATACTGTTTTAAACTCCCAGAAAGCGGCCCTAAAGGATGGCAGTCTTGCTCCTATATGATGGAAACTATGTGCCGCGGTGTCCGCTCGGTGTTTGCACCACGAAGGCTCTTATCGCCGCAGAGTTTGTTGAAGAACGGCCAGGAATCCAAATACCCCCCTGTAGGCCGACACATAGACACGCATGCATGAACGTGCACGCCACACGTCAACACAGATAAAAGGCCGAGGAGAGACCTGATCGGAGCTGCCGTGTTGGAAGGACCGAGCAGAAAGCGGCAGAACAACCCGATACCTGCCTGGAAACACCAGATATGCCCGTCTGCCGTAAATGAATTGAAATGTCTGAATTCATCATTCGTCAAACACTCTCAGTGAAGCACAAGACCTTCTGCATTGGGTAGAGCGAGAAACAAGACAGATCGGACTCTTCCTGAATGCTGGAAAGAAAAAATCATGCACCTTAACCCAACATCTGAGGAGACATTGCAGCACTAGATGGGTCTGAAATCGAAAAGGTTGATGATTTCCTAGATCTTTGGAGGCTACACCAACACAGCACATGGTTTAGAAACAAAAACTGGTAAAGCTTGGGGAGCATTAAACTCTCTGTCAAAAGTATGAGTATCTCCTATTAAAACAACCACCAAAGTCAGAGTATTCAAGCCATCAGTGGAATCAATCTTACTCTATGGATCTCCTCTTGGTCACTATCAAAGACTCTCTCAAAAAGAATTGGTGGGACTTCTACCAGAATGTTAGGGATGGTACAAAACATCTCCTGGAAATCACACCTCACCAACAAGTTGCTATATGGCTCACATCCCCGCTGGTCAACCATCATTAGGCAACGTAGACTAGTCCTGGATGGACATGTGGTGAGACACAGCGAAGCAGCTGGTCGTTGCTATGGAAACCTGATACTATCAGAAGGACTGGCAGGCCGAGCTCAACATTAACCTTCCTGTCGTCCTGCAGGTCAAAACTGACCTGTTTTAAAGTTTGAAAATGTGGAAAATAATACATATTTTCATAGTGAAACTTCTGATGTCCACATTTTCAACATTTTTGGGAAATCTTTCAACATTTTTTGATGGAAAATAAGAAATGTTAAAAATGTTTCTTAAGAACATTTGCAAAAAATCTACCAAAATCCAGTGAATTTCGCTGGATTTTGGTTGATTTTTTTGTGAATGTTCATAAAAAAAATATCAGAGTTTTACTGATATATATGGAATCACTTTAGATATTTCTAGGATTTTTTTGGAAAATTTTTACTCATTCTGGAAAATATTTACAAGAATTTTCTAGCCAAATTTGGGGGATTTTTTGGAATGCATTTTTTCAGGGAAACTTTTAAGGAATTATTGGAATTTTCTTCATGAAGGTTTTGGAAATTTTCAGAAATTTGGGGAATTTTTTTGTGGATTTATTTCAGACAAGGAAACAATATTTTTTGGTGCCTGTGAATGAGGACAACAGGAGGGTTAAGGAAGGTTCTAGAAGAATAAACTGGTGTGAAAGCCAAAGAACTTTAGACTGCAATGCTGGACAGAGGGAGCTGGATGTAGAACTTTATTCACGTCACCGATTCCGTCGGATGCCATCGACTGACTGACTGCCGTCAACAGGATGTAAATTCGTCTGTTATGAAGAGCGCCACCCAAAAGCGAAAGTGCTCACAGGTTAGGACGCGGTGCAATTTGTTGAAGTTTATGTTTGAAATACGACAGAGGCAGTTAAAAAGGGGGATCAAAAGAAAACACAAGCGAACATCAAGCTTTCCGCAGCGAACGCTCTGGTATGCTAATGGCTGTAATTTGTCAGCGAGGCTCTGCTTAAATTATTTCAGTGCATTTGAAATGCCAGTAAACACATGCGCTCAGTATGCTGAGCGTACACTTGTGCTTCACTTCTTATTCATCAGAGACTCTCCGACTCGTCAGTCCCTCTGCACTCTAACTGCACCATCATATTTCACTTCCCTTACCTCCGGGCCTATAGATAATGCCGTGTTTCTGTCTGCCACCGCGGGCCTGGTGGAACAACAGACAAAATAATACGCTGGCTCGGCTACACAGGCACCACTGAACTCTAAACAAAGGCTCAAAGCGCTGCTCCTATCTATTATTGATGGACAGATTCACTCAGTCGGCTGTGTGGAGACAAAGCAGGCGAAGGGATAAGAGTTAGCGGTGACGCTGGCCGCCATGTCACGGCCTGTTAGCATCAAATATCAGGAAAAGCAAAGATAAATCGATGGAGAGCAACAGGAAAGACAACACTAGCCTTCGTTGGGGTAAAAAGTTCAGAGACATGAGCCGGTTACCCACGAGTGACCGTGTGTGTTTACTAAAGTAGCTCAGAGTAAAGGTCAAAGAAACATGTCTGAGGTGGAGAAACGATGTAGTTTAAGAGAAAAAACATACAAGGGGTGATGGATTCTCACTAAAAGACAAGAATAACAATCATGATCTCTCAGTCCTTTTGTTAAATTACAGAATATCTGGTTCAGTTTAATAAGATTTGAGCTTTCTGAGTCCTGAAATGTTGCATCCTCATTGATCTGTACATCTGGTCTTCAATGGTACAACCCTGCTTTGATAGAATAATGCAAACCACTGATATGATGGTGAAAATCTGGTCCAAAAATGTCAGTATTTCTGTCAAATCCAACCTTTATTTTTTACCCTAAGAGGCTGATTTTTCCCCTGGTGATTGGCACCAATAGGAGCTTTAAACATGGAGAATATGGTGCCAGTCAGAGTCTTACTTTGAGAGAATAAAGTATAGAAATGATGTGTTTTTTGCATGTTTTATGGCGGATATTGAGACAATCATTGAGCAGATATATAAGGTAGACCTGGAAACTGTAAGACTTATATCATATTGCTATTGGGCTAAAAGAAAATGAATGATTTTCCATTTCATAGTGCTTCAAATAATTTTATTAAAGGTGGTACCATGAGTAATTTCATTCATGTTTATTATCTACATGTCAGACATAAAAATGAGCTTCTTAGGGTGAAAAATGAAGGTTTTATAGTTGTTGGAATATCAGAGCCGACAGGAAAATGGACATTTTTGACCAAATGTGCACCATTCTATTATAGGTTTTGGCTGTAATTTGTTTTTAATTTCTGTTATTTTACTGATTTTATTTAATTTTTTTACAGTTTCATTGAATTGAAAATATCTAAAGTTATTGGAAATAAGTATTAGTAATTTTTAAATAATGTTCACATCATATATTAAAGATTGAAAAATTGGAAAAAAAAAAATTTTCTTACAGATTTTCCCTGTTTAGTTAAATGATAGAAACTAACTAGTAAAAATGCAGAAAAAATATTTTAATTCACTAATTAACTATCTTAAAAAATGACTCAAAACAGTACATTGCAAAAATAAATAAATTTTAAAAAGTATTTGTGGCTGTAATTTTTAAAACAATTTTCTGCTACTATGTAGATTTCTTTCTTCTTTTTTTTTTACAGTTTTGATACTTTAAAAACATCTGAAATCACAGGAAAAAAGTATAATAATAATTTTGAAATAACATCTACATCATATATTAAGGACTGAAAAATGAAGAAAACAAAAAGTATTTTTAACAGATTTTCCCTGTTTACTTAAATGAAAGAAACTAACTAGTAAAAACAGAAAAAAAAGTTTTAATTCACTAATTACCTGTCTTTAAAAAAAGTGATTATGGCTGTAATTTTTGAACAATTTTCTGCTATTTAAGAGATTTTTTTTTTTTACAGTTGAGTTAAATTAAAAACATCTAAAATCACAGGAAAAAAGCACAATAGTAATAATAATTGTTGAAATAATGTCCACATCATATATTAAAGATTGGGAAAAAAAGAGGTCAAAATAGTAGACCACGAAATAAATAAATAAATGTAAAGAGAAAAGAAAGCAGAAAAAGAGTTGAGCTTTCTCTTCACTCTGCTGGTTGTCTCATCTTTAACCTGCACAACGGATGCATCCGGACCAAAATCTGACACTTTCTGTCAGATTATAGCACATTAAACCCAATTAAAATGCAGCAAAAACAATAAATACAACATGCATGAACGCTCTTTCCTTCTGAAGAGTTCATCGGATCATTTCATAAACTAAATATATTTGCTAATTTCCAGATAAATGCACTATTCTGCTACCTTTTTACCATAATAATAAAGAGGCCTGAGTGGCTGGAAGTGCAGTGGAACACCAAACTGACACACACACGCAAACACACACACACACACACACACACACACACACACACACACACACACACACACACACACACCCACCTACGCAAACACACACACACACACACATACAAGGGTATTTGTGATAAGGCTGCAGGTCGCGCTGACGTCTGAGTTCTGGGTCAGTGATAAGGCCACACTTGTTGCTCCCACTCAAACATTTGCAAAACAAGGCAGCGAAGTGACCCCAAAAACCTGCAGCAGACTCCCACTGCAAACACCTGCTGGCTGCAAAAACACAGCGGGATTTTCTAAAGCTTCCTGTGCGATCACATTACAGTTCTGTCCTGCAGATATTGGCTCCGTCTCTGGTTCATGTCAATGCAAAGAGGCTTCAGTCTCTGCAGTCAGCCAATAGAAACACAGTCTGAAGTGTCGACAAAACGGCACAAAACATTCAGTCATATGGAACTGAATGATACAGCATTTTACTTTATGGTCAAAACGACAAAAGTCGGACAAAAAAAGACAAAAAAAACCCAAAATGCTACAAAAATGAGACTCAAAATGACACAAACAAGACACAGATTGACAAAAAATGAGACAAACGAAGCAAAACAAAACAAGAGACAAAACACAGACAAAAAAGTTACAAAGTGGCAAAAAAATGGACAAATGAGACAAAAAAGACACAAAACGACAAAAATGATACACAAAACAATGAAAAATGCAAAACACAAGATGACAAAAATAAGACAAAAAACACAAACGAGAGAAACAAAAACAACAAAACAACAAAAACATGAGACAAATGACAAGTCGGATAAAAAAAGACAAAAAACAGCAAAAACAAGACAAAATCGAGACACAGAATGACAAAAGTGACAAACAAAATGGCAAAAAATGAGACAAACAACACGAAACAAAACAAAGAGACAAAAAATAGGCAAAATAGTTACAAAGTGGCAAAAAAATGGACAAACAACAGAGACAAAAAAAGACACAAAATGACAAAAATGGCACACAAAACAATGAATAAAGCAAAACACAAGATGACAAAAATAAGACAAAAAACACAAGCGAGACAAATTTAGCATTTAGCAAACAGAAATAATTTTACTCATCCTAACTGACCTGGAACAGGAAAAGTTTCATCTGATTTAATGTCAGACAGTAAGAAAAAAAAGGTTGTGTGTCTTTTTATAGAGTGTTTGTAAACTGTATGTATATAGATCTCTTACTCTTATTATTATTATTATTATTATTATTATTATTATTATTATTATTATTATTATTATTACATTTGCATAAAATAGAGCTAAATTTTAGCTCAACTGAGAAAAAACTGAGCCACTAGTTGAAGTTAGGAAGGTTTCTCCTGAACATGTGAAACATTTTAGCAAAAAATTACAAAAACAAATCAGATTGTTGCATTAAATGATTGTGCAAAGCAAAACAAACAAAACAAAACAAAACATAGTTATCCCACCTAAAAATTATTTAAGAACTCAGAAGTTTACATCCACTAAGATTACTGTGCCATCAAACTATTTGGTGATGTCATGGCTTTGAAAGCTTTTCATTGGTTAATCGACAACATTTGAGTTAACTGGAGGCACAAAAAAATCTATAAAAAAATCTCTCTCTCTCATTATTCTGGCATTTAGCAAATAGAAACAGTTTTGGTAATTCTAACTGACTTAAAACAGGAAAAGTTTAGTCTGATTCAGTGAGAAAAAGAAAGGTTGTAAGTGTTTTAATAGAGCGTATACGTACATCTCATGTTGCTCACATGTAGCTCAACTGAGAGAAAAAACGGAGCCATGAAGTGTCAAACTGAAACTAAGACAAGCCTGAAATGAGAATCACAATTGTAGGTTGTAGTAAGATTTTCTGCCTTTTGCTGATTAAACAGAGCTTTTGCAGTAATCTCAGCCTCCACCAGCTCCTGTGTAGTTGTACACTTTATTCTTAGTAATGCACTGTTTGCTCATGTTCCCTTTGAGTCACCGAGACTCTAACCTGCTCCGACAGGCCGAGCTCCCCTGCATCCCCTCCGACACCGAGGGGTCAGCGGGTGGCAGCGCCGAGCCGAGCCGCCGCTCCTCCTCCTCCTCCTCCTCTTTCTCCTCCTCCTCCTCTTTCTCCTCCTCCTCCTCCTCCTCCTCCTCCTCCTCCTCCTCCTCGGCTCGCCCAGCGCCAAGTTTAGCTGCCTGCTATCAGTACCGGCGAGTGGGACAGACACCACACATGGGGCTGCACTGGAAGATCAGATCCCACATTCCTAAACCTCTCTGCTTGAGCACTCCGGTATGGAGGCTGTCAGCTTCCTGGACAAGGTTTATACCAGAGGGATAAAAAAAATAACTAAAACACACACAGTGAAATGTATCCTGCAGCATTATATCAGCGCTGCACAGCCGAGTATTTATCTGCAGCAGCAACATCTCATCTGTCAGGGAAGACGGATTTTCAAGAAACATGACAAAACTTTCCAATCAGTGAAGCATGATGGGACATTTTCATGACAGTGGAGCTTAAACATGCTCTTAAAGCTCATTTTAGAGACATAATTCCACACATTTGAGTTAAATGCATGAATAAATTGAGAGAAATCTTTTGAGTTGAAAAAACAGATTGTGCAAAAGTAACTTGGTGCAGAAAATCCAATGTAAAAATGCATCTTGTAGGAGCATTTCCCATTTCAGTGACAGAAGTATTACACAAATATTGACCAAATTGTCAAAAATAAACACTGTTTAAGGAGGTTACCGCTGACATTGTGATTTCACTGGCAACCCAGATTGTTCCTCGTCTGCACCACAGAAAACGTACCCAGGAATTAGTCTGATTCTAAAACCCTGTGAGCATTTACAACAGTTAACTAACTAGAAAAGCACTCAGAGAGAGCAGTCCTCCTCCAAGGCCGCTCATTCCCCCATATGACATTATCAGAAATGCAGCATTTGTTTAGTAGTTATTGATGATCAGAAATTACGGCACCATAGAATGTGTCCATTAAAATAGATGTACCCACAAACAAAATGACCTTTTGCTGAGCACAGGCGTGTGTTATGCATGAGTACGTTATGTACGGATACTGAATCACGTGACCTAAATATGTAGCAGTCGGTGGGAATTGATGGGACTCAGAAACACCCCCACAATTTAATCAACTGTTCCTTGTATCATTTCTGACGGATCAGTCCTCAGCAGTGGATTTGTAGTAGAATCACAATCATGTGATCATCAGCAGGCAGCTGACGTAGTGTTCACTTGTTGTCATGGTTACAGTGACGCCAAGCCGCTATCTCGTAATGATACAGAAATCTTTAACAAATCCATGGATCCAGACTATAAGCCGCATCACTGCCAAAATCTAATCACTTGGTCCTTGTGTCATTTCTGGCTTTCCCTGAAAGTTTCATCCAAATCTGTTGGTCCGTTTTTGAGTAATGTTGCTAACAGACAGACAGACAGACGGACAAACAAACCAACACCGATCATCACATAACTCCACCGAAGCTCCACTTCCTTGGCAGAGTAACAGCTAACTAATAATGCTAGTAGCTGCGTAAACTTAATATTGTGTGTAATGTAAACTCGAATTTACACAAAGAAGAAAAACCTCTGAAATAAAAATGAAAATTGACATTAAAGCGACATATTTTGTTTCATCTTTTTATATTGTAAAAGGATCAGCTTCCAGATGAAGCTGCCAGATGGGTGACTTGACTGAGAAACACCGTTTTCTTGACCTAACACCCATGTTTTTAATCCTTCACCTCTTCAGATTCTTCAAATTCATAACAGCTTAAATAATGCATCTTAAGTATCCAGTTTCTCTGTTGATTTGCTTTTGACAGTTGCCTTGCTGATGCAAAATTCATTCATTAGTTGAATTAAAACTAAACTTAAGTTGAAGTAACTTCACTAAACTGGGTCAAATGTTTCTTCCCTGTTCACCTGGACCATTTCAGATGTTTAAGATTGTGTGTTAAAGCACCTGTAGGCTAAATAAACATGATAAAAAAGGACATGTCAAGGTCAGTTTTGAAGACAAATTCCACTAAAGCAATGAATGTGAGACTATTTTCAGTTGTGACATGACCAACAATAGACTCATGTGCAGAATTTAGTCTACATAAAATTGATGGAATATGTTACACGGCTGCACGTAGCTAATGCTAGTCATAGTTAGCTGTGAAATTTGTAACTTCTGCCTTTAAGTTCAGCAAACTGCAGGAAAAGAATGCTAAAGTTTCATTTGACAAATCTGCTCAGCTACAGAGCACTTTAAATATGAATTTCTAATTTTAAAACAGACTAAATTTGTGTTTTTTGTTTTGCAGATTTAATTATTGTGTTGAAATATGCAACTGCAGCTCAAAATTTAAAAAAACCACCAACGATTTTATTTCTTTAAAGCTCCGAAATGAATAAAAACATACTGAGAAAAGGAAAATCTCAATGGAGCAAATTATGTTTTGAATTGTTTGTCAACTTTAAAATGCATGTTGATAGTTATGGCACATAACCAGCCTGAAGTCACCAAATGGTGCATAAATAATGCCAATTTCTTACATCACTACACATTTTTTTACTATTTATGCCTCATTTCATGCAACATAATCTCTACTAATTCATATCATGCATAGACGATGTGTCATTTTATGCTAAAATCTCATAAAATACACCCGTATGTTTGGTTTTCTCCATCAAATTGTAAAGAAATGCAAAGATGCAGAGTGTGATTTGCATTCACTGCTCCCCTTGCCTTTTAAAAGCGGTTGGTAAAATGCTCGATCTTCCACTTTTAGTGTCACCAGGCTGTGCAGCTGGTAAAATATTGATTGTAAAATGACATCTCTTCACAGTGGAAGTCTATAGGAACTAAACAGCATGGAAATGACATGCAGAAAACTTGAAATGTGTATCTATCTCATGAGAAATTTAGCCATCCTTTGACAAAACTCACAAAAATTACTTTTAAAATCACATGGAAAAACTTAATATTTATCAGTAATCAACCAAAAAACGTATGTTTATGCCAGAAAATACCTTTTAGTGAAGAGGAAAAGCTAATTCCTGTAACTTAACAGTTTTTTGGTCATACATGAATGAATTAACTCAAGACTGAAGCAAACTGTTGCATTATTTTCTGTTGTTGTTGAGCCCAAACCTGATTTTTTAGATTGCTGCTCCACACTAAATGATCTCAAACTGCATCATTTCTATTTTCCTAAACTAGTCCCTCCTACTGTCAGGAAGCAAAACACTCATAAACAATCCTTGCAGGATGCGTTGGTTTCAAAGTTCTGTTGTCAGAGACTCACTGAATGCTAATGCCTCAGTGCTGCACTCAAACTGTTCTGCAGAATTAAACGCTCAGTGGTGCTGAGGAAAACACTTTCCCTAATGAAAGATCCCTATAATATTCCTTTAGTGCTCCTGCGAGGGTTTATTTTGTCTCACATTCCTTTGTCTGTGATGAATTATGTGCTATTTTTCATGTGCTATGGCTGCACTAAAGTATCCCTGTAATATTCCTGCTGGGACCTTCTAGTTGTGCTCTGATATCTGCGCGGCATCTTTCTAAAATTCACAGGATTAACGCTTCTTTGTAGTGAGGACTTCCAAGGCTCATGCGCAATTAAACTCCCTGTTTAATTAGGATCTTAGAGTTGCAATTATGCCCTTGAATACCCCACGGATGCGGATGATTATGAAAATAAAAAAAACACTCACACTGTGAAGTGGTACACGAAGCATTTCCAGCCAGACGGCCTCTCCAGAAAGTTGTACACGCGTCCTTGGATGTAGGCGCGGGTGAGCACCGGACGGACCCCGGTGCTGTACACCGACATCCGCACCGACATGCGGGGGTGAGATAAGTAGGGGTGGAGGTGTACCGGGGGGACACCGGGGGGAGAGTTGCCGTCCTCTGGCATCCTGTCTCCGTCTGAAAACGCGTCCACAGGTGTCCCCGGTTCAGGCGCGCTGAAGGTGGTTTCCGACAGCTCCAAATCCGGCGGTCTCTTTCCACGTGCCACACCGGAGGACCTCCGTGAGTTGACCTGACCGGGACCGGAAGAAGTCGACATCGCAGCCCCTCCGTCCCTCTCCTGTCGCTGGGTGAACTTTTCCTCACTTACTTCTCGGTCAGTGACTCAAAAGGACAAATGTTCTTCCATGTGCGCTCTCCGTCTGTTGCGCGCCGGGTCGCACCAAGGCGCATAAAAGTGTAACATAAACGGAGTTATTAATGCTCTAGATCACCAGGACGGTGTTTCTTTAATTTAACTTTACGGCTCTCTGGGCTGCTGAGGGTATAAGACGAGCCTCAGCCTTGACTGAGTCTCGTACCTCTCTCAGAGCACTTATCAGCCTGCAGAGCTGTCGCCAGGCGGTGCGCTGTGAGCCGCCAGCTGTTCAGACATTTTACTGTTCGGAGAAACTGCTGAAAAGCAATCTGCGGCTGATGAACTCCATCCTCACCAGCACCGAGAGCTCTGTAATGAATAATTTCCGCACAGAATGCAAAGAAAATGAACTTCTTGGAAGTGGCTTGCAATTCACATTCTATAGGGAGAGGAAATAATGAATCATTCAGAGACTCATATGGATGCTGTTGGAATTCTTCTCCATTAATTCCTGCATGTGCAGCTGAGTACACGAGCTGTGCCATTTGAATACCAAACAAAATGCACTTCATATCTTAAGGTTACCGGTAAATAAGACTGTGACCTTAAACTCAGAAACCAAAACAACGTCCATGTGCTGATTAATTATCCTTTTCATTATGTTTTCAGTGGAAAACAGCTCAAGTTGTGCTTGTACAAGGTTTTCTTTTGCCATAACCAAGAAAAATATGCCTGTAAATATGCATTGAAAAATGTTCTCATTGGCTGAGATGTGCATATAATGACTCACAACTTTATAGGAGCATGGAAAAGAAAGACACTGTTGAAGAAATATCATTTTAAATCTTGACTAGATCTTGACTAGAGTTCAACAGTAGGCATATGAGAGACTCTGAAGTCAACTTGAAGATGGTTCTGTGGTCTGATGAGACTAAAATTGAGCTGTTTTTGGCCATCGGACCAGACTAGACCAACACTGCATATTATCCCAAATACACCATCCCCACTGTGAAGCACAGTGGTGGCAGCATCATGATGTTTGTTTTTTTAAGATCCCCTATTATCTTTTGCAAGGCAGCAGCTATTGCGAGAAAGAGATTATAGAGAAATCCTAGAGGAAACCAGATGTAGTCTGTTCAACATCTGTATTTTTTAGTGTTTGAGGCCTTCAGTAGCTGCAGTAACCTGTATTCTTGCACATGAATGCACACAGGCCAAAATAAAGCTGTAATTAGCAACTTGTATGTCTTTAATTTTTAACTAGACTAGAGTTCAAGGGAGGCATGTGAGAGACTGAAGTCAGCTGGAAGAAGCTTCTTTGCTCTGATGAAACCAAAATTGATCTTTGAGGTCATCAGACCAGACTAGACCAACACTGCGCATCATTACAAACACACCATCCCCGCCGTGAAGCATGGTGGCGGCAGCATCATAATGTAGGGATGCTTCTTGGTAGCAGGAACTGGAAGGTCTATAAAGGTAGACGGTAAAACGAATGCAGTGAAGTATAGAGAGATCCTGGAAGACTGATGCAGTGTGCTGTACATCATCATATGAAGCATGGTGGCGACAGCATCATGATGTGAAGCATGGTGGTGGCAGCATCACAGTTTGAAGTATGGTGGTGGCAGCATCATGATGTGAAGCATGGTGGTGGCAGCATCATGATATGAAGCATGGTGGTGGCAGCATCATGATGTGAAGCACGGTGGTGGCAGCATCATGATGTGAAGCACGGTGGAGGCAGCATCATGATGTGAAGCATGGTGGTGGCAGCATCATGATGTGAAGCATGGTGGTGGCAGCATCATGATGTGAAGCATGGTGGTGGCAGCATCATGATGTGAAGCATGGTGGTGGCAGCATCATGATGTGAAGCATGGTGGTGGCAGCATCATGATGTGAAACATGGTGGTGGCAGCATCATGATGTGAAACATGGTGGTGGCAGCATCATGATGTGAAGCATGGTGGTGGCAGCATCATGATGTGAAGCATGGTGGTGGCAGCATCATGATGTGAAACATGGTGGTGGCAGCATCATGATGTGAAGCATGGTGGTGGCAGCATCATGATGTGAAACATGGTGGTGGCAGCATCATGATGTGAAGCATGGTGGTGGCAGCATCATGATGTGAAGCATGGTGGTGGCAGCATCATGATGTGAAGCATGGTGGTGGCAGCATCATGATGTGAAACATGGTGGTGGCAGCATCATGATGTGAAGCATGGTGGTGGCGGCATCATGATGTGAAGCACGGTGGTGGCAGCATCATGATGTGAAGCACGGTGGTGGCAGCATTATGATGTGAAGCATGGTGGTGGTAGCATCATAATGTGTCGCATGGTGGTGGCAGCATCATGTTGTGGGAATGCTTCTCGACAACAGGCCTTGGAAGGCTTGTACAATAAAGGTTAGAATGAATACAGCAAAGCGTCAGCAGTCTGCTGGTTTCTGCATTTTTGAGTGTTAAAGGCCTCCAGCAGGTGCAGTAACTTGTCTTCTTGCACCTGCATGCACACGTACTGAAATGAAGCTGTAATTAGCAACTTGTGCGTCTTTAATATTACATTTTCAAACAAAGGAACATTTTGATTGGCTTGAATTCATTACTCGAGGAGGTGTACAGAACAGCCTCCCATTGTTCGAGACGACATTCACCCTGTGAGTCATTTTCCCTCATTAAACCGTCAGTTAGACGTAAGTTAGAGTCATTGTGAGAAAGCCTCCGACAGCTTTACTCAGCTCTCGATTCATATTCTGAGTTCAGACATACAACTGCTGGAGCTGCAAATATTACTGTGGTCGCTAAGCAGCTCTGGCTGCACTGTCTGCATACGTGTGATAACCTTCATTCCATCTTTCACCTTTCCTATTCTTATCTGTCATCCACTGTGGGCCATGCAAAATGGGGGAAATAGAAACACCCACACACGAATGACAAAAACAGAGATTCTATTAACATTTTTACACACCTGAGCTGAAATAATACCACATTTTCCAGCTGGATGTTTCCACGAATGAGCACCCGAGTTCCCCGACTTATGTGTGATTTATTGCTTTTCGAAAGTAACGCTGGCGTTTGTCTAATCCAAGGAAACTCTGGGGATACACGGGGCTTAGTTTGACAAGGTTACCCTGTACATTTTTTTTAGACATGACCTTGGCCAAGGTAGTCGAAGGAGGCGGAAGCAAGTCCCCCCCTGCAGCAGATTTTAATAGGAGTCGAGTGGCATCCATGTGATGACAGGTTCTGTTGCCAGGTAGATATTAAACAACTGATTCTCTGCTCTTAGACGCTGCCACCCGCTGCATGTCGGACTTTGTTATCAACGCATAAAGGGCATTTATGTTGAAGGTCACCCAGTCTCTCTGTATCTTACTCTGTGCGTGACTTGAAGTGTTTGATTAAAAAACGAAACGCAGTTATCCTTTGTGATGAGGGGATGAGTCCATCAACTGATTACTCAGCTGACACAAAAGTAATGAGCCGCCATCTGGACAATCAATTAGTAAAGTAATTTTTAATCGAAAATGTCAACATTTGTTGTTTTTTTTCGTGACCTGGACCACATCTAGATCTATTTTTTATTTTATTTACCACAGACAAGGTAGACTGTAATGATTTCACCAGAACTTTAAACTCATTCAGTGTGACAAGGGCTTGAAGTTGAAGTTGAGATTGTAATTTATTCCAAGTATTAGGTGCAGAAAACCTAAACGCTTTCTTGCCCAGTTCAGATCGTACTTTGGGGACGATACATTGCAGAGTATCCATCGATTGGAGATTGTGACTTCCATGTTTCCTTGTTAAAAGTCAAGGCAAATAGAAAGGAAAAATACCCAAAATTGTTCTGTAAATAAACTGGGACGTCGCAACACTTAAAGATGTCCAGTTAACTTTAGAATAGAGTACACAATTGTGTGTAAGTGGACCGCGTTTGATAATTAATCTCAGCTCCCCATGAGGCACACTATCCAGCATGCTAAGACAATTAGCAGAAGTCTTCATATACAACACATCTCCATAGTCAATAACAGGCAAAAAGGTTGTTTCCACCAATTTCTGTTTCACACAAAAAGAAAAGCAAGACTTGTTTTTCTAATAAAATCCTAGCATGAGTTTCTTTTTCTTTTTTTTCTATTATACTGAATGTGCTCCTTAAAAGACAAATGGTCGTCAATTAAAAATCCTAGATATTTAAAAGTAGAACTCAATTTGTTGACCATTTCTTGTAAAAAATTTTTCCAGACAGTGCTGATCTTGCAGTTTTTGAAGTAGTAAAGAACATACATTTTGTTTTGTCTGCATTTAAAACAAGTTGCAGATGACAAAGTTATTCCTGTTGCACAATATATGACAGTGTCATTTGCATAGAAATGAAAGGTTGAGTTTGGAATATTCTGTGAGATTATTTATGTAAATAGTGAACAATAATGGATCCAGCACAGAACCTAGAGGGACGCCCTTTTTCACTTGCAGTACCTCTAAATTTGCCTTCTTTTCAGCTTCGGTGCAAAGCGTTTTTCAGCTGTTCCAACAGATTTTTAAATGATCTCTTGAATGTTAAATCAATGAAATATGTTCTATATCACGTCCACGCTCCGCTCCACATCACCTACAACGTTCATGCTGCATCACCCTTTACTCATTCTCCCAGGAGTGAATAATGTTCCGCATGTTGAGCATTGAAACTCGTGTCCAGCAAGCGATTTGGAAGACTGACTCCAGTGGAAATGGAGGAAACCTCCCACCGACACCAGAGGGCAGACGGAAAAGCCACTGGCGTCACTCGCTGCAATAAGCTCGAAGACATGTAGAAGCTCATCTCCCTCCGCCAGGGTGTGGGGAGCCGGCGATATTTTATTAACTGTTATTTACTCAGGCTGATCCAGGTGAGATTAAGGGATCTTTTTTCTTTTTTTCTCTGAGCCGCAGCTGAGACAACAGAAACTCATAATTTAGTTTGCCGAGGGGAAACAAACAATAACATTCCGGCGTAATTAACAGGCAAATAAAAGAAACTGGAAGCAAGAGAGAGAGATGACGCAGAGATTTTTAAATCACAACCAGAATGTCAACAGTTTCTTCCCCATCATGAATGCTCTGAACTCAGAGGCGGTTACATAAGGTGGAAATGTTTCTGCAGGGTACTCGGCAGACAGCCTTTCCAAGTAGTCTCTGTCCAAGCGTTGAGCCCAGTCAGTCGAAATTAGTCATGGGATCTCAGACTTTATTGTCTTCCATATTTATGAGTAATATAAATACATAAAGGGAACGGGTTCTATCCCTCGATGGCCTTATAAACAAATTATCAGTGACTAAGCCTATTCATGTAAAGACATTACTAATCAAGCCGCGGCACATAATGTGTGAAGATGGGTTCGGGTTGTGTTCCTTGTGATATAACCCAATTAATAATGATGAAGAGTTTGCGTCACCGAGCTGATGCTGTTGTGAACATATTCACTGTGGCCCAATTCACGGGCTGAATCCTTTGAAGTCTGCATTTCTAGACCAAATATGACAAGGCTGTCCCCGTCCAAAGGCCGCTCTGAATGCAGCTTTAGAAAAACTTCTCCCGTTTCGCTTGCATATGAAGGACACGACTGGTGTATCCGCGGCAGCCCTCATTGTATGTGCGGATACTTGAAGCCAAAACACGCTACAAAACAAAAAAAACACAAAGAATCAGCCGTCAGTGGCTCCCTGCTCGCTGCAGATCAGAACACCAGCAAACCTTCAACTCTGCTCATATCTACTCTGCACCTCATAATGGCTAGTTGAAGTCATTCTGCCATATGCTAAAGGAGAATAATGACAACCTCCTTGCAGATTCTCTCATTTTGTTGCTTTTCAACACTGAATCATGGTCATTTTGTTTGCCAAGGACTAACAAAATACAGATCCATCCATGCAAGTAATGTCATTTAATTTAAATCATAAGAAGCATAATACCTGATTGCATCAGTATTTATCCTCTTCAAGGTGACTAATTCAACACAAGTATGGCCAGTTGGTGCTAGAAGTGACAGTTATTGAAATAAAGATCATTTGTGAATGTATCTCAGTGATTGTAGTATAGAGACTCCTGTATCTGGAAGGTTCAGTCACTGGTGGATCAGTACTCCTGGATAGAACTACACCATGAAGACTAAAAAACACTCCAAGAAACTCTGTGAAAGGGTTATCAAAAAGCGTAATGATAACTTGCAAGTCACTTAGTATTCCTTAGAGTCCAGTTAAATCCATCATTAAGAAATGGAAGGAATATGGAACTTGGGTAAATCTGATGAGAGCAGGACGTCCTCAAGAACTAAGTAACCGAGCAAGAAAGAGATGAGTGAGGGAGGCCACCAAGACACCTATGACTCCTATGGAGGAGTTACAAGCTTCAGAAACTAAAATGAGAGCAAGAAAGACTCTGTTGAAAAAAAAAACTCATTAAGTCTTGACTAGAGTTCACCAGAAGCCATGTGGAGACTCTGAAGTCAACTGGAAGAAGGTTCTTTGGTCCGATAACACTACAAGTGAGTTTCTTGGTCTTCAGAATATGATTAGTGGACATCAAACATGACACACCATGACAAACCCTCCACCTCCACCATGAAGGATGGTGGTGGCAACATCATGATGTGAAGCACGGTGGTGGCAGCATCATGACGTAAAGCACGGTGGTGGCAGCATCATGACGCAAAGCGTGGTGGCAGCATCATGATGTGAAGCATGGTTGTGGCAGCATCATGATGTGAAGCATGGTGGTGGCAGCATCATGATATGAAGCATGGTGGTGGCAGCATCATGATGTGAAGCACGGCGGTGGCAGCATCATGATATGAAGCATGGTGGTGGCAGCATCATGATGTGAAGCATGGTGGTGGCAGCATCATGATGTGTGAATGTTTCTCAGCAGCAAGTCTTGGAAAGCTTGTAAAGGTAGAGGGTAAAATAAATTCAGCAAAGTCTAGGAAAATCCTTGAGGACAGCCTGATACAGTCTGTAAGATAAATGGGACTCGGACGATTTGTTTTCCAGCAAGACAAGGACCTGAAGTGCACAGTCAAAGCTACACAGAAACGGTTTATTACTTCTCTGAAGAAGTTACAGACTGAAGGGGGTCTTTAATAAATCTGTCTTGAATTTCTTGACTTCCTCTGGGCGGAACTGTGTCTTTATTTGTATCATGTTTTGCCCATGTGACCAGCCAATCATGGTTTAGGATTAAGATGGGCTGCTGTTTTAAATGAAGGTAGATTCAGTAATAGCTGTACCCACTTAGATGTGATTTTCAATGCATGTTAACTGCAAATATTTGACAGTATTCCACACATCTCACACATGAATGCAGCTGTTTATTTGCAGCCTGTAAACAGCATAACGGAGAAATTGAGGTTATACAGATAGAAAGTATTTGATGTTATTTCCAACCCAAATTTGTTTAAATTCACCCCAGCTGAAACAAGCGTGTTCCCTTATCTCCGATTTACCACCTACATCTGCGGTTTGTTCAGTAAAAGGTAGGTGTGGTGTTGTGCCCACAGAAGTCTGGTGCAAAAACAAGCAAACAATCAGAGCTTTGTAGGTGGGATTAGGAAAGAGTTTATCTTCCTTCATAGCTCGGTAGATAGGTAGGAGCATCCAGTGAAAGCAGCAATGGAAAAATAGCCCCAAATATGACAAAAAATGTACAAACACCTGCAATAAAGGCTTAACTGGGAGTTAAAAATACCAAATTATGAACTTTAACTGCCTCTAGCAACTTGATAACATAACTTCACGACAGAGAAGCTGCATTACTCACTTTGACTGAACAGGATAAAGGAAAACAGGAAAACAAAACACCACTCCCTCAACGTTATTACTCATCAGCCTTGATGAGAGCATCACACACATCCTGCAGATTCTTTCAATCTATTTAACTCATCGCTAAGCTCAGACATGCAGTCACTGTGGAGGTCGCTGGAGTAAACGTAAGTCAGTGTCGTGTCGCATCTTCTTCAGGGGAGTATTCATTTGGAAAAGGGTAAACTGTGGCCGCGAGGAGAAGCTCCTTGCTGGAAACAATGCAAAGTTATGCTGTCTGGATAGCAGGTAGAAAACCAAAAAGAACCTCTGTTATCAGTCGGGATCAAGGTTTCGTACATCTACTTTTCTTTATGAAGCACCTTTCAGCATCAAGGATTAAAATCAGGAACTGCTGCTTTACGTAACCAAAAAAAACAACAACATCATGGTTCTGACTCCTTACATCACCACAAACAGCAACACGAGCTCAGAAAACACTTGTTCCTCCTAGTTCCTTTGTGCTTTTCAAACCCTACTGATCGTTTACAAATCCCAGAACGGTTTAGGCCCAGAATACATCTGCGATCTGTTCAGAGAATACAAACCTAGCAGGACTCTTAGATCCAAGGACTCAGGTCAGTTAGTCCAGGCCAGAGTCCAGACTAAACATGGAGAAGCAGCATTTAGCTGTTCTGCTGCAAACAGTGGAACAAACTACCAGCTGAGATGAAACTTTCACCAAATGTAGACACTTTTAAATCCAGGATAGAAACATTTCTTTTCTCATGCGCCGATGCATGAAATCTGTATGATATCGTTTAACCATCTGCACCTCAGTGTAATGCTCCGAATGTTTTATGTAAATCACTTTGGACGTGAAGGGTTCTGTACAAATAAGCGTGCCTTGCCTTGGCTGCATCATCTCTGTGAGCCACTACGTAGTCCAAACACATTTGAATTAAGCGACCGAGACGCCCCACATCGCTGCGACACCAGCTGTGCACAGGGGAAACACAGCGAGGGCGGCTGGTGGACAGGTGGAAAATGTCAGCATCTGAAAAAGACAAAAAAAAGGGGAAGCCGAGGACGAGCAGCTGTGACAAAACACTAAATGTGTAGCTGATCTGTTGGGAACTAAAGCGCTTATTCCGATGCTGGGCGTTATGTAAACACTTGGCACGTCTGCAGCTGTTTTCCTCAAGTTTCTGGCATTTATTCGTGCAATAGCAACATTACACATTATTATAATTTCTTTTGATTTTGGACATTTTGAACCTCGAGATGAAATGTGCTTTTATGTATGGCTCGGGGGCAGTGTGGTTTTTTTTCACTGCGAGACTTTGCACAGTTTCTCTGGCTTATGTAAATTTCTAAATGCACTTCAGTCGGAGCCCACGCAGAATTGATTTTAATCTTGATTAAAATTTGCAGCACATTTTCTTGCAAAACACCTGAACGTTGGCAGCGCCGGAGCCGGACCGTGCCGACGTCTGGATCCATCCTCGATTAAGCTATAAATAGCCCAAAAAATTCAAAAGGGACCGCTTTAAACGTTTCTGCCCTTGAAGATCTGTCTGTATCCATTCCACAGCTGGAGCCTTAGTAGCGGTAAGCCCATAGTCCACGCTGAGATGTTGTCTCATCTAGTTAGCATGCCGCGTCCCAAGAAGCAGCTTATTTTGTCGAGGCCTCTGAGATGCTTTTCTGCTCAAAATAGTATCTCAACTTGCTTGTTGTGTTGCTTTGCCCCCCCCCCAGAAAGCCCCCGCAGGCAAAGATTTTAGCACTTAGCACTGCTTGGCGCTACAGGTTACTCCCGGATCAGTCTCCGTGTCACTCAAATGCCAAGAGTTAAGTGTAATTGCTGTTGTTGTGTCCTCGGGGTGCTCCCTGTGCCGTGGCCTGCAGAGAGGTAACGAGGGCAGCCTGCATTCATGATGCTGTCAGCAGGGAAGACGGAGGCAGTGGAAGCGTATTGTTAGAAGTGTGTCAGGCTGAGACGCTCTGGAAGTGAGAGAAACAGTCGCAAACACTGTGAAGCTGTTGACCCGCTCTAATAATACAGTCGGTGACAGTTAAAGCAGAAAGTCTGGGAGTGTTCTGTATTTTCTTCATCGTCATCAAGCCTCATGAGTCGCCTCAGTGCACTTTATTTCAACTCAGGCCAGTGTTTATTTAAAAAAATAAATAAATCTAATTAATTAGAGGCCTTGTGATTAATTAATCGCGATTAATCACATTTTGTCAAATAGCAGTATTTGACACAATAAGCAAAGTTTTTCGATTCAAATAAACTTCGTTGCAGATGTTAGCATATCTAGCTAACTAGCTTACTACAACTGCTGAGCTGCTCACACAAACCAAGGGGTAGTTTTTGAAGTAGCTACATTGTTTTCTGGGGTTCAGGTTAAATTTAAAGCACAAAGCAAAACTCAAAGCCTGTTTATAACTTGACAATGCATTTTTCTCCATCATGTTCAAGCTGGAAATGGATGTTATTCTCCATATCCATCTCTAGGCTAATGCTAGCAGCTACGCTCAGCGCTACTGGATTCAGGTACGTTTACATTCCAGCATTATTAACTTTGTTTTGTGTTCAAACACTCCGATTAGTCCTCTCTCTTAACGAAATGTCTCTTGTATTATCTTGTCAAAATATTGTTGAAAATATGAGCAATAATGCAAAACAAATGTTTGTTTCATTTCTATTTATCTGCATTTTTCCATCTGTCTGCTACATTCACAGATTACTGCAAATCTAAGTGCAATTATTGCAATTTTATTCAAAATTTTAGGACTTTTTGTAAACTCAACTTTCAGTGTCTTGAAAAGTGGTCTATTATGGGATGACTACACCGTTAGCCAGTAGCAGGACTGTCGTAGCTAACGTTAGCTCTGGTGCTAACAGCAACATGTTTTATATTGAGGTGATCAGAAAACTTTTTGTTGCAGAATTTGCACACGACGCTTTTATCCAAGCTGCCATCAGGAAGATTTTTAAAAGAAAACTTTCCACCCAACAAGCTCAGTGTGGTCTTGCCTTCCTGCACTGTTCACCAAACTTTCTTGACATCACAAAGGTTGAACTCAGCGTGTTCTGTGCATCTTCTTCACGGCTGGAAAACAGACTTTAGGTTCATTAGCGCCACCTACTGGACTGGAGTGTTCATCAGTGTTACTGGTGTGGCAGAAATTAGGGAACTGAGAAAGGTGTCATTAAAAGTGTTATTTTTCCTGTAATTAATTAATCGAAATTAACACGATAAAGTCCCAGCACTAATATATATAAAATATGTCTGTTATTAACACAAAAGTAAATCAATTTGACAGGTGCAAACTGTATTTTTTACATGAAATTAATGCAAAAATTGCCCTGTTACTTGTAATACATATTACGGCACGTTTCCATTAAATAACTGTGCAAGAGTAGGGAAATGTATAAAAGTTTACAGAATTTGGCTTGACAGTTTTTCCCCGTAAAATTTACAAACCATTTAACCAGTTAAAATTAACTAACTCAAAATGACATAAAAGCTTCATTTTGTGTCTTTAAAAGTCACAACTAATGTTGTTTTCTGCAGGTTTCCAGGACAATAAAATGATTTGTGTCTGAATTACAGCTGCAAACACTGAAGCTGTTGGCCTATTTTAACAATAATAGTCACTATAGTTGGTGACAGTATAAGTCCGGTGATATTCTATATTTTCTTTATTGTCAACAAACCCCATGAGTAGCCTCAGTGCAATTTATTACGACTCAGCCTTACATACACCGTCCTGCTGCTGTAAATACTCACCAGTGCAATAAAAACATTCATTCACAGCTGAAAATATTCCCCAACAAATGCATTATTTACTGCCGTTTGGCTAATATTTGCAAACAGCGCACAGCTGCTCCAGGAAAATATTTAGCCCTTTTAAAATGTAAAGATCGTGCAGCTCCAGCAGAGACGTAAAGGCTTCGGGCGGCGAGCCAGAACCGAGAAAGGAGAGGCTGAAAGCACAGAAAATATGGAGAAATGGATCGTTAGTTCCAGCGCAGAGCAGATTTGAAAAGGAACTCAACAGCCCTCAGATGCATAAGTGGGTCAAAAATTACCTGGTGAGGTTGTTTTTATCATTTCATTTTCTAACTATAGCTCCAAAAACATGTTTTTGATATCATTCCATTTAAATTTTTAAGTTCCTTTTTATACTTTGAAAGAAATTGTACCATTTAAGTTACTATCCCAAGTTCTTTATCACTTATTATATCATACAAGAGGTGACACGGTGCACAAACTTGGAGGAAAAGAGTGGAAAAATGTCTACAAAATCTTCTATTGCTGCTCTGTGTAATATTCTTCTTTTTCAAATGATCAAATGTTCAAAATCTGTTATACAGTGAAAAATAGACATATTTCACACATGAAACCATTCTTGTGTGGACCAAAATACAATGCAAACAATAATATAAATGATTATTCTAAACCCTCCTGTTGTCTTCATTAATGGGCACCAAAAAATATTATTTCCTTCTCTGAAAAAAATCCAAAAATTCAGCAAAAAAATTCCCCAAATTTCGGAAAATTTGCAAAACCTTCAGGAAAGAAATTCCAATAATTCATTTAAAAGTTTTGTAAAAAAAAATAAAAATAAAAATAAAAAAATCCCTCAAATTTGGCAAGGAAAACCTTTTTTTTTTTCCCAAAAAATTTGCTGGATTTTAGTAGATTTTTTTTTTTTTGAATGTTTCCACCAAAATGTTTTCAAAAATTTCCCAAAAATGTTGAAAATATGGACATCAGAAGTTTCACTGTAAAAATATCTATTTTTTTTCCATATTTTACTTACTTATCAAATAAACCTCCCTTTAAAGAACAATCCAGACTAAACCACAGGTCAAATCACACGTTTCATATTGGAAATGTGCAGTTTTCCCTTTAGCTGCGTTTCATTACTTTGTCTTATCTCACACAAAAGTAAGAAACTGAGATTTGATGATGGGAAAAGAATGAATGTCGCTGGAGATTGAGAGCTGAGGTGAAGCAGACCAGATGTGAAGCTGGATAGTTTGTGTGCTGCAGCTGCTGACTGACTGTACTGTAAAACTGGCATCCCGTGGTAACGATGATAGCAGACAGCAGCAGCAGAATACTGGCATTGTCCAAACACCTTCTATATTTAGCTTCTGCCTTGTGTTCCCTGTGTGAGGACAAAAAAACAGAAGGTGGAATGTAAAAGGCTGTATGTCAGCAGATATGGAACATTATATTCATATAAATAATAATAATATAAAAGGCTGTATGTCAGCAGATATGGAACATTATATTCATATAAATAATAATAATATAAAAGGCTGTATGGCAGCAGATATAGAACATTATATTCATATAAATAATAATAATATAAAAGGCTGTATGTCAGCAGATATGGAACATTATATTCATATAAATAATAATAATATAAAAGGCTGTATGTCAGCAGATATGGAACATTATATTCATATAAATAATAATAATATAAAAGGCTGTATGTCAGCAGATATAAAACATTATATTCATATAAATAATAATAATATAAAAGGCTGTATGGCAGCAGATATAGAACATTATATTCATATAAATAATAATAATATAAAAGGCTGTATGTCAGCAGATATGGAACATTATATTTATATAAATAATAATAATATAAAAGGCTGTATGGCAGCAGATATAGAACATTATATTTATAGCTGTCCAATTTACACCAAAAAAATATATAAATAAATGCTTTAACAGCTCAAACAATAAATAAAAAATAAAGCTTGGATGTTTTCTCATGAAATTATGTTCAACCAACAACTAGCTTTTCCTCAACAATCAAAAATATTTGTATTTATTTAATAACTGGTAGCGAAAAAGCAAGTTTTGAAGCTGTTAAATTTCTCCTCATTTTATTTAAAACGACTTATTTTTGTGTTGTGTAACAAAAAAAAAGTTTTTAAAAAATTACCAAAATTAAGTTGATCCAATTAGATTTTTTTTGGTAGTTTTTGGATGTTATTTTTTTTTCTTCAAGTAGTAGTTTTTCAGGAACTAATTCCACAATTTTTTCTTGTTTTTATTTATTATTTATTTTAAACCACAGTTGTGCGAATGGATAATGTTTGGGCTCAATGGTGAAATAAATAAATAAAGTAAATCAATGTAAATAAATAAATGAAAGAAATTATAATCAAATCTAAACCCAATAAGCAGTTATTATCAGTAATATGATCCATGCTGTTTTACCTGCTTACAGAGGACCAGTTGAGTTTAATTGAATAAAAATGACATAAAAGCTTCAGTCTGTGTTTTTAAAACTACTAATAAGTAACTAATGTTGTTATCTGCAGGTTTCCAGGACCAGAAATTGATATGAATTATCCTGCAGGTCAAAGCTTCCACACAAACACCGGCTTAGAGGAGGAGAGTGAAGGTTGTCTGTGGATCTCTGTACAAATAAGAAATGTTTGCGTTGGGGAACTCGAACTTTGCACAGTTAGATGGAGCTGTTAGTGGAAAACAACAGTTTATAGGTTGTACAGATGCCGTTGGAGGACGTTTGACGGATTCAGATTGTCAGATTCTGACGTTTTAACAACCTACACGTCACTTTCTGTGGTAACGACACTTCAATATGCAAGTCCAGTTTTTCATTATGCATTGGCCTGTGAGTTTGGTCAAAAGTTGTCTGTTTTCAGGAGTATTTTCAGTATTAACGCGGTCAAACTCCATTCAATCAGCTCACATTTTCTTCAGCGTTCACTTATTGTTTTATTTCAAAAGTTCTGTAAAATGTTCTGGCTGAATTTTGAGAATTTTCTCTGCTTTCAGACCTGAGAATTTTGGTATTTTTTTAAAATATATTTTTAAGAGTTCAGTAAGTCCAGAAAAAAAAACCGTCCACAGCCATGAAATTTCACGAGGACACAGACAGAATAGTTTCCAACAGCTCAAAATAATTAAATAGCGACAGCATTTCTTTCAGTTATTGGTCCTTGAAAATGGAACAAAGTGCAACATTTTCAAACGAGAATGGCAGAGGAGCACCAGAAAGTTACTGCAAGTGTATATATAAATAGATGAATCCATATTTTCTATTAAAAATACAGTTTTATTGAACATTTCACCAACTTTTCAGGCTCTAACATCAGTAGAATTTGATGTGAGGCAAATTTGGCATAAAAATTTTTTAAATTGCTGCTATTTTGATTGAAACGTATTCAAAAACACTAAAAAGCTGTTCAAAGTAAGACAAAATGGTCCAAATGACTCAAAAATGATCCAAATGGTTGAAAGTCTCAAACAGAGGACGCATATTTAATTATTGGTCCTTGAAAATATTCTAAAAATAAAATTTTTGACAGTATTATGACCTGAAAGCCCCTGAAAGTGTATATATGTATAGATGTATCCATATTTGCGACCAAAATACAACCTTTAATTGACATTTTAACAACTTTTGAGGCTCTAACATCAGTCAGATTTGATTTATGGCAAATATGGCAGAGAAAGATTCCAATCTTTTGATCTTTAGATTTTAAATCCGTCCAAAATTACTCAAAATTTTAGCAAAATGAACCAGACTTGTCCAAAAATAATTACAACTTTCTCCAAAAAACAATAAAGACTGTCCAAAATGACCTGAAACCTGTCTGGAATGACTCAAAGCTGTCCAAAATAACAGTAATGAATAATTATTGAGACATGAAAATGGGAAAAGAAAGGTGCAAAATTGTCTAATGAAAGCTGTATTGTGTTCCCTGAAAAGTCCGGAGCCGTACTTTCTACTGAAATACAGTTTTATTGAACATTGTACCAACTTTTGAAGCTGTAAAATTACTCAGAAGTGAAAACTGAATGCAGAATTTAACTCCCACGGCCATGAAATTTGGTGAGGACAAAGACAGAATAGTTTCCAGCAGATCAACATGATTAAATGGTGCCAGTAGAGAACAAATTTGTAATTATTGGTCCTTGAAAATGGAAGAAACTGCAACATTTTCAAACAAGAATGGTACTGAAGCACCAGAAAGTTTATGTAATATAAATATATATATATATATATATGTATATATATATATATATATGTATATATATATATATATATATATATATATATATATATATACATATATATATATATATATATATATATATATATATGTATATATATATATATATACATATATATATATATATATATAAATAAATGAATGTATCCATATTTCCTACTACCTGACCTGCCAACTGGGCCGTACCAAGTGCTGCTACTTCGTGGGGGGATCTGGTTCATATGAATTAAACATTACACTATTCATTTGGCTTGTGTTGGGTATTTAGATGTATTTGTGACGCTTTATTATTGTTATTTTTGATTCAGTGGACAAACGGTGCTGTTTCATTGTCTTTGTAGTTAGTTTAGGTGTCGGTTTTTTTATGTTTCCCCTGTTGTGTTTGTTCTGATGGTTTGATCAGGCAGGAAATATATGTACCATCAGGCTCTTCGTTTTTTTCTCAGGTCAGTTATGAGTTTTGTTTTGGTTTTCTGGGTTATTTTGTTGCTGGAGTCTTAGTTAAGTTCTATTCACTAACCTCTTTTATGGGTCCTGAATTTAGGATTATTATTTATTTTTGTTATTTTTTTTAGTAATTTTTTGGGGGTGACAAAAACAAAAACAGCTAGCATGCTAATATTAGCCATTAGCTACATGCATAGCTGAGTCTGAGTTGTTATTCATTTAATGTATCTTAAAACATGATTTTACGTTTGTTTTAACCCTTCCGTTATGTTGCGGGTCAAACTAATCCATTTTAAAGTAAAAAAAAAATTGTAAAAATAGTTATAAGTATGCTTTTGGTATGAAACTTCTTCTGCTTGGCTTAAAAAATGTAATTGACATATAAAATGATGCTTTTCACACATTCACAAACCCAGCCTGAACAGAACAGGTGTCTTGTGTTCATTTATCAATTCCATAAAAGGAAAGAACAATTAAAATGTAAAATAACATGTGAAAAAAGTCACTGTCATGTAAAACTATTGTGTTTTATATGTCGATCTTTCCAATGTACACCGAAAAAAAGTTTGAAAATGCTTTGTTTATGAAAAACGAGAGAATTATCCTCATTGAACCCTGATCTGTGAGAGGTAAAGAACACCACTGCACTAAATATTGATAGAAATGGTTATTAATGGAGTTAATAATGAGATATAAACTATGTTTTTTGGGATTTTTATGGTTTCTAACATTTTCTGGATAATGCAACATGCCCTGGAACATCATCACTGTTCCTGAGAAACAAACCTAACAGGAGAGTTAATTGTGTTTTGCAATAAGTCAATCAATCAATCATGTGCCACATCATTCAGCGTAGGCATTCATTTCTCTCCATCTAATCTGATCTTTTGCTTGTGTTGCCTGTTCCATGTGTAGCCATGATGTCAGTCCGTCTGTCATTTCATTCTGTCTGCTTTGTCTTCTCTTCCATTTAACTTTTCCAGTTGTGACGACATATTCCAGGGTTTCTTTCCTTATGATGTGTGCAGAAAATGTTGCTTGCTGTTTCTTAATTGAGTTCAATAGCGTATAATTTGTGTTCAGTAATTTTAAAACGTCTTCATTGCTTGTCATGTCCGTACAGCATAGACGTAGCAGGCCTCTGTAAAACCACATCTCTGCTGCAGTGGTTCTGGCTGACATTTTATTATTTATGTTGCTTATTTGTCAGTATATTTTTCATTTTCATAAATGCTGTTCTTGCCATTTCTACGTGTGATGTCGGTTTCACACCATGAACCCAGATATTTGAAATGATGAACCTGCTTCAGTATTTCTTGGTCGAATTCTAGTAACAACAAAACAAGTGTAAATATATGGAACTAGCTGGTGAACATGATGCAGAATTTAAGGCTAAAGATCCTCGTATTTTTTCAGGTGCTGCTGAAGACCAAACCAGAGGTAAAGAGAAGCTAATGTATGAACGCTACGCTCACGCATGGCCAAAAACACAACTAGTGCAGCAATAGCTTCATGTCTTCTGGGTGTGTTCTAAAACCAGTGCTGTCATGCTGTTTAGAGAGCCGGCAAATGATTCCAGCATCATTCCAAATTGCACAGTTTTCTGCCCTTATAAAGTGCGTACAGTTGCATACTGTTTGCATACAGTTTGGTCATTCCCCTCCGTCATAATTCTGCCTTAAGCTTTGACTGTCGTGTATTTGCTGCAGTCTGTTGTGCAGAATGAGCTGTAATCAGTCTGTGTGCTCTTGGCGGCTGAAGCTTGTTTATTCTCGTGCAGACGCGACGACATATGTGACGTATCTTCTGCTGCACCATCAGAATGGTGGGGAAACACGACGCATGAAGACATCCTGGCATTTTTACATGAATGGAACGTGCTAAAACTCCTTCTGAAACACTACATGGTAGGAGCACAGCGCTAGTAGCTCCCTATATATAGCACTACATGATTACATGCTTCTAGTGTGCAATTATATGCAATTTCTGGGCGATTATGCATGATTAGTGTGTCAGAAATCATCCACTCATCCCCCAGTTCCTGTCATGACTACTATATAGTATGTACTATGTAGGGAGCTCTGCAGCTAAAGGATTGTTTTTGGACACTTGATGAGTCTTGGTGTTGTTAATAACGTCACTGCAGTCACTCAGTTAACAGGAATCAGATCGATGGTGGGGAACCACCGTCATTTTTCTCATAAATTCATATTATACTCAGCAAATTTTGTAAAGTTAATGAATGAAAACTTTTTTCTTTGTTAGTGTTGTGGTACATCACTCTGCTTCCATTAAACATAGCAATATGGATTATTGTTTTTTATTTTAATATTTTTGCACCATAACTCATCGATTTGTCTCCTGCCTGCCATCTAAATATATGTCTAATCACTATAAAATACGTCTTAATGCTAAAATAAACAAGTGTCAACACTATAAAATGGGTCTTAACACTAAAAAAAACACGCCTTAAAGCTTTAAAATATGTCTTAAGATTATTTTAAAAAGTCTGAACAATAGAAAATATGACTTCATAAAATACGTCCGAATACCATTCAAATATGTCAGTACTGTTAAAAAAGATTTAAATGCTATAAAATACGTCTTAATACTAACAAAAAACATCTTAAAGCTATAAAATATGTCTTGGCTCTTTAAAGTGCATCCTAACAGTAGAAAATATGACTTAATGCTGTAAAATAAGTCTTAAAACTAGAAAATATATCCTAACATTATTTTAAAAAGTGTTAACAATAGAAACTACACCTTAACCTAAAATGGTATATAATTTGTCTTAATCCTATAAAATAGATCTCAACAGTAAACTGAGTCATATCTTTATAAAATATGTTTTTACGCGATGAAATCAGTCCTCCATTGTCTCTCTGGTCCGTCTCCTTGGCAGCAGTGCATGATGGGACATTTTACCTGATTAGTGGCCACGTCTCCACCTGAATACAGGAAATGAAATCAATATTGTCAGGTTTAAAAGATGCAGAAGCTGTCAGAAGAACTGAGACGTTCCTGAGGCGTTTGCAGGCGTCCTGTCCACTAACACACATTTCACTTCATTGTGTTCCGATTCTGCGAGGCCGGAAACGAGGAAACAAAGCCTCGGCTGCTTCCTGTGGCAGAGCGATCCGTCCGTTAGGAGCCCAGCGTCCACACGCTCCGCTCCGCTCTGCGTGACCGGAAGTATCACGGATCTTTATCTTCGTCTACGGGCCAGAAGAGCTTCACTTCCTGAAGACGAGCAGGAAAAAGTGAGGCGAAGTGAGCGGGACGACAGCAAAGAAACTACGGGGGGAGTGATGGATAATGAATCGTGTAAAATGGAACGAGAAAACTGAAGCGAGAGTTTTTTTAAAGGGGAAGACAGAGCGGCGGCTGTTCGTTGCTCCATGGCTTCAGGGGGTTCTGCAGCGACAGAACAAGGCGGTGACTGAAGGGATGCGACTCACCGCCTTTATTCCAAACTGATAAACTATTTGGATCGAGTCTATAAGTGGATCCCAGGACTGACCTCCACAGAAGCTCGGATAATTCCAGCTGAATATCTGTTGATTTTCAAGCCTCTGGGGGCATCCCAACTGTTTGCTTTTCTAAATGGGACCAACAATTAAAGGAATAAAAAGTAGAAATGAGTGGAACCTGGAGGCAGCGACGCCCCCGGATCACCATGGAAACGCTCCAGGACATGATGCAATTAAACACGAAGTGCCCGAGGAGGTGGCGAGGGATGATGCCGACTCATTCTCTGCCGTTTTAATGGAGGTTGGAAAGTGAGAACACGATGTTTATGTGGGGAAAAACTGTTTTTGTGCATCTTTTGCTCAGTGAAAGCAAACATTTGGGCAAAGGAAGGCAAACGAAAGGAATCTAAGTGAAACTTTAGCAGTTATCTGGGGGATTCAATCTACACTGTAAAACAGCTTCTAACAACAATTCTTTGAACAATTTGCTGATATTTTAGAGTTCTTTTACAGATGTTGACACGTTGACTGTACAACAACAACAACAAAGACAAAACCTGAAATAATGTCAGATAATCAAAAATCAACGTGGTAACCATAAAAACAACAGGCCCAAACTGTGCACAATGTCCATTTAAAAAAATTAACAAACACATTTTTTTCTTTTACAAATGGTAATTCATTCATTTGGCTATAAAATGACATGCTTTTCTTGCTTTTAAATCTGAAACACTTCTTATAAATATTTTATACAGTTTAAAAGAAAATTATTTATGTTAAGGACTGAAAAATTATGAATATTTTTTAAGCTGTTGTTTTACAGATTTCCTCTGTTTTGTTAAATTTCAGATATCGAGTAAAATAACAGAAAAGGGCAGGAATTTACATGTTGACTGTAGAAACAAACAAACAAACAACTGCACTGCATTTAAATAAGCTAATTTTATATATATATGATTTAAATTCACAGCTAACTAATAAAATCACTGAAAAACATAATAATTAACATGTTGAGTGTTGAAAAAAAAAGTTTGACCAAAGTTGACCATAAAAGTGCCCTTTTAAGGAATTTTATATATATGTATATATTTAAAGTATTATTTCAAATATTTTCCCTGTTTTGGCAAATTGTTAAATTGTTTGGTCAAAATTAAAACAAAACAAACAAATACAAAAAAATATTAAAATAAAAAAAAATAGACCAAAAATTAAAAAAATTATATTAATTATTTTTTAAAAATGAAAAGAAAAAAAATTACAGTTTTCCCGTGTTTAAATCCGCTAAAAGTATCATTATTTCACATTTTTATCTCAATATTTCCATGTTTTTTTGAACATTTCAGCATCCCACAGTTTTGTTTTACATATTTTTTTGCACCCTTGATGTCAGATTTTCACATTTTTCATGCAGGAACCAGAATGATCCTCCTGCTTCCACTCAGCAGCTCTGGGGTCAATCCTTCCACATGCACCGTGAACAGCAGCAGCAGCAGCATTTAGCTGCAGCTGCTGGATGGGCCTCCTCCTGCCAGCACCTCCTGCTGTTCTAATAGATATTGCTGCTGCTTTCATCCAATGTCACGGTGATTACTGCAGCTCCTCTGCTGTGTTTCCTGGCTTCTGTCTGTCTCTGTTGGTGCGAGCCTCTAATTGCAGGAGTGTTGAGGAGTCGGAGCAGAGCTTCACCAGCTGCAGCCGCTTCCAGTAATCGAGCCCTCTTCCAAGCCTCAGCTCCCACTCCGCCACGCCGTCCACTCTTTAAGTCTCCTTTTCTGATTAACGCCTGTTTCCCTTTTCCTACAGCTTCCTTCAGCTTCCTCCAGATCCCTGGACCCCAGACATCCCCCCTCTGCTCTGCCAGACACAACATCTTCCAGAACCCAGACGGATATTGGTCATTTACATTTTTTTATTACTTATTATAATTTAAAAATTACCAAGAATTTGCTCTGTCATTTTACATTTTTTTTTCCAGTTTTGTTAAATTTGAGATAATATCTCACAACTGAAAAAAACATTAGAAATTGAAATTGTATTGTAACAAAAAATTGTAACAATTTTTAAAAATGAATTTATATATTATCCATGAAAAAAACAGGCCATAACTGTGATTAAAATGTTCAAAATGCAATATTTCCATACATTATTATTATTATTATTATTATTATTATTATTATTATTATTATTATTATTATTATTATTATTATTATTATTATTAATAATAATAATAATAATAATAATAATAATAATGTTTTTGTATTTAAACAGGAAAAAATATTTTACAAAAGTTTGATATTATTTATTTTAAAAAATATATTAATGATATGTTTATTCAGAATTATATACATAAATTTCAAAATAATTGTTTACCAGATTTTCAATGTTTTGTTTAATTACAGATCATATCTATAAAATCATCATTAAACGTATTAGTTCACATGTTGAGTATATATATTTTTATATATATATTTAAAAAAAAAAAAACAATGACAAAATAAATAAATACAGGCCAACACTGTAAATAGCATTCACAATAAAAATCTGCATTTTGAACAAATACTAATTATTTCTTTTCCAAAATGTCACCAAAAAAAATAGGCAGTTTTACCACATCATCATCATTTTACAGATCTTTGCTGTTGTTTTCAGTGTTTTTACATTTTTTTTTTTGTTGCAATATTCCACAGCTCTTTAAAACATTTTTTAAAAAACTATATTTAAATCAGCTGCTTCCTCCTAGAGGTGGATCTGTATTACAAACTGCTCTGCTCCTCATCAGACATCTTCCACTGCCCTCAGAATCTCTGCCATTATGTCCTCATAATGAAGGGTCACGAGTTAACATTTACATCAGCCACTACCAGGATTAAAAGCAGCCTGGCTCCTTTTGTCAGCTGTCTCTGGCTGTTTCAGAAACTCCACGGCGTTCCTGTTGGAAGTGGCATGCCTCAGTGCTGAAAAGGTCACGGGATGGAAATGAAGATTTGTGCCTAAACTTGTGTGGGTGAAAGGCGTTCGCTCTGTCCTCTCCCAGCCTCAGATGAGACTATTTCTGGAGTTAATGTGGAGACGTTTCTCTTCATTTTGCTCTCGTTTTGTGCAGCGACAAATCAAAACGGAGGTAATAAATAGTGACGTGGAGTGTTGTGCTCCCGTCTTTTATCATCGGAGTCGAGTTCCTGCTCTTTAAAAACGCGTTAACATTTCTAAATTCATCTGGGAGACAAATTATTGGAGCAAATCGACTGTCATGAAGATTGGAGCCAGAAAAAAAGATATCAACTGTGAATAAATGAAGAGATCTGATGCTCTTCTTCTCTCAAATATGTGATTTATTAATGTTTAACCCTTATGTTGTAGTTAGCTGCATAGCAACAGTTTGGCTCTGCTTTTCAACGAAAGATACCTAATTTCACTCAGACTTTGATGCTGCCGGAGACCTTGAAGGATTTCTGAGGAGTGTTCCAATGAAAATGTTTGTTTTATGTATAAAATCCTCAACGCCTGCAGCCTTAAAAGTTGGCTCTGAAAAGTTTAGACAGTAACGTGGTTACACAGTGACTTATAACGCTGCAGCGCGTTTCATACTGAGTTGTGAACATACTGAGGTCACCAGTGTGCAGCAGAAAAATGCATTATGTTGCATTAGTAGCTTGGATGAATGTTTAATTGTATTTATTTGTTTTTTTTGGGGGGGGGGGACTTGGAATGAATCTCCAGCTTCAGAGCTCATTCAGTAATCTTGAACCGCAATATTGTCTGAGTGTCAATTAGATTATAATATGCAAGACAAGTACCATCTAAAATAAATTAGCTATAAACTAAGAGACACATTGAACCTGGTGCCTCCCAAAGGTCCACAGTCCTGAGGCAGTTTCCAATTCTATTGTTCACCTAATTGTACAAACACCACCTTTATGAAGTTTTATAACTGCCTCAAACATTGGGTGAATGGACCACATGCAGGAAAATGTAATTCCTAAGCTGCAAAGAACAACCCAGGCTCCACAAAACCACATTTCTATACCATTCTCAACAGTAACTGAGAACTGCATTCTCAGTTTAGTTTGGAGGGATTGTCTGCCAGATTAGGTTTGTATCACAAATATGTTTCTAATCAATGCATCTTTGTCATGTATTTTACTGCTTCACTGGTGTTCCAATCAACAACATCAGACAGGGTGAGATGTGTCACTCTGTTAAATCCAGAAAACAGAGGAGACGCTTCAAACATGTAATAAGTCAAATTCTAATGCTAGCCATGCCATTTTTCCAAACCCTAACCAAGTAATTTTGGTGCTAAACCTTTCTCAAGCTTCTAGCATGTGAAAGTGTTTAAAAGTGTAGTTTTGGTGCCTAAACTGCACCAGAAATCGAAAGAGAAAAACCTAAAAGTGAAGGATGAAAGTAAACGACAGAAAACGGAACTTAATTCTGAGGCTGATGGTCTGTCGTCCATCACGGGACCCAAACGCTGGTCTTCTGGGAGAAAGTTGCTCTGCTGGTCTATGAAACCAACCAGCCCTTCGTCCTACTAATGCAGACATTTTAAGCTCTTTCAAACTTGCTGCCTTTTTCACAGCGTCACAAGTCGGAAACTGCATTCATTTCTAAACAAAATTACACTTTTACACACATTTGAGAATGCAGTGTAGTTGTATTGGAGTGCCATTTTGTGGAGATCACTTCCCTAGTTTCTTTCAAACTGTAATGTAAAATTCCCTCTGTAACTTCTCTGGAATCTATAGAGAGCTATTGAGATGATCTTTTTACTTGCAAATGAAGAACCACTTCCTACTGTTTCCCCTCTTCATTTCCTGATTTTGGAGATGCACCTACCAAGGACACAATCCCTCACTGACTTCCCACCTGCAACCAAGGCCATGCATTCGACTGGAACCTACAACTAAGTCAAAGTCAAACAAGATTGCAGGAAGTCCAACTGCAATGCTGGATGTGAACAATACATGCTCTCCTCAGTGGCTCTATATGTACCACACAGCACATACAGTGTATTTCAGTCAGTGTATTTAGTGATGCTGTGGCAGTGGGGTGTGGTTTTTGCACAGCTGCAGGTGAGGAGGTGTTGGTTCAGGGAGCAGTGCCGGGGCAAATAATTGGCACACCTCTAGTGCTTAGCTAACTCTACTGTCTGTGGTTGGAAACTTGGTAGGCAGCAACATTCAGTGTCATGTGACATTCTGAGCAGAACATCCATTATGATGTCACAAAGCTTATTCAAATGTCACAGTCATGTGATGATTTGATCAGAGCAAAATTTGTGATGTCATGATGATGTCATAATTAAGTAAAAAGTATAAATACTGCTGTCTGATCTTCAGTTCAGTCAGTACACAGCCACCAGCGAACAACAAAGACCAACGACCAGCGAACCACAAAGACCGTGGAAATCTGACGGAAATCTGACAGAAATCTCGTGCAAGTCTCATCAAATCTCGTAGTAATGGAATCAAGCATTCTGAGTTTTGAGGATTTTCCAGCTCTGCAGAGGCAAAGAAGGAACTTCACCATCTGCAGTGCAGTCAATGAGGAACAACAGACTGTCCCAAAGAGAAAGAAAATCGACAAGAAGTCCTGTCTCAAAGTGGCGTTTGGGTTGACGGTGCCGGTCTCCCACGTCCTCACCACTTCCCCGACAGCCTGTTGCAGCCAAGAGGGCTCTGCAGCCACAGCAGCAGAGCCCAACACAGAGTCTGCAGCTAGACCCGGACCGAGGCCCGGTGCTAGACCCGGACCGAGGGCCGGCGCTAGACCCGGACCGAGGCCCAGTGCTAGACCCGGACCGAGGCCCAGTGCTAGACCTGGACCGAGGCCTGCAACTAGACCCGGACCATGGCCCGCTGCTAGACCCGGACCATGGCCCGGTGCTAGACCCGGACCATGGCCTGCTGCTAGACCTGGACCATGGCCCGGTGCTAGACCCGGACCAAGGACCGGTGCTAGACCTGGACCATGGCCCGGTGCTAGACCCGGACCAAGGACCGGTGCTAGACCCGGACCATGGCCCGCTGCTAGACCCGGACCATGGCCCGCTGCTAGACCCGGTCTAGACATCTTGGCCAGACCAAGACCCCAGCCTGCAACTGGACCCAGGCTCGAACCCCTGGCCAGACCAGCGCCAAAGACCACAGCACAGCCCATGGAGACACCTAAGCCAGAGCCCATAAAGACACCAGGGCCAGAGCCCATGGAGTCACCTGAGCCAGAGCCCATGGAGTCACCTGGGCCAGGGGCTGTTGTTGAGGAAAATCCTCTGTCTGCTGAAGAACAGATTCTGCAGCTGAAAGTTAACCAGGCAGAATCCAAGAGACAGATTGCTGATCTGTCCATGGATCTGTATAAAGAACGACTGAAAATGAGAGATGTTACAGTCATCATCGAACAAACGGAAGCATCTCTACAAGAAGTCAGAAAAGAAAAGACGGAGATGGAAACCTGTTTGGTCCAACAGGTCAATCAAAACTCCCAACTAAAAACGGAGCTTGAAAAAATTCAGCTGCACCTTAAGGAACTGCAGCACCAGTGGGAGGTGGAAAAGTGCCGTCTTGAAGCAGAGCTAAAGACGGCACTTTCTGAAAAACAAGAAGATAACTCGGACCAGAAAATAGATTCTATAGAGGAGGTGGTGGACAGACCAGAAAAAAAGAAGAAGTCCTGGTGGAAGAGGTTCCTCAATTTCTTTAAGAGAAGTGGTGGAACCAAACCTCACCCTGAGTCCTGACTCAGGTTGAACCTCTTCCACTAAACTTCCACCTGTCTGGACCCACCAACCAAATCATTTATATCTTTAGATATTATTAATTAGATGTTATAGGCCTAATTGTTTTGTACTAGATTTTATATTTTTATAATAAAATGCAAAACTCCATTATAAACTACATCCGCATGTTTCATGTTTATATTCTCATGTTGTGTAAATATATAATACCATGCTATGTTTATAACATGTAGTTAAAAAATTTGAACAAAATAAAAAAGAACTAAATTTAACAGAATGTTCCTTACTTGCATCTTTTCTTTAGCAAAATTTTGAGTTTGACAAGACTGAACAAAATATTAACTTCAGTATAAACAACCAAAGAGTTGCTGTTCACCTCGTGTCATCCTGCGGGTCAAAACTGACCCGTTTTAAAGTTTGAAAATGTGGGAAAAAATATATATTTTCACGGTGAAACTTCTGATGTCCACATTTTCAACATTTTCGGGAAATCTTTGAACATTTTTTCATGGAAAAAAAGAAATGTTAAAAATGTTTCTTATGAATATTCACAAAAAAATCAACCAAAATCCAGCAAATTTGAATATTCTTAAAGAAAATATTAGACGTTTTACTGATGTATATGGAATCACTTTAGATATTTTTAGGACTTTTTTGGAAGATTTTTACTCATTTTTTGAAAATATTTACAAGAATTTTCTTGCCAAATTTGGGGGATTTTTTAAAAAAAATAAAACTTTTAAGGGAAACTTTTAAGGAATTATTGGAATTTTCTTCCTGAAGGTTTTGCAAATTATCACAAATTTGGGGAAATTTTTTGCTGAATTTTTGGATTTTTTCTCAGACAAGGAAACAATATTCTTTGGTGCCTGTAAATGAAGGCAACAGGAGGGTTAAATCAAGACTTCTAACACCGAATCAAAGAGATAAGAATCATTTTCACATTACAGAAATTATTATTTTTGTTTTTTCCTGTATTTAAAACAGCAGCTGATGTGCAGATTAGGGATTGAAAATATTATTTAAAGTGTTGTATGATGATGATGATACTACTACTACTAATAATAATAATAATAATAAGAGAAGCCCTCAGAGTGCAGTACTCCAAGGCTGCTCTGTCTTTGTATCATTTCCGATGGATGAAATCTTTAATAAAAATGATCTTGTGCTGAGCTCAGGTGTGTGTTCTGCATGTGTACGTTATGTCCATAATTAAATGAGCTGCGTCCCCTTTAAGCACTCTTGGCTCCGCCCACTGTGGGCTGTCTGCTGCAGTCTCGTTTGAAAACCTGCGGGAAGCACCTGTGCAGATGAACCACCTGTGCAGATGAACCACCTGTGCAGATGAACCACCTGTGCAGATGAACCACCTGTGCAGGTAAAACCCTCTGATCGAGCAGCTTCTCCAGGATCCACGGAGGATCTGAGAGTTGTTTTCTGCTGATGCTGCTGGACTCCTGCTTGTTCTTTTTCTCTCCTAACTCCTCCTGAAGCTGGTGTTTCCTGCTTTCTGACAGCTTCTGCTTCTTCTCCTGAGGCTTCCTGAGACGCTGTGATTCGGTGAGTTGACTTTTGTGTGCTTCCTGCTGACATGTCTGGAGATATTTAGACTCTGCTTCTGCTGCTGCTGGATGTTTGTGATGCTACTGAAGCTTCTCGCTGTTTTAATGCTGCCAGTGTTGACTGCTAATTACTGCCTTTAACGTGCTGCTTTGACTTTAATTGGTGTTAATGAACGGCGTACTTCTGGTTTGGCGCATGCGCTGTGATGCTGTCGTGGTGTTTTCGCTGTTGTCAGCTGACTTATTGTGGATGTTGTGCGGCTTTTGGTGGATTTCTATTGGCTCTTTATAAGTTTGGCCTCTTTTTTTAAGGTGAAAATGTGATTATTTTCTGCACAGTTGCCTTTTCATGTTAATTTCTCATTAAAATTGCCTTGTTTTTTAATAGGAATCCACATTTTCTCTGCATTCTTCATAGTAAATTACACTGTAAATACGTTCCTGTAAAGTATTTTTACTTTGTTTTTAATTATAAAAAATATATATTACAGATATACTATAGAAAAAGTGAAATTTGCAGCAAAATATTGCATTTTTGCAGCTTTACAGTGTAATTTAATTGACTTTAATGTTAAATCCTGTAACTAAACTTTCCAAAAATCTATTCTATTTATATAATGTTTCCATAAATTACTTGTAAAAATTGTAAACTACATTCTCTTCATTTAAAAATGCACAACCTGTGTGTGTCTGTACAATATATTTTAGAAACCAAGGACAAAAAACATTAATCTATAGTCAAAAAAATAGAAAAAAGTAGGATGGACCTATTTTTTGACACCCATGTAGCTTTTCTCACTAATTTCTAATTAAAAATGCTGTTTTTTAATAGCAATTCACATTTTCTCCCAAATATTTACACTCAAGTATGCTGTAAAATATTTGTTTATTAAAAATTGTAATTCTAGTTTTTAGGAAATGCTGCATTTTATTGCAGTGAAATTTAAAAATACAAAAATATTGCATTTTTACAGCTTTACAGTGTCATTTTATTCAATTTACTGTTTAATCCTGTAACTAGATTTTCCAAAAATCTACTCCATTTATATAATGTTGCCACCAACATGAATAATAACTGTAGTTGCCTGTAAATGACATTTTTCTGTGAATTGCAAACTAAAAATGTGAATGTTTATAATGCAGAATTAAGTTCTGCCAACACTGACATTTAAAACTGTGTTTAGCACAAGTAAAGCTGCATTTTAAAAAAAATTGTAGGTTAGAAATGTGTGATTAATTGTGGTCTATTCAATATATTTTAGAAACCAAGGACAAAAAACATTAATTGAATGTCAAAAAAAACATAGAAGTTGTTAAAATGCCCCTTTTTATTGTAAGTTTTTACAGTTTGGTTAGTATTTGTGCAATACTTCTGTCACTGAAATAGGAAATGCTCTTTAAAGACACATTTTACTTGAAATTTTGCCCCTATGGTTAAAAAAAAAAAAAATAGAAAAAAAAATGCACGTTTTCATGGCATCAGTGTAAAGCAAGTAAGAATAATCTGCTGTTGATGGTATTTCTTGCTTTTGGCTCCAACAGTGTCATAAATTGTGTGTTCTTTTGCAATATTTCATTATAACAAAGTTTTTTGTGCATCTTTCTGTGGCTTACTGGAGGATAAACCCATTTTTCTCATCTCTAGCTCTGAAATTCTGTTGTTCAGACATATTTTTAAGAGTAAAGAGACTTCAGATTGTCTGTATTTGGAGGGAAAATGCATGTTTTGTTGTGAAACTGCAAAGTTTTCCTAACAAGCTGTGAATTGCAGACTATTCCATAGTAAAAATATTCACCCTTATGATGCAGAATTAAGATCTACATTATTTGACATTTCAAACTGCGTCTAGCACAAGAAAAGTTGCATTTATACATTTTTATACATTAGCAATGTTTAATTTTTCTTAATATTATTCATATTTGACAGTTTGGTCAATATTTGTGCAATGAAACTCTGTTTTAAGATGCATTTTTACTTTGAAATTTTCCACCTGTGGTTAAAAAAATAGAAAAAAAATGCACTTTTTCATGGCATCACTGACTAGACAAGTTTTCCTAACAAACTGAACTGCAGACTATTGCATACTAAACATATTCATCTTTATGATACAGAACTAAAATCTACCGACACTTTGACATTTAAAAATGCATATAGCACACGAATATTTGCATTTTTACATTTTATACATTCAGAATGTTTAATTAAAAGCATAAATGTGTGATTAATTGTGGTCTATTCAATATATTTTACAAAGCAAGGACAAAAAACATTAAGTTAATGTAAAAAAAATAGAAAAAAAAACACTTTTTATTGTAATTTTTGACAGTTTGGTTAATATTTCTGCACTAGTTCTGTCACTGAAATAGGAAATGCTCTTTTTAGATGCATTTTGACTTTGAAATGTTGCCCCTATGGTTAGAAAGATAGAGGGGGAAAAAAGCCCTTTTCCATGGCATCAGTGTAAAGTAAGTAAGAATAATCTGCTGTTGATGGTGATATTCCGTGTTTTTGGCTCCAGCAGAGCATCAGATTCTTACAGAATTTAACAGTTTTCTGCACTAACGGTGTCATAAATTGTCTGTTGTTTTACAGTATTTCATTATAAAGTCCACAGCGGATGAAATGTTTTAGCTGAAAGCGTTTTTTTGTGGCCGACCCTCGTATCGTAATTACATCTCCGCCGCTGAGCTGCTGTTCTTCGCTCAGCTGCTCTCTTTGTCAGCCGGAGGCTTCAAATCCGTGAACTGATGGTCATCTGCTGCTTATCGACGCGACGTAACGCTTCACATGGAGAGGGGGATCTGCTCCCAGCCCTGAATTGTTGTGATTCTGATACGCTGAAGTGAATAATTATCTGCCTGTGAAGCTTTTGTGTGTTTCTGTGCATCAGCTGCATTTCAGGCCTTTTCTACATTCATTCATCTCACTTCACTACATGCTGTATGGTTGTTTGTCCGTCTCGGCTGTGCTCAGCTTGGTGTTTGCTTGTGGGTCGTGGAAACGTCGGACCAGATGTCAGCTATTTAGTATTCCACACAACAGCGACTGAGTTGTGGCCGTTTGGAGTTTTTAGCTGCAGAACACCATTAATCCTTTACACTTCTAATTACAGCAGTCGGTATTCAGGAAAAATAGTGCACAGACGCTGTGGAGTTTCTGATGTTTCCGTCTCTAAAGAAGGAGGTGTAAATCAGGTAGAGCAACTCTAACCTCACAGATAGGCCTATTAATGGGATATCGAAGGCTGCCGTGGCTGTTTCCTGCAAATTTGGGTTAAAAATAAACCCTGCATGACAAATCATTGTGACACATTCTGCCTTGAAAGGAGAAATTTCATATTTTTGGGTTGGAATTAAAGCGTTTCCTGCATGTAAACGTACAGTTCATTCTCCTGTCGTCTGCGTCTGAGAGTTTTTCGGGGAATCAAATTGCTCCGTTAATCACTGTAGTAATTACAGTAATCAAAAACAGCCATTAAACAAACGGTAAATAGTCAGAAGGCGTTGCGTAATAACGTCAGTGGAGCGTTCTCTATTGATTGACTGATTGAGCTTTGCATTGCTGGAGGCTGTGAACATATTAGGTCTTTGTACTCGAGCAACTCGCACAGATTTCATGCATATTTTATTAAACTCGCTGGAATAGAATTTTAAAAAGCCAGTTTCTTCCATTGCACACACTGACAATACCTTGGGGATTAGTTTATTATACATAACAGAAGGTTTTTTTGTGCATCTTTTTCTCGTTTACTGAAGGATAGACCTTTTCCTGACGCCCATGGGCTTTTTCTCACTAATTTCTCATTAAAATTGACATTTTTTTCATAGTATTTTACATTTTGCCTACATTCTTCCAAGTCAGTTATGCTGCAAAATGTTCCAATGTAGTATTTTTTACATTGTTTATGTTCATTTATTTAGTACAAATTTGAATTATTGCAATTTTGTTTCTGCTGCATTCCACTGCAGAAAGCAAATTCTGCAGCAAAAAAATCTATTTTTACACCATTACAAGTGTAATTGAATTAAATTTACTGTACAATACTTTTACTAGGCTTTCCAATAATATATTAAAGGTAAACTGTTCTTTACACTGGAATTTACTTCAAAAATGTGATTATTTTCTGCTCAGAGCCCATTTCATACTAATTTCTCAATAAAATTGGCATTTTTTTTTCATATTTTCTCTACATTCTTTGTCAGTTATGCTGCAAATATGTTCCTATAGAGTAATTATACATTGTTCTTATTTATTTAAAAAATAAAGATGTATTTTTTTTTGCTGCATTCTACTGCAGAAAGCAAAAATTTGCAGCAAAATATTGTGTTTTTAGACCATTACAATTGTAATTTAATTAAATTTAATGTTAAATACTGTTCCCAGACTTTGCATTGTTATATTCTATTTATATAATGTTGCCATAAAATTAAATGTAAAATGTAAATTGCGTTCTCTACATTTAAAAATGCACAAACTGAATTGCAGACTGTTGCACACTAAAAATATTCATCTTTATCATGCAGAGTTAAGATCTGCCAACACTATCTGACATTTAAAAATGCATATAGCACCAGAAAAATAGCATTTTTACATTTTCATACACGAGGGATGTTTAATTAAAGGCAGGAATGTGTGATTAATTGTGGTCTATTCAATATATTTTAGAAACCAAGGACAAAAAATATTAATGTAATGAAAAATAATAGGAAAAAAATGTTAAAATGCACTTTGTTGTTGTGTTTCTTGACAGTTTGATTAATATTTGTGCAATACTTCTGTCACTGAAATAGGAAATGCTCTTTTTAGATGCATTTTCCTTTGAAAATGTTCCCTATCTATGTTGTCTTTATTAAAAAAAAAAAGAAGAAAAATGAAAGAATAAAAGCACTTTTTCATGTCATCAGTGTAAAGTCAGCAAAAATAATCTGCTGTTAATTGAATTTCTTTGTTTTTGGCTCCAACACAGTATCAAGGTTTTACAGTATTCAGCTGTATTCTGGACGGTGTCATAAATTGTCTGTTCTTTAACGGTAGTTCATTATAATAGAACGTTTTTTGCGCATCTTTTTGTGGTTTGCTGGAGGATGAACCTATTTTTCTCATCTGTGTCTAAAATTCTGTTCTATAGACATATTTTAAGAGTAAAGAGACTTCAAATTGAGGGAAAATGCACGTCTTGCTGTGGAAATGCAGCTGTTCTGAAGAAAAATCTCCCTTTTTTAAAAGTTTCCCAACATCACTGGAGGTTTTCCTGACAGACCCCGTACGAATAAATGAATCGTGCTTTTGGGAGAAAGAGTCCAATCTCTCGGCCCTCATTAAAACTACTGTTGGAATTGATTCTGTACAGATGCTAATCCGGCTTCCCTCGGCCGTGTTGTGCTCTTTGCGGATCGGATGTGACGACTGCACCTACATCTGAGAATTTCCACTGCACACTCGAGGATTGCGATTCCTCCGAATTGACTTCACTTCGCCGACCGGCTTCAAACGAGATGTGAAAATGATCCACGGCGAGAGCTAAAAACCCCCGACAGGGACAGGAGCAGGACAGGAGGAACCAGAGACTGGCAGAATGTGGCTGGAAATACAGCACAGGATGCTTTATTTTCAGGAGGCTGCCAGGATTCTGTATTTCAGATCTGAAAACCATAAAACTGCAGCAACATGCGGTGCTTCCAGAGACTGTACATTAAATAATAACTGAACCATACGGGCAGCATCTAGTGTTAATGATCGATTTTACTGGCAGTATTGGGCTAAAATGCTCTAATGTATGGCAGTAAAAAGTCCTAAATTAACTTGTTGTCTTTTTTTGTCTTCTTATTCTTCTTCATTTTTTTATTCATATTCTTTGTCGTCTTCTTATTCTTCTTCATCTTCTTCAACATTGGGGTTTGCAGCTCACAACAAGACATTAAAAAACAGCAAAAGAATCTTCATACAAGATGTAGGATGTAGACATCGTAGAAATCCACTGACAAACTTTATGTTTTTGCATTTTTTTGGAAAGACTGGATTAGACAGAGTCTAAGTCACATCCAGGTGATTTTTGGATCAGTTAAATAATTGGTAGCTTTGTGATAATTGATTCTTTTTAACAAAAATTGACTGTAAACTCAGTGTTTAAGGTCTTGTAGGCAGATAAAACAAGACATGATGTGAGAAAATGGTATTTTTCTATTGGTGACTTTATTTAGAATTAAGCAATGATGAAGATAATTGTTGGTAAAGTGCAGCTCTGTGTGCATTAAAATAATGAGTGATGACCTGCAGAGGAAGATGCATAAAGTGTGGAAGTGTCCTTGAGATGGCAGCTGGCTATTAGAATTCAATTATGGCTACCTGCTGTAGTAATGTATGTGTCATAAAGGAGTAGCTGTTTTGTAGCCCACACAGACCAGCAGAGTGTCAAGAAAAGGACTCCAAACGATGACTATTAATGCTTTATCCATTTTATTTGTTGGCGCAGCCATGCCTTGTATAAGAGCTAGAGTAGCCGGTAAAACGGAGGAAAAACATCACACTAAGCCGACATTACTTTTGGTCTGCATGCCACACCTTTGTGAATGAGCTGCAGCCATTTATTGAAAATTGCGCACCGGTGTGTAGCCCCGCCCACACCCAAAAGTAGGTCAACTGAGGACAAACGGATCAACATCACAACATTATTGATTAGCCAATTAATGTAAATGATTTATCATGTATTAATCAATAAGACAGAAGACAAATGAAGGAAATGCATGTCAGAAAATGTGTTGTAGATCAGCTGCAGTACCTGATTGTGCCACCAGGTGGAGCCTCTCACCGTTTTTATTATTGTTGACGATATATGAGACTGTGTTTAATACTGGAGCAGCATGAGGAGATGGTAGCTTGAACTAGCATCATAGCAATGTTAAACTCTAGCTACGAAACTGAATATTTTGCGTTTGTTATTTTAATTTCCTTGTGTTTGAACCCTGATTGTTGTGTGTGGTTTTTGGTGTTTAGGTTGCATTGTGGGGGTTTAGCTAGCAATGGGCCACCATGACAGAGAATTCTGTAGTAGTTAATGACTTCTGGGCAGCAGTTAGTGTAGATGAAACACACATAACGGCTAGCGGCTAAGTTAGCAGACAGCCACATTAACCTGAAACAGAGTCTGGGAAAATAATTAAGAACTAAGCTTTAAGAGCTGGACTTTAGTGGTCGATAAAAGTGATAAAACAGAGAAATATTAAGAAAATAGAGACGAACACAAGGAAATAAACTGATAACCAGAAGAGAGCATCATAATTTAATCGCTAATATTATATTTTACAGAATCTGGAGAATTCTGAGTCACTGCAGAAACATTTTTGTCAAATTTTGAAGCATCTTGGACCATTGTTTTACCACACTGAAGATCTTTTAAAAGATCAATTTAAAATCAAGTGTTTTAACTCAATTTGGAAAATTGTTGAGTCAGTTCAGATCATTTTGGTAAAATTTTGTGAAACATCTTGAAATTTGGAGAATTTTGTGTTATTTTGTTGAATTTTAAATAATTTTGGGACATTTTTTTAATGGATCCACATAAACAGAGGAGAGCGTCCTGATTTTATCACTATTATTTCGATTTTTACAGAATCTGGAGAATTTTGAGTCACTTCTGAGGGATTTTTGTCAAATTTTAAGGCATAAGTGGGGTTATAGATGTGGCTGGGTCACTGATATGTTAAAAATATCATCAGCAAGGAGGGAAATCTTATGTTCTTTCTTATTCCTATCCTCAATGCCCTTAATATTTTCATTCATCCTGATTGATGCTGCAAGCGGCTCAATATTGATTGCAAATAACAGGGGACTAAGACAGTCTCCCTGACGAACTCCTCTTTCCAAGCTGAAAAAATCAGAGCAGCATCCATTTACCCTGACTCGTGATTTAGGGTCTGTGTATATTGTCTTTATCCATTCCACAAACTGTGGGTGAAAGCCCATAACTGACAAAGTTTTATATAGAAACTGCCAATTAACCGTGTCAAATGCTTTTTGCGCATCAAAACTGATTAACATTGAGTTTTGATTATTGTTTTTGGCCTGTGTTATGACATTTAAGGTTCTTCTTATGTTATTGGCAATATGTCGACTTGGTATAAAACCCGTTTGATCCTTGTGGATACGTTTTTTGATGTGTTTTTCTATCCTTTTAGCTAAAATACTAGTCAGCAACTTTAAATCATTGCATAGTAGGCTAATTGGTCTATATCCATCACAATGTGCTGCATCTTTTCCTTCTTTATGAAGGACCATGAGGTAGGCATATCACTGTTCTTAAGTGTGTAATTGAAGACCTTTGTCTGCAGTGGTAGTAGAACATCAGTGAAACATTTGTAAAATTCTCCAGGAAGCCCATCAGTTCCTGGAGATTTATTGTTTTTTAACTTTTTAACTGCCTCTCGAATTTCAGCCTCCGTTATGTCTGAGACCATGCCGAATGCTTCTTCTCTGGATAGTACGGGGAGATCTAAGCTGTTAAGAAAAATGTCACAGTCATCTCTTAATACATCGTTTCTTGGGTCTGGTTCTTCATAGAGCTTTTTATAATAGGATGCAAAAGCGTTAGCTATTTCTTTCGGCCTATATACTTTTATTTTAAGTGTAGGATCGACTATATTATTTACCATTCTATCTGTTTGTGCTTTGCGGATTTGGAAACCTAGCAGGTGGCTAGCTCTGTTTCCCATCTCATAATATTTTTGTCTAGAGACTCTCAGAGCCCCTTCTGCTTTGTATGTGAGAATTTTATTTAATTCTTTCCTAGCTTCTTTTAGTTTTATCAATATGTTGTTTGCTCCTGAATTGTTGTGTTCAATTTCTAATAACTTTATTTTATTTTCAAGATTAATTTGTTCCTCCAAACGCTGTTTCTTTAATCTAGAGGATATTTGGATCATTTTCCCTCTTATCACTGCTTTAGCTCCACTCCACAGAGTAGGTGGACTGACCTCTCCATTGTCATTTATCTCCAAATAATCTATCAGAGTTTGTTTTAGCTCTTGAACTACTGTTGTATTGGTGAGTAGTGAAACATTTAATCGCCAATATTTAAAGACATTCTCCTTACCCAGGTCAAGATGCAAAGTCACAGGTGCATGGTCGCTCAACGTTATAGTTTCTATCTGGCAGTCAGTTACTTTGTACATATGTTGTTTGGAAATACAAAAAAAGTCGATCCTTGAATAACCATTATGGACATTAGAGAAAAAGGTAAAGTCTTTCATGCTTGGATTATTGTGCCTCCATGGATCCCCTAGTCCCAATTCTGTTATCATATTATTAAGTATTTTTGTTTTCCTATTTTGTGGTCCCACTTCTGCTGGTGTTCTGTCTAACTTACCATCTTGTATAGCGTTGAAATCTCCCCCCACTATTATTATCCCTTTAGCGTTCTCTGCTATGATGTTCGCAATATCTTTAAAAAATTTTTCATCATATTCATTTGGAGCATATACATTTATAATAGACACTTCATCCCCTCCTCTCCGGCCAAGTAGGACAACATATCTACCCAATTTATCTTGAATTACCTTTTCAGTTGAAAAAGCCAATGACTTGCTAATTAAAATTGTTACCCCTCTTTTTTTCCCAAATGAAGCACTGTATGTTTGGTTTACCCATTCTCTCCTCAGTTTCTTATGTTCCAGTTCAGTCAAATGAGTTTCTTGTAATAAGGCAAGAGAGCATTGTAATTTCTTTAACTGGCTAAAGATTTTTTTTCTTTTTATAGGGTGATTTAAACCATGAACATTATATGTTACAACAGTCAATTTTCCCATATAGGTTTAGCAGGTTTTTAAAGGAGTACCTCCTGACTTTGTCAGAGACATTACACGCGTGAAAGAACATGTACCTGTAAATATACGACTGCATTTCTGATAGAACATTCCGAACAATGTTTACAAATCGAAGAACAAGAACTATAAACAACAATACGAACAGACTCCAAATTGCGAACGAACGAGCCAGTTCTCCTTCGAAGCGGTTACCGTGGAGACGGGGGGGTGTGACGAGAGCCCTCCGTGTTGCACACTCCGTGTAGTAGCGACCATTCGACAGCAGAGGGCTGCACTCATGGTTACGCTCACATAAATCTAATAAAGAAATAAAAAATGAAAAACAAAAATGCATCCTACCTCCCCTTCAGCGGGGGAAGGGCCCTTATCATAGTGATAAACATTTATGCTAACTAGCCTTATGTGTGTATAAAGTTTACGGATTTTATCATCTGCACATTTCTATTGTAGCTGTCTACTTTCAGTCTTTTATACCTTGGAGCCTTGTACAAACGCTTGCAGATCCACGGTGCTTAACGCTGCGTCTCCCGTAGTTTCTTTGGATACAGTGGCCCAGGTGTTACGCAACAGTTCGTCTCGGATGCCCTCTCGTTCATCCACCTTGATGCGTATTCCCATCTCTTTGAGGGCTGGCGCTGCCTCTGTAAGCGTAGAAAACGTCTTCGGTCCATTGTCCAAATACACCTTCAGTTGGGCAGGAAATGGGGACACAGCTTTTATCTTCTTCTCTTTAAGTTGTTTGATAACATCGCGCACTTGTTTACGTTTCTTCTGTATATCCGCAGTGTAGTCCTGGTCAAAAAATATTTTCTGGCCCTGGTACATAACTCCACGACTTTTCCATGCCATTTGGAGCACTTTATCCTTCACTCTGTAATCCAAAAATCTGATAATAACCGATCTAGGCGGTGCCGACTCAAATGCGCAAATTGTTGCGCCTGGCTCTTGATTCAAGCTCCTCACATTTAGCAGATAATTTGGCATCTCGGTGTAGCAAATGCCGAATGGCTCTCTCGTGACGCTGTAGTTGATCCTCATTATCGCTCACTCTCTGCTTTGTGTCTGTCATTTGCTGTTCAAGCATGTCCATACGGTCGACCACATCTTTTAGAGTTGTTTCGACCCTAGTCAAGGCAGCTTTGGTATCTTTAGAAGCATCCGTATGTTCTTTTCTAAAGTTTCTCAGCTCCTCAAGCATGGGCGCCATGTTGTCTTCCGGCTCGCTCAAGTCCAGGGCCTCCTCGTCGTTACGGTCGCGTCTGGCTTCTTTTTTAGCGCTCTTAATTTTCTTTTCGGTGTCTCTTCTAGTTGTAGACATTTTTGGTGTTTTTTTACCTCAATTTTGTAGCAAGAAAAGTGCGTTATTTTGGCTAGTTTTTGGGTCCTTCCCCGGAGCTGAAGAATCAGGCTGTTTCTTCACTCGTGATGTCACCGGAAGTCACTCTGGAAACATTTTAAGTAATTTTTGTCAATTTTTTAAACATTTTGAAGATTTTCTTGAGCTTTCTTGTTTTAAAAAATAACAGTTTCAACATTATGCCTCAGTTTATCATTTGCACATTACAACTTATACTATAGTATTTTACTTTAGGATCAAAACAGCTTGTTAAGGTCTGGAAATTATTTGAAATGTACAGTTTTACAACTTTACAATATGCAGTTAAATGTCTGACCTACTATGACCTCAGTGATACATAAAGTAGAATCATGTAATGCCTTTCTGACAATGAAACTAGTTGTTGAGCTGTTTTTATTTTATTTTTTACAGTATTTTTGTCGATGAAGCAGACGCCTCAACATGTATTCTGCTTTGCACCACAGATAGACCTGTGAGTGTTTCCTGCATGTCCACAGTAAAGTGTATTTATCCAGCTGGAAGTGCAACGATGGTAAAATATTGATCTGTTTCCATCAATCTACGTCTTCCTGCCTCCTGGTTTCTACGTATGGAGCTCATCTGAATGCTGTGCAGCCGACTGCAGCGCCGCTCGCTCTGACAGATTACCATCTACCGCCGTGTTGTGATGAAAAGAGCGATGCTTAGATTTGGAGTTGATGACACGCCGGAGGGTTCGCACGGCGGCCGCTCAGCGCTTTCCCTCCAGTGATTCCTCTTTTTATCTGAACCTGAACAGCTCCAATCCATCCGGGCGATCGTCTATACAGTGGTTTCTACATGGCCGCACTTCACAGCACAGATAACGAGCGTGGAGAAGAGATGAAGCGATGCGAGTGGACGCCATCGTGACCCGACGGCAGCAGTTAGAGGTCACCGGATCGATCGCTAACACCTTTTTAAGTGTGGATATTTCTAGTAAACGGTCAATTGTGCACGTTTTCGGAGTTTGCGCAGCTCGACATGACAATAAAGCAAAGCTCACCACATTTTTTTCCATCTGTACTGAAGTTCTAAGATAATTTCACTTCTTTTTTTGCTGTTAAAATGCTAACAATGCTAGTAGTCGGGTTATTAGGTCGGTTCTGTGTAGAGAAAGACGGATAATCTGTCTTTTTATTGACCGATAATCGATGAATTAAGGTGTGATAAATCCTCCCCTCTCTGTCTGTCGTCTCTCTGTGGTCTCAGAAATGTCTGAACAAGAAACCAGGAAGCTAGCTTGTCACCTGAATTTGTCGAATACATTGTGAAACTGTCTCCAAGAAATAAAAAGAATCTCTCAAAAATTTATAGTTTACTCTCAAAGACACACTCTATACACCTACCAACTCAAAAATGGGAAAACGACTTATCCAAATCTTTTGACTCTGATTTTTGGACCCAGATCTGTGAAAATACATTTAAAATGACTAAAAACACCAACTTACAATTGATCCAATTTAAGGTGCTTCACAGAACGCATATAACGCAATATAAACTGTATAAAATGGGCTTCTCTCGCTCAGACACATGTACGCAATGCACCCAAAACATGACGGACACTTACTTTCACGCTCTGTGGCTTTGTACACCCGTCTATCAATTCTGGGTAACAATCACACAGAAACTCTCCAATATTTTGGACTGCGGGATTCCGCATTCCCCAAACGTTTGCCTCATTGGCGATCTAACGCTAACAGCCCTTCCAGATATTCATATCCAGCCCACACTTGCAGCTATCGCCATCGCCAAGAAAACTATTTTAGTTAACTGGAAAGATAAGAGGGGCTGTACAGTGATGTAGTGGTTAGCACTTTCGCCTTGCAGCGAGAAGATCCCTGGTTCGCGTCCCAGCTCGGACCTGGGATCTTTCTGCATGGAGTTTGCATGTTCTCCCTGTGCATGCGTGGGTTTTCTCCGGGTACTCCGGCTTCCTCCCACAGTCCAAAAATATGCTGAGGTTAATTGATTATTCTAAATTGCCCGTAGGTGTGAATGTGTGAGTGATTGTGTGTCTTTGTGTGTAGCCCTGCGACAGACTGGCGACCTGTCTAGGGTGTCCCCTGCCTTCACCAGAGTCAGCTGGGATAGGCTCCACCCCCCCCGCGACCCTAGTGAGGATTAAGCGGTGTATAGATAATGGATGGAAAGATAAGAAAGCCCTCAACATCATCCATTGGCTGAACCTCCTCACAGAACACATTTCACTAGAGAGAATATCTGCTATCAGAAAAAACCAATTGGACTCCTTCAAAGAAAAATGGTCTCCATTTATTAAATCAATAAATATTAATCTATAGCCTCCACTTGTATGTGGGCGTATGCCACTTCCCTCATAAAATTGTAATTATTATTCTGTCTGTGTGTATGGTCTGACTTCTCTCTGCTTTATTTCAGTTTATTAACCCTCTACCTTTTTAAGTAGGATGGCACCATGGACTTCAAGGCTGTGTGCATGCACTGGTGGTGTCCCTTCCCTATTGCTCTTGGGGTCGCTCTCTGGCTCTGCGGGGCCAGCGTGGCTCGGGCCCCTCTGCCTGGGGGTGGGTGTCCCCGGTGTCTCTCCCTTTGAGCCCTGGGTCTGCTGGGTCTGTGCGCTCTCCCGGGGCCTTGGGGGTGGCGGCGGCTGGTCTCTTCTGGGGCGCCCTGGCTGGCCCTGGGGTTTGGGGTGGGTCGGCTCTCCCATCGCTCCCCTGTCCCTTCCTGCTCTGCTTCCCTCCTCCTCCCTCCTCTCCTGCCTGGCCGCTCGTCCTCACCCCTCTCCCTCCCCTGGGGGGGCTGGGGGCCCTCCGCTGCCTGGGGGTCTGGCATGGGGGCCGGGTGGTCTCTCTGGGGGGGTGGCTCTGGCTCATCTGGGCACAGGCCTTGGTACTTGCCTGTGTGCCGCCACTGGAGATTAGTTTCTGCTGGCTGGGGGCTTCTGTCCGGGCCCGGTGTGGTCCTGGGGTGGGGTGGGTGGGGTCTCGGTGGTGCTGCGGGGTGGGCGCCCTGCATCCTGGACGTGCCGGCTCCGGGGTGGGCGTGGAGGCTCATGGCTCTCACTTCCTGGTGATGCGGCCTGGTCCCCCCTCTGGGGCAGGGTTCTGCGTACGGCTAGCCCGTAGTGGGGCTACAGCGCCTACCAGGGCGCTGCTCTAGTGCTGCGACTTCTGGGGGTTTCGGTGCTGGCCGGGCCGGTTGGGTTCGTGTGGGCTCACCTTAGCCTCTTGCCTCTGGGTTCTGGGGTTCCTCTGCATCAGTACCAGTGGTCTTACTACCTGTCTCCCCTGCTGCTCTGCCCTCATGGGCCGGATCCACACCAGACTGCCTCTTACTGTGCACTTCACATACTGCACACCTCACTGTATATAGCTACTCTTAGGCACATATAGGGACATGACAGTTAGGGCCCTGAGAGCAGGTGGGGGCAGGAACGATGGGCTCTGTGGTGGGGCGGATGGCAGGGCTCTACGGCCTTGTCTCTTCCCCTCTTACCCTCTTGCTTGCCTCGCCTGCTCTCTGTTTTTAATGCACCACACACACTCACAGCTTGGGGGTAGGTCTGGGACGGCTCGGGGAACTTGGGCCAGGGTAGGCTGCAGAGTAGCCATCCTCTGTGGTCCTCTGGCCTGCCCCCTGGACGCCTCGCCCAGCCTCCCCACTTTTAATTGCACCACATGACACTCAGGGTTACAATATCACAGGGCAGGGATAATGTCTCCAGTCTGGGATCTGGAGACGTATTAATAGGGAGTAATGGTTTCACTAATATGGCCTCACTGGTGGGACCGGCCCCCTTATGGCTATGGGGTAGCGGGGGGGACCATCATCCGTGTTGCTGTTGCTGGGGGGTCCCCGGGACCTGGGGGCTGTGGTCGGGGGGGGTTTTCTCGCGTGCCCGGCAGGTCCAGGCTGGTGCGGGGGCTCTTGGTGGGCTGCGGGGCTGGATTAGCTGTCCTGGTGGACGCTGTAGCCGTACTGTGGGCTGGTGGCATGTGGTGGCTCTGCCCTGGTGGGGTGTCAGGGTGCATTGCGGGGAAGTGGGGGCCCTGGGTGTACTGCGTTCGCCTGGGGCCTGGTGCGGGGGGTATGCGGGGTGCCTCCCTGTTGGCGTCGCCGGGCCCCACCACACTGTCCATTTTTACCCTCGTGACTTGCATCGGGTCCCGGCTCCGATGTCCTCTGACTGGCTCCCGGTGGCGGCCTGCTTTGTGCTGAGCTGGTTGCCACCCCTTCGGTGGGCCGCTAGGCCCCTGTGTCTGGCTTCCTGGCTGCGTGGGGCCGTTGGCCCCCTCGGGGGAGGGGGAGGGGGTGGGGGTGGGCGGGTCGGGTGGTGGGGTGGTGGGCTTGGTGGGGACTGGGGTGGGCGGGGTTGGGGTTTGGGTGGCGGGTGGGTCCTCGTGCCCCGGGTCGCCTGGGTCGGTCTTGGTGCGCTGGGGGTGTCGGTAGCTGCTCCCTCTTGTTCTTCGGGTTCGCGTCGTTCACGGTAGCCCCGGTGGCTCTCTGGGGGCCCCGGTGGCTCTCTGGGGGCCTCGGTGGCTCTCTGGTGGCCCTGGTGGCTCTCTGGGGGTGCCGCCCTGTGGCTCCTACGGCCCGGGGTGAGGGGTGCCCTGTTGGCTTGGCCCTGCCTTGCCGTGATTGCAGTTCTGGGCTTCGGGGTCCTTCACACTTGCATGTTTGATCAAGTCTCGCCAGCTACTGCCGAGTCCCATTTCAGCGAATGATGGGACCCGCCAGAATGTGCTGAGAATCTCTCCAGAGTCTCTACCCTAAACTCATTCTCTCTTGCACTGGTATCCTCTTCTGGCCTATTCTATTCTATTCTATTCTATTCTATTCTATTCTATTCTATTCTATTCTATTCTATTCTATTCTATACTATCAAGACATCCACAATTATGGTGCTCAGTACCGTTTGTTTAATTAATTATTTAGTGAATCTCTTTTTCTTTTGTGCTGGTTTGGTTTTCTTTTCTTTTTTCAAATTATTATTATTTTTTTTTTTGGATGGACAGTTAGTAGTTGGGAATAACACACCACCTTACAGTCTTTAATTGCAATAGCACCGCCTGTTAATTTCTATCCCTGTTCGTCCTGTTCGTCCTGTCCAGTCCTTGTTTCCCTGCACATCACTGAGGTGTAGCACTGCCCTCCCTGGCTTATAATAGAGTATTCTAATAAAGAATGTCTGCTTAGCTTTCAGGGAGGGCTGCTGATGGTCACACACATGCACTAAATATTAAAATATTTGGCTGCAAGACTAAAATATGCATCAATCTCACACAATGTTGACTCCTCTTTTGTGGAGTCAAACAATGAGAACAAACGCAGACAAAAAAAAAAAAAGGAAGCTAGCTTGTCTCACAGAGGCTAATGCTATGCTAGCGGCTAGTGGCTAAGTTAGCAAACAGCCACAAATTAACCTGAAACAGAGTCTGGAAAACAATAATTAATAATAAAGCTTTAAGGTCTTGACCTTAGTGGACGCTAACAGTGTTAAAATAGAGAAATATTAAGAAAATAGAGAAGAACGGAGGAGTGTCCTAATTTAATCAGTAATATTTATACTTTGCTAAATTTTTGTCAATTCTGAGTCACTTTGGAAACATTTTGAGTCATTTTTGTCATATTTTAAGTCATTTTGGACAATTTTTTCTAACCATTTTGAAGATTTTTTTGAGTCACTTTGGAAAAAGTTTCAATCATTTTGGAGAATTTCAAATCACTTTGTAAATGTTTTGAATGTGTTGAGTAATTTTCGTCAGATTTTAAGTCCATCCATCCATCCATCCATTATCTATCCACCGCTTAATCCTCACTAGGGTCGCGGGGGGGTGGAGCCTATCCCAGCTGACTCGGGCGAAGGCAGGGGACACCCTAGACAGGTCGCCAGTCTGTCGCAGGGCTACATATACAGACACACAAGCACTCTCACATTCACACCTACGGGCAATTTAGAATAATCAATTAACCTTAGCATGTTTTTGGACTGTGGGAGGAAGCCGGAGTACCCGGAGAAAACCCACGCATGCACAGGGAGAACATGCAAACTCCATGCAGAAAGATCCCGGGAAAGCCGGGACACGAACCAGGGATCTTCTCGCTGCAAGGCGACAGTGCTAACCACTACGCCACTGTACAGCCCAGATTTTAAGTCATTTTGGGCAATTCTTTAACGACAAGAAACCGACTTCCTTGGTAAAAGTTTTGAGTCGTTTTGTCAAATTTTAAGTCGTTTCTTCCAATTTTAAGTCCTTTTGGAAACATTTTTGTTTGTGGATCTCACTTAAACAGAGGAGAACGTCCTGATTTAATCACTAATATTTGTATTTTGCAAAATTTTTGTGAATTCTGAGTGACTTTGGAGACATTTTAAGTAATTTTTTTAATCAGATTTAAAGTCATTTTGGGCAATTTTTTAAACATTTCGAAGATTTTTTTTGAGTCACTTTGAGTAAGTTTTGAGTCCTTTTGGAAATGTTTCATCATTTTGTCCTAATTTAGTCACTCGTTTTTCTGTTTTACAGAATCTGGAGAATTCTGAATCACTTTGCAAACATTTTGAGTCATTTTGACAATTTTTTTCAAACATTGAAGATTTTTCAGTCATTTAAAAAAATGTTAAGTCACTTTTGTCAGATTTTAAGTAATTTTGGACAATTCTTGAACCACTTTGAAAAAAGTTGGTTGATTTGGAAAAGCTTTAACTCATTTTGGAGAATTTTAGATCCCTTTGTTTACATTTTGTCAGTGGATCCCACAAAAACAGAGGAGAGCATCCTGATTTAACCACTCCTGGTTCTATTTTACAGAATTTGGAGGATTCTGAGTCACTTTGCAAACATTTTGAAGTCATTTTTCCCAAATTCTAAGTTATTTAGTCAGTTTTGAAAACATTTTTAAGAGTTTTTGAATCACTTTGGACACATTTTGAATCATTTTGGAGAATTTTTAGTAATTTTGAAAACATTTTTGTCAGTAGATCCCACATAAACTGAAGAGATATTTTAATCACTCCTGCTTTTATTTTACACATTCAGTTATAATCATCGTTATTAATGAAGAAGTGTAGTTATGAATGACGGCTTCTCTGATGTCACATGCTGGTAAAACATAACATTTAATGTATATCAGCTCAAAATATTGCTCATTGCCTTTCTCAGTCACCTGCATAATAATAATAACAATAACAATAACAATAACAACAACAATAACAATGACAATGACAATGATAATGATAATAATAATAATAATAATAATAATAATAATCTGCATCCAGAAAGCCATATTGGTTGATCTCTAGTTCTCAGTCTGATATTGTGCAACAACCTTGCAATAAATCCAGCATTTATAAGGATTATTGTTGTTATTATTATGCACATTTTCTGCTAATTTCTGAGGCTGATTCTAATGGTCTGAGGTGTTCCTATTATTCTGTCCGCCTCCCTCCATGCATTTTAATGCCTCTAAACCGGCCCATTACCGCAGTTCCTTTTTCTATGAATAATACAGAGTAAGCTGGGAATTTTCTCCGAGTGTTTCTTTGAATGCGGCGAAAGCTTCGTAATTTCATCTGGAGAGAAAAGCGATGATCTGAGGTGGAGCTTTTCATCTCATTTACGCCTCCTTGAGAAACACATGTTTAATGTAAAACCGCTGAGAGTTTGACCATTTCCCCGTCCTTGTATATTCATCTCCTGAATTCTTCCTCGTCTGCTGCCTCTCCGCTGTAATTATTCCTGCTTGTGAGTTTGTTCTTATGTAAAACAGAAAAAATAAATACACATCTGTAAAATCTAGCGGTTTTCTCTGAGCCATCTGTGACCGTTTCTTCTGCTGATGCTCATCTATAACGGAGACGTCTCTGGCAGCCACTTGTGGATCAGGGGTGTCCAACATGCGGCCTGCGGGCCAAAACCGGTCCTCCAGAGGGTCCAATCCGGCCCTCAAAGAGTAAAAATTCCAGAGAAGACATTAACTGCAGATTGTAAATTAGTAAAACTATAAATTTAAAATAATTTCTAGACCATGACAAGTTGTTTGGATCATAAAGTAAAATACTAGATTGTTCATTGTTCTTTTGTTTTGTGTCTCATTTTTGGAATATATTGTCTTGTTTTTGTTGTTTTTTTGTCTGACTTTTGTCGTTTGTCTCATGTTTCTGTTGTTTTGTTTCTCGTTTTTATTTTGTGTTTCCTTTTTGTCTCGTGTTGGTCTATTTAATTGTCGTTTTGTTTCTGCTTTGTAAATTTTTTGTCAGTTTTTTTGTCTCTTTTTGTCTTGTTTCATGTCGTTTGTGTCTTTTTTTTGTCATTTTGTTTCTCATTTGTCATTTTGTCTCATTTTTGTAATGTTTTGTCTTGCTTTTGTTGTTTTTTTTTCTCTGACTTCTGTCGTTCTGATCATAAAGTAAAACACTAAATCTTTCAGTTCCAGATAGCTGTGACTAAATGTTGTGTTCCTTTGTAGAAACTCTTATCTGGAAGTTGTAATGTGGAAATGATAAACTGAGGCTGAATGTTGTTCCTCCAGGACGACCTGATTCTGAAGATAAGCAGTTTTTTTTTCTGGCTCCAAAGCACCATGGAGCTCTTTGGATTTGTTTACCAGACATCGGTGCTGTAGAGGTTGCTCTGCTGCTCTGAGATCTGGCCACTGCGTTCGGTGTTTTAATGAACCGAAGCTGCTGTCAATTAACTGGAATGGCTTTAATGTGACGACTGCTTTGCGACACTCCGTTACCGAATGTTGCTGAACTTGGCGGAGAGCCACCAAAGACACAAAGCTGCGTTTAATAGCCAGACTGCCGGCCTGGGTGTTTGACTCCAGACGCCGCCCATCCATCCATCCTCCTTCATTCATGCAGCTTCTTGCTCAGCGTAGCGTCGTCTGGCTCTGGCCTGGTCGGGTTTAGGAGCCGGAACATGAAGCTTCACTGACTTATTTCATTCAGGGACGCCGTCGTCGTCTTTTATTGGTGTACCTGGGGTGTTTGTGTGTGAAAGTCCTTATATTAGGGGCCTTTCTGCTCTGCTGTCCGACATCCACAGGTTGTTTTAGCCAACAGTGCTGCTCCCCTGACATCATCTGCTTTATTCTTCCTGTTTATGTTCATTTGGTGCCATCTTAGGAGAGTGTTTCAAACCATTTCTGCTCCTGAAAACAGCCTGAAAACTAAAGCTTTCCTTTAAAAATCACCAAGAAGACGACATTTATCCAAGCAAGAGATCATAAAAAACAAAAGAATCTTGGAGTTCAGTCGTCCTGTGCAGAATGACGCAGCTTTAATTGCATATAAAAGACAAAATAAGCATCGAATTTCTGCATTTATTTTACAAAAATAAAAAACATGCAACCAACGTGTCGGATATTTTGAGGAAACACTGCCTGCAGTTCAGCCTAAAAGTCACTGAGCTTCTCTGATGGGACTTTGAGTCAAAAATTAAACTTTGATCTATTTTATCATCTAATGGATGTTTCATGGTTGTTTATTCAAAAGTTTTGAATCTTTTTAGAAAACTGTTCAGTCATTTTTGTCAGATTCTTGCTGTTAATAGAATATTTAACTAAATTGCTGACATTTATGAACAAAACAAGAGTAATTGGTAATGCAAAAATCATAATCAGCAGTTGGAAAATTCATAAATTGTCGTTTTTCAAGCAAAATGCCCAGAATGTGGTGGATCCAATTTAACAAATGTTCATTTTGCAGCATTGCTTTGTGTTGTGTGATAGTGAGCTGAATATCCAACTAAATGTCTGACATTTAAAGACCAAACTCGACACATTTATAATGAAAATAATCAGAACTTGCAGGCTTACTTATATTATATGTTCCCCAAACTGATTGCTGGTGAACTTCTTAGTCAAATAGTTGATAATCTGCCGTTTCTGAATCCATAATTATCAGAGAAAATGCCAAGAATGTGTTGGATCTAACTTAATAAATGGTGATTTTGCAGCATTTCTTTGTGTTGTGTGATAGTGAGGAGCTAAATCTCTGACATTTATGAACAAAACAAGAGTAAATAATGATGAAAAAATTCATAATTTTAGCCCTACTTGGATATTCTTTGAAAACTGATGGCTAGTTAGTTCCTTAGTCAAATAGTCAACAATCAGCATTTTGGAAAAAATCATAAATTGTCATTTTTTTGAACAAAATGCCACGATTGTGTTGGATCCGACTTACCAGCTGGCCCTTTCTGCAGCGTTTCTTTCTAATGCATGTTAATGAAGTGAATATCTCTCACATAGATCCACAAAAGCAGAGTAATTGCTGATGGAAACAGTCAGAATTTGCAGCCCTGCTTGGATGTGTGATGAAAAGCGTGTGCTGGCTGGAGTGCAGCTGGTGACCCTGCTGCATGTTTCTGCTGCTGTAGTCCCTCAAAAACATGTCACATACATGTCAGGTTCACCTTTAGGGACAAAGTCTCCAATTATCCGGAGCTCTGAAGCCCTCTGCTGCCTTCACCGAGGCAGGTCTGACTGCTGTGAGGTCTCCAAACACACAAACACACTCCAACACACACACTTTTTATTTCAATCAAGACAGGAACACACACTGTGGTTTCTGGATACTTGAAATTCATTCTTAATTCCAACAACTGGCAGCTGCTTTAAACAGCACAGAATCTATAGTTAAAGAGGTAAACTTGGTGAAAAGTTACTACAAGATGTAAGGCAGGGGTGTCAAACATGTGGCCCGAGGGCCAAAACCGGCCCTCCAGAGGGTCCAATCCGGCCCATGGGATGATTTTGTAAAGTGTAAAAATTACAATGAAGGCATTAAGAGCAATTTGTAAATTAGTAAAACTATCAGTTTAAACTAATTTCTTTTCTCATTGTTCTTTTGTTGTTTTGTCTCATTTTTGGAATATTTTGTCTTGTTTTTGTTGTTTTACTTAAAAAAAATTCATTTATTTAATATATTGTTATTTAATATATTGTTCATAAAAATAGTATTTCAAATATTATTTAAAATAAAATTATTTTCAAAAAATTTCAAAGAAAAAAATGAAATTATTAAAAAAAAAGATAATAATAATCATACTGGTTTTAGACCCATTTTTATTGGGCTGATTAGTGTCTGTAGCTTTAAATACAGCAGAGATGATTAATTTTAATACTCATGATAATAAAACTTTCAATATTGTTATGTATTTGTTTTAAATTATTTATTTTTTATTTTTATCTGATGTTCTTCATAAAAATATTTTTTTAAATATTGTTTTCAATACAAAATGTATTAAATGAAAAAAGAAATTATTATTATTATTATTATTATTAATAATAATAATAATAATAATAATAATAATAATAATAATAATAATAATAATTAAATGAAACTTTTAATGTTCAATGTATTTATTTTAAATAATTTGTTTAATATTGTTCATTAAAACTATATTTTAAATATTATTGAAAATAAAAAACACTTTTTTCAATATAAAAAATGAAATTATTTGAAATTATAAAAAAATGAAAAATAAATGAAATTATTAAAAAATTATAATAATAATAATGCTGATTTTAGCCACAGTTTTGTTTGAGTGTCTTGCAATTGTCACTTTAAATACAGCTTAGGTGCTGCTGGCCCCGCCCTCTTCAGGAAGAAGACTCTCTCTGCAGGTTTGATTGACACTGATATGAATTTATGTGGTCTGTCATTTCTAATACCACTGAATTCGCATTGTTTTGAATTCATGTTTACGTTGAATTGTAATTTTAGACTATTTTGCTGGTAGAGAATCTGTCAGCTGGAAACTGTCGCTGTCTGAGACGATGATGAGCTCCGAAAGACAGTCGCAGAATCTGCATGACTGATTCATGTCTGAGAGAAAAGACTTCCGATGCATTAACGCTCTCTGAGGAAAACTTCTCCAACAGGATGAGCTTAAAAGGTTCCCCTGTCCTCAAATAACAGATTTCTTAAGCAGATGTTGCAAAGAGGCGGAGCTGTCTTTCAATCAGGATTTCTAAAAACAACTTGACCTCCTTCCTTCTGTTTTATTCTGCTGCTGCTGCTGCGTTATTCAAGTGAATCAAATCAAAATGTTTGAAAAGTGACAGCTTTCTTTTTGTCTGTTAATTCTCACTGCTAGCGCCGCCGTTTTATTTAGAGGCAGAAGAAGCGCCATTTTCACACCGTACGAAAATAATTAATTCAACATACGCGATGGTTTTAATTAACCCCCTGATACTGAATCCTGACAGTGAGTTTAAAAGGTGCAGGAATCATGAAAATTACACCAATTATTAGTGTTAGCTGTAAAAAAAAAAACAAAGACGGCTTTGTGACAGGGCTGCTCATCTGTGGGAAACTTCTGAAATATCATCATATTTCATGTCTCTTTTTTTAAAAATCACCAAAAATCAAATTTTTATAATAACAAGAATCTGTAAAAAAACAAAAAATTCTGAGCTTCATGATGCAACCAGGAAGACTTTCAGGACTCAGCTATGATAAACAGTCATGTGACTAAAATTCTGTGACTTTTCAGCTGAACTGCAGTCAGTGTCAACACAGAGTATGAAAACTAATTAATAATCTAAGACAAGGGTGTCAAACATGCGGCCCGCGGGCAAAAACCGGCCCTCCAGAGGGTCCAATCCGGCCCACAGGACGACTTTGTGTAAGTGTAAAAATTATATAGAAGACATTAACTGCAGATTGTAAATTTATAAAACTCTAAATTTAAAATCATTTCTAGGTCATGACAAGTTGTTTGGATCATTAAGTAAAATACTAGATTGTTCTTTTGCCATTTTGTGTCTCCTTTTTGTAATATTTTGCCATGTTTTTGTTGGTTTTTGTCTTTTTTGTCTTACTTTTATCATTTGTCTAATGTTTTTGTTGTTTTGTTTCTTGTTTTTGTTGTTTTGTGTTTCCTTTTTGTCTCGCTTGTGTTTTTTGTCTTAATCTCAAACTGGGCTGAATGTGGAACCTGAACTAAAATGAGTTTAACCCTCCTGATCTCAGCACTAGAGCCACAATCTCTAAACTATTGTACATGCAGATTCCATTTTTCCCCCCCGAAAAGTTTAAAAAAATAAATATGAGAGAGTATCAAGTTATTATTTTGTTATGATTTATGGCATCATAACTGGGTCACACGGCACCAAATCCATTCCCTACTTCCCTCTCCTTCTTCATGGCTGTGCCGTTGCTGTTGCAGTGAAAAATGAGCAAACGGTGAAGAAAAATGCGACCGGACAGGATTAAGACGCTGCTAATAATAAAAGGCACCATGGAAATGTCTCGTCCTCCTCGTTGCACGTTCGTTTCTGCAGACCGACCAACAGGTTTCACCTCATCGGTCAGTCCAGTGCAGCTCGGTCTGATGTGAGCAGAGAAGCTCGTTATTCCTCATTAGATGCAGATTATCACGTACCGCTCCATAAAACATCTGATTTCCCAACCAGACGGACCTTCAGTATCAGTAATAATCAACACTGAGGTCCTTGTTACATCCAGAAGATAGAAAAGGACTAAAAAATGAAGGTTTGATTCATTAATTTCATCATCTAATCGACGTTTCATGGTTATTTATTCAAGACAAAATATAATTATGGAAGTTTTCTTTGCTAAAATATCCTCCTTTATCTGGTTTTCTATGAACAGAGCGTTTTAAATGTCAATATTCCAGTCGATCGCATTCATTTAACTGGAAGAGGAAGTCATTTGGGATGAATATTTCATAAAATTTGCAGCCATAATAAAAAGGAACTGTTGCAGAACTTTCTTCTTAAAAGTCTCATATTGTACATCTTCTCAGCAAATTCTCAAAAATAAAAGTCTCACATGTTCACAAAACATCTTTCCATTTTTTTAAGCTCAAAAACACAGCACAGATGGTTAATTTTGTTATTATTGTTATTATTGTTATTATTATTATTATTATTATTATTATTATTATTATTATTATTATTACTATTATTATTATTCTTATTATTATTATTAATAGTAAAATGAATTTTTAATATTGTTCACTTTGTTTATTTCAAATTATATTTTTTGTTTTTTTTGTTTAATATTGTTTGTAAAAAATAATATTTTAAATATTTAAAATAGAATTTTTTTCGGAAATGTAAAAGATAAAACAATATTTTGAAAAAATTAAAATAATGCTGGTTTTAGTACCCATTTTTATTGGGCTGTTTAGTGTCTAGCTTTAAATACAACAGAGATGGTTCATTTTAATATTAATAATAGTAAATTTAAATTAAAAAATTAACAATGTTGACTTTATTAAAATAAAATTAATATAGTTTTGGAATTTAATATTGTTCACAAAATATTATTTTAATTATTTGAAATAAAAATTTTAAAAACTTTGAGAAAAATTTTGAAAAACTGAAATTATTATTATTATTATTATTATTGTTGTTGTTGTTCATAATAATAATAATAATAATAATAATAATAATAATAATAATAATAATAATAATAATAATAGTGGTTTTAGCCCCATTTTCATTGGGCTGTTTAGGGTCTGTAGCTTTAAATACAGCAGAGATGGTTAATTTAATACGACTAATAAAAAAATGAAACTTTTAATATTGTTGACTTTATTTATTTAAAATGTATTATTGTTTTATTTGATATTGTTCATAAAAATATATTTTAAATATTCGAAATAGAAATATATTTTTTAAAAATGTAAAGAAAAAAATAAATGAAATTATTAAGAAAATGATAATACTGGTTTTAATCTATTTAATAATAACATTAAAATAAAACTTTATAATATTGTTCACTTTTTAAAAAATTATTTATTTTTATTTATTATTGCTTATAAAAAAATGATTTTAAATACTATTGTTCATAAAAAAAAATTTTAATGTAAAGAAAAAAAATACTGGTTTTAACCCCATTTTTATTGGGCTGTTTAGTGCATGTAGCTTTAAATACAGCCGAGTTGGTTAATTTAATGCTAACAATAATAAAATTAAATAAAACTTTTAATATTGTTCACTTCATTTTTTAAAATAATTTATTTATGCAATATTGTTCATAAAAAATTACTTTAAATATTTTCAATTAAAAAAAATTTTAAATGTGAAAATAGGGGAAAATGAAGTTAATAAAATACTACTACTACTACTACTACTAATAATAATAATACTAAAAATAATAATAACAATAACAACAATAATAATAATGGGTTTCACCACAGTGGTCACTCTGGTGCAGCAAAGATCTTTCCATAAAGCCGCTTTATTCTGTAATTATTTCAAATGTATTTGCCGATCTCGTGGATCTCGTGGATCTCGTGGATCTCGTGCATGTCACACCTTTCCACGTGGACTACAGCTCAGAGAGCGACGGCACGCTGCACAGTCCAGCCCATAATCCTCGTATCTGATGCATCCTCTTGACCGGAGCTCTCCTCCCTGCTGCCCTCATGCACAGATACAATCGGAAGAGAAGGATCTAAATAAACATCGACTCTATATGTCTGAATATCTGCAGATCCTGCATCAGGAGTCTGTACTTGTAAAATGGAACGTTAAGAGTTCCGGCAGCATCCGGTGATGTCTTCATTGCCGGTTTTTAGCCTCCCTTTGAGCTCTGCTGCCTCCAGCTTGACTGCTTTGGCTCTGTAGGAGCTGCTTTTGGCCACAGCAGGCAGTCGTTTTTGGCATCACAGCTCTATAAAAACCCAGAGCTCAGTGCTTGCTCAGCACCAAACGGCAGACGGATGCAGCCGGTGACGATCCGGTGAACATAGCGGAGCATTTAGCAGCTAAACAGACAGATATTTCTCTGGAGAATTAGAGTCGACCAAAAAAACCCCCAAAAAAACAGTGCAAAAGGAGGTGAATCATCATGTTTGTGTACTTGCAGAAGTGTAAATGAATGGTAATGTTGTTGTGTAAGTGCTGGATGTGTAAATGAAGAACTGTTAAGCTGTTCTCACTGCACCCGGGTGGCAGAAACAGTGAGTTAATAATGCAGGTTTAATTGTCTGTATGCGCACTTCCAGAGCTACAAAACGCCTGTACATGGCAGCAGTTAAAGCAGTAAGAATAGCTTTGCTTTTAAACGGCTTCTTTCAAACACAAGGTAATTAACGGGGCTGTTCTTAACCCTCCTGTCCTCATTTACAGGCACCAAAAAACATTGTTGCCTTGTCTGAAAAAATTCAGCAAAAATAAATCCCCAAATTTATAAAACTTCGCAAAATCTTCAGGGAGAAAATTCCAAAAATTCCTTAAAAGTTTCCCTTAAAAGTTTTATTTAAAAAAAAAAAAAATCTCTAAATTTGGCAAGAAATAACGATTTGAAAGATTAAAAATATATCTGAAGTGATGACATACATAGCAGTAAAAGTTCTAATATTTTCTTGAGGAACATTCAGAAAAAAAATCTTTTCATGGAAACTTTTAAGGAATTATAGGAATTTTCTTCCTGACGGTTTTGCAAACTTTGAGAAATTTGGATTTTTTTCAGGAGGGTTAGAGCAGTTTTCGGGGGCAATGCAGTGTCTGATTGGAGAAACTGGAGGCTTTTTGATGCACAGCTTCCTGCACTTGAGGCGTTTAGGGAACATCAGTTAATTGTAGTGTCTGTCCATAAGCAGTAAGTTTTGGGTCCAGTTTAATATACAATTTATGTCTATTTCACCCCAGCAAAAAAGTCCGAATTCAGATTATTTTGATGCAAAGATTGGATTGGATTCTATTTCTGTCATTTACCTGCTGAGATGGGAGGATATTAGAGATTTCAACCTGTTTAACTAAATCATATAGTGCACATATTAGCTGGTGAGAAATAAATTTGAGCCATGAAAACAGACCCTGAATAACTCAGGGGGCCGTCCTTATTTCCTCCAGCGTCTTGTCGAAGGTACAATAGTTACAGCCGCTGAATAAATCCTTTCCACAAATTGTCCGCAAGTCAGAATTCAGAAGCATGAGTGCAGATTTATCATGTTGACTCTCTGCTCTCGGTGGTATTTCTAGCTGGCAGTTACAGCTTTCTAAAGCAGCCAGGCACCATCTCCAGATCTGGACGTTGGGGATAAACCGTTAATTCAATGAATTTGGTTAATTAGCCGCCTGCCTGGTGCCAAACCCTTAATAAAACACCCAGGGACTCGTAGTCAGAGGTTGCTGAGAACATTCCCATGCAGCTTTGGCCTATTTTAAAGCAGGATTTGTTGTTGTTTTTTCTGCTCTGTTGCTGAGGTTGTTCCTTTTAAATCAGGGGTGTCAAACATGCGGCCCGCCGGCCCCCCAAAGGGTCCAATCCGGCCCGTAGAATGACTTTGTAAAGTGTAAATATTCCAGAGAAGACATTAACTGCAGATTGTAAATTTGTAAAACTGTAAATTTAAAATAATTTCTAGACCATGACAAGTTGTTTGGATCATAAAGTAAAATATTAGATTGTTCATTGTTCTTTTTTTGGAATATTTTGTCTGTTTTTTGTTGTTTTTTGTCTGACTTCTGTCATTTGCCACAAGTTTTTGTCGTTTTTTTGTAAAATTTTTGTTTGTTTTGTAATTTTTTTGTTAATTTTTTGTCACTTTGTAACTTTTTTGGGTAATTTTTTCTTTTTTGTTTCATTTCATGTTTTCATTTTGTGTCTAGTTTTTGTCATTTTTTTGTGTCTTTTATTGCAACTTTTTGTCTTGTTTTTGTCGGATTTGTTTTTGTCTTTTTTTGTCTGATTTTCGTCATTTTGATCATAAAGTAAAATACTGTATTATTTAGTTCCAGATAGCTGTGACTAAATGTTTTGTGTCTTTGTCGACGCTCATGATCTGGAAGTTGTAATGTGGAAATGATAAACTGAGGCTGAATGTTGCTGAAATTGAACAGATTTTGCTGAAGAAACTTCAGTTTGTTCATGATGTTCTGTACAAAGGTAATTCCTTCAATGTCAACGTTGTCAACATGAGTTTGACAGGCCTGGTTTAGAGGAAGATCAGCGTTGGGGCAGTTTGACAGATGTTCTCACTCAGAGGAAAAGCTGCTATGTCAAGGTGATTCCATATTCAAAACCATCTGTTCCTGAACTCGGAGACACGGAGGAAATCTGGGGGGTTAATTGTTTATGCGTCGTGTCTTAATCCAAACCCTCGTCCGGGTCGAGTACCTGGATATGAGGACAGACGATGGTAAATGCTGGATTTCTGGTGGAGTTTGTAGCTTTTTTTTTCTTCTTGCTTTGTGTGCTGCAAACAGAGCACTTAATCTCAACCTTGAAACCGTTGACTGGCAGCTTCACGTAAGGATGAGTGTTTTTAATGGGGGGAAGGATTTAAAAAGATGTAATAAAAAAATAAATCAGACAGAATTTGTTCCAGCTTGTGCTTACTAATGCGAAACTCTGCGAGAAGAGAAGGACGACATCTACATGAAACTCCACTTTCCAAGGTTCAGCGACACGGCAGGTTCTGACCCGTTCTACTTTTAACTCGAGAGGCACAAAAAAAAGAGAGAAAACCTCTGCAGATGAATATGAATGTGGCATTTAATGGTACAGCAGAAGTTCCTTTAGATTCTGTCCCTCTATTGACCGTCAGAAAGGGGGAAAATCTATCAACAGAAGATGTAAAATTTCTGTTTTTCAAACCTGTTTCCAACCAAGATGGCATTTAAGATGAAGTGTTTCGTTGCTTGAGGTTTTTCCCAGAATTAAACCAACAAAAACATAAAAATCTGCCAAAAAGCACAAAGAAACAACCTAATATTGTTTATTTTTATTCTCTTTTGGTGTCCAAAAACTTAAACACACCACTGATAGCTGCACTGTGATATTTTCCTTTATTGTAACAAACACCAGAGCTGTGCTCTATTTTAATTAATCCTATATTTATTTTATATTTAATGGTACAGCAGAAGTAAGTTTAGATTCTGTCCCTCTAATGACCGTCAGAAAGGAGGAAAATCTACAAGCAGGAGCTGTAAAATTTCAGCTTTTTACATCAATTTCCAACTAAGACGGCATCCAAGGTTTTTCCTATCATGAAACTGACAAAAAAAAAAAAAAAACCCATAAAACTCTGCAAAAAAGCACAAAGAAACAGTCTAATTTTGCTCATTTTTATTCTCTTTTTGGCGTCCAGAAACTTAAAAACACAGCAGTGAGTGTTGCTCTATGGGACTTTTTCCTTTATTTAACCAAACACCAGAACTGTGGTTCGTTTTAATTAATCCCACAAATGTATATTTCAGCACTGGGGTAAAATTTCTGCTTGAATCTCGTCCTTCAACTATAAAGTACAGTGCTTAGCTGTTTTAGTTTATTTATCATTTAGTGCTTGTAAAATAAATGACACTCTGCAGGACTTTGCCATGTAAAATATACACTGTTTGCATTTGGTAGATTCTAGTAAATGTTTATGTATTAAATGTGATTTAAGCCTGCAAGAAGTCAATTTAAATAGTTTATTTGGTCTGAATGTGTGGATAGCAAAGTAGTAAAGTCTGTCGAGTATAAACCTGGTCTAAATGTCTGGTGACATTTATCATCCTCTTTGGTTTATCTTTGAACGTATAGTTCCTCATTTAAACCTGCAGTGTCTCCACAGTCTGGAAGTGAGAGGAATTCCACAAACACTGCTGATCACCTCTTTTAGATTGTGGAGTTTCTTTATGATCTGGAGCATCAGGAGCTTTCATTTTTGCAGCCTCCATTATATTCCAGGTTGCTGTAATCGACTCTGTTGATGCTGGTTGGTATAAATACATCCTTACCTGTGTGGAAATGTCACTAGAGGGAATTATTATCATGCAGGTTTACATATCCAGGCTTTTTTTTTTTTTGCATCAGCTGGCTCAAGAAAACCTAAAACCCCCATCAGAGATCATGAGTACTACCGTGGTAGTTACTAGTTTTCTTTACTTCACTCCAGAGGAGCAGCTTATTGTAATAGAGCTGTGAAGAATGACGAATTTAATGCAGTAAAAAGCACTTTACCTGTGGATGATGCAAGAGAGGAATGCTGGTGGAAACGTGTTAATCATGGAGGCTAATACGTCTAATTTCCTGCTTATTTGTAACATGAATGCAAATTAAAGCTGCTAAACTTTCAATTTTAAACATTTTCAGGAAATATATGCAGGTCGCATAATGAAAAAGACGTGGAAACATCATTGGTTTTGGGCTGAAACAAAGTGAAATTAAATATTCTCTTTGATAAATACCAACAGATGGATCAGTTTGTCTTCTATTAGGGAACATCAGTCAGTAACAGCGTCTGTCCATGAGCAGAAATTCAGCCAATGAGACACTTTAAGTACAATTTTATGTATCTTTAACCTTTGGAGGAGGCCTCAAATTCATGTAAATATTTCTATGTTAGCAGCAAAACATGGAAGCTAAAGCAGTGATTCGAGTATTTTCATGTGAAACTGCAATTAGAGTATTTCAGGGGTGTCAAACATGCGGCCCGCGGGCTAAAACTGGCCCTCCAGAGGGTCCAATCTGGCCCGTAGGACGATTTTACAAAGTGTAAAAATTACAGAGAAAACATTCATTGGAAGTTGTACATTTGTAAAACTATACATTTAAAATAATTTCCAGACCATGACAAGATGTTTTGATCGTAAAGTAAAATATTGTTCATTGTTCTTTTGTTATTTTTGTAATATGTTGTCTTGTTTTGTTGTTTTTTTCTTTTTCTGTCTGACTTCTGTTGTTTATCTCGTTTGTCGTTTTTTTCTCGTTTTTGTCATTTTGTGTTTCCATTTTTTCTCGCTTGTGTTTTTTGTCTTTTTTTTATCATTTTGTGTTTTGCTTTATTCATGGTTTTGTGTGTTGTTTTTGTCGTTCTTGTAAGATTTTGACTTGTTTTGGTTGTTTGTCCATTTTTTGTTGTTTTGTAACTTTTTTGTCTAACTTTTTGCCTATTTTTTGCTAGCAGTAATTAGTGTATTTTCATGTCCAGTTAGAATATTTCAGATTAATGGAACATTTTGGCTCTGATTGTGCAGCATTGCTGCTTTTATTTTTGCCGTTTACCTGCTGAGATAAAGGAATATTGTGGATTTGGTTCAGTTTAATTCTAACATCTATAGTCCACATGGACGGACGAGAAGGAGACGTGGAAATTACTTTAGTTTTTGGCTAAATCAAAGTGAAATGAATGTTATTTATTGAATATTGTCTGTGATCAATAGCAATAGACTGTTAATTTTCTAATCAGTGTTCTATCAGCTGCAGCACCAGCAGAGGAAAACAGACTGAGCAGCAAATCAGGACCAAATAGAAATCAAATGAATGCATTTCCTGCATTACTGACTGCATGTAGGTTCCTGGTACGATGCAACGCATAGTTTTCCTCTGCTGTAGCTGCACGGCTTTGTTCAGTTTGTTACTGATGCACAGTTCCACAGGTTTGCAGATAAAACGTCAGCTGAAAGACTGTACTGCTCGTACAGATGATCAATAATTAAAGGAGACGCTTCTTGCAGCCGTTTTAAAGCCAGAAATCCGAACACTACCTGCTCAGAACCGGGTTAGCTGTGCAGCTTGTGCTAACAGGAAGATCCAACAGAGACGCCCTCATGACACAATAATGCAGCTTTCAGATTTAAACTCTGGTTTACTGTCATAAAAGGAGAGACTTTTGCAGCGCTGGTGGCGTTAATCACTTCATTTACATGTAAAGACATGTCAGAATTCTCTTCATCTTAGACATTAGTCAGGACAGTAATCTCATGCAGGTTCCTGTACTGAACTCTGAACAACCTCAGGAATTCTGCCTGTAGACTTCAAACCAGCATATAAAACTCATTCAATTATCAAGCATATTTGCACTACTTGGACTGTTGTTACTCATTTGCACTGTTTTCAATATTCTGCACTATATCTGCCTCTTTATCTCATCATCAGGTTTACATTTCACTCATTTCTGCTTTTCTTAGTCGTTGCTTAGTTCTAGTTTCTGTTCCATTGTTCTTAGTTTACCTGATTTTTCCTTCTAGTTCTTATCAAATGACTCAAAACTGTCCAAAAGGAGTTAAGATTTGTCCAAAATGATTCAAAAACTGTCAATAATGAGTTAAAACATGTCTAATATGTGCTCAGCATCTCTGGAACTCCTTCAAGACTGTTGGAGACCATTTCAGGTTCTACCTCATGAAGCTCATCCAGAGAATAACAAGAGTTCAAAGCAGGAATCAAAGCAAAGGGCGGCTACTTTAAACAATCTAAAACATAAAACATGTTTGACTTATATCACACTTTTTTGTTTACTACATAATTCCATATGAGTTCACTCATAATTTTGATGCCTTCAGTGAGAATTTTTGTCGGATGAATGTTGTGTAGAAAAACATACAGTATCTCCCCAAGTCTGCGAGGTAATAATAGCAGATATGTTTGAAAAAATAGCCTCAGTTAAATGATCTGCAGCTGACTCATTAAATGATCTGTAGCTGACTCACTAAAGTTCAGAACTCGGATGTGAATCTTGGTCTTTTCTGCATGAAATTTCTATGAACTTCCGTCTCCGTTGGCTCCCTTCACAGTTCAAATGAAGGCAGCTCAGGTAAAACTCAGGCCTCAGAGACGAGCTCGGCTCCCCTGTGACCCACAATATTTCCATGGTGAAATAGTATTTACATTTATTAACCGGCTGTACGCTGCTTAGCATTCATGATTAAGGAGCGACTGTGGGATCGGGTCAGGAAACGTGATATTTGTGATTCACTTTGATGACGGCGGCGGCGCAGGAGGGATTTTTTCTCGGCCGATTTCAGCACCTGAGATCTCAAGCGAGGCGATTTTTTTGGAGCTGCTGAGGTCGATGTGCCACCGGATCAGACGCTGGCAGCCCCGATCCAGCCGTGAGACAAAAATCGCCCAGTGCCACGATGCTGTTGCTTTATCTTGTTGTGTTTGAAGCGCAGCCTGCAGTCGTGTCGTCGTTTCAAACTCCGTCACTGTCCTCCACAGCTGCTCCTCCTGGGAATCCTTACTATCGTCTAAAATTCTGCTCCGCTCCTCCAAAAACCCAGGGGAGCTTTTTGTGAGGCCGTCTCTTCAATGGCTGAGGCACAGAGGCATGGCAACAAAAAAGGAGTATTACCCAGAATGCACTGTTTCCCCTCCTAATTCTGTTGTACCCTTGACACAGGACAACAGAATGTCAAGTGAGGGCGAAACAAGCCTCACTCGAAGGATTTGCACTCCTTAGTGAGAAGAAAAACTCTTTTGAAATGAATTATTTCCGACATTAACGTCCAAGTTTTGTCATTTATTATCATTCTCGATTATGACGCGAGCTCCAGGGCAACTTGGTTCCATTTTAAAAAGCTTTGCTCTCTCTTGAACTCCACAACGAACATCACACATTACCGAGGGAAAGTGAAGAACGGCTCAGCGGGGCGGCATAGATGGAGAAACCTGAAAACCTAATAACACCAGTCTATTCCTTTTGGCAGATCTATATGGGAATAACCCAATAGTCTCGGTTGTCCGTGTGCGAAGGCAGAAGCCGACTGGCTGGTTGGCTTTAGCAGGCTTCACAGCAGGCGTGTTGGGTTTGGGTCAGACGCCTGCAAGCTGCTAATGATTAATGAATTCCATCAGTGTCATTCTGGGACTCCGGTCGCAGACCAACGCTGTCTGTCAGGCTCGACGTTCTGCAGAATTAGCTGGAAATATAAAGGCTCCATGTGGGACGACCTCACCGAGCAACAGGGAGAAAATCCTGCAGTCGAATCGAAGAACGAGCCTCATTACTAATTCCTGAGATAAAAATAAACAGAAGCTGCCTGCAGCTCACATTCTCCGGAAATTTTGGCGTCTTGATTATGTAACTGCTGCTTGTGAATATTAGTTTGTTCTTTTTTTTTTGCTTGTTTTCCCTGTCGAGGATTACTAATTTCATCCCTCTTTTATTTAAAAGTACCAAAAGCTTGGAGGCATTTTGTTAATTTTGGATGCTTAAGATGAAAATAATGTGCAAAACATTGTGATTCAACAAGTATAGGTCCCTATATAGGTGTCAGAAAAGTAAAAAACACCATTCAGGGATGTTTTTACTGTGATGTTGGCATCTGAAAGTGGTTTATTTGAATTGTGAAGCTTTGTGCTTTCAGTGCATAGTGTTAGAGATGTAGAGTCTTAGTGTGGTATAAAGTCACCACAACAGAAAGAAACATGGAATAAATGTAGTCTTTTTAGTGCAAAGTTCTTAAACTATCCTTCTACTGTAGTAAATCTTGGCATAGGAAACACTATCTGAGAATTTCATGCTAAAAATGGTAATTTTTACAACGTATGGACTAACATGAGTTACTGAAGCCTCCTGGCAAAATTAGATAAACTTTTAAAAACCTTTCTGTGGTGCAGAATGGTCTGCTGCACCTAATTATCATCTGCTATAAGGAGAAAAAAAAGCTTGTTTGGTTGTATTTCTTTAATCCAATGCAACAGGATGCTGTGACTGTGTCTCTACAGCAATAGTGATGAGAGGAAACTGTGGCTAATTCCCTGCAAAAGAAACCAATAAAAGCCTGACGAATAGAATTTGACAGTTGGTGCCCAGCAGGTGAGGCCTGCCTATACTTTAGCTCTGCAGGAGCTCACTGGAAAAGATGGATGGCTTATAGATTTTTCTTTTTTTTTTTTTTTTTTTGGCTGGAAAATACTTGACGGGCAACACCCTACATCTAACACTGAACTTAAAACATTTACAGCACAAAAGCTATTCACAGAGGTTCTAAAATGTACTAGCTCTTCAATCAAAATGATATCTTTAATGCTAAAATAGAATTATTCTTGTTATCCATGAATTTCCAAATGTACTGTTTTACAAAAAAGCACACCAAAATAGTAAAGCAGTTAGTGGCTGCATGCTATTCTTGATTAATTTGTGACTTCTGCCTCAAATTTGGGTATAAAAACATGAATTCCGTTAGAAATTCCTCACTGCTGTTCAACATGGTGAAGCGTAGGGAGAAAGAGAGTCTGAATTAAAGCACTTCATGATGCTGGATGGTCTTTGAGACATTAAGTGTTTTCACAGTGTAGTCCAGGACGCCTTGGACTCGACTGCAGAAACTGGTTCTTAGAAAGTGCGCCAAGCAAGAGGCCAAAAACGAAAGCCAACTGAAACAGATGTCAGACACCTCGAGATCTGAAGTACTGGAGACAGAAGGAAGACCACTGCTGGTCTTCAGGCAGAGATGAATGCTTCTGGATCAGAATCCGAGCCAGTCTCCAGGAAGAAGGCTTAAAGGAAAGAATAGCTGCTAAGAAGACATTATTGAGGCCTGCAAATGTCCAAAAATGCCTGAAATTTGCCAGAGAGCACAAACACTGGATTACAGATGAACTGGAAGAAGGTGCTCTAGATGGATGAGTCCAAGTTTGAACTATTGGGTCAGCATTGTCATGTTCATGTCTGCAGAAAAGCTGGAGAACGTTGTGATGCTAGATGCATCACAGTGAACCATGGTGGAGATTCCATTATGGTATGGGGTTCCATTTGTGGAAACGTCATGAGCAAATGAGATAAAAGTGATGGTATCATGAACAAGAAGGTCGACCACAACATCTGGATGCATCATGGAATCCTTTCTGGACTGAACCTGATGGGTGGTGGGCTCATAAACCAAGAAGACAACGACCCCAACCATCCATCAAAGCTGTGCAGAGACTACGGGACCAAGAAGTCCAGACTGGAGGATCTGGGGTTTATTGAATTCAAAAATAGACACAGAAGTTTGATCCAAAGCAAGTCTCTGGGAACAGCTGGAAACTGTTTGAAACTCGGTAACAAAAGAGACTGTTGAAAAGAATTGCAAGAATGCAAGCTGTTACCAAGGATAAGGATGAACTTTATTGATCCCACAGTGGGGAAAGTTCACTGTTACAGCAGCTCCAAAGAAAAAGTATAAAAGCATAAAAGCAGTGCAAGAAGAAATGAGAAAAAAATACCATGTAGAAGACTATATACAGGAGGATGAGGCTATCAAGTCCAAATATTCAGATTTCTGCTTAATATATGTGAATAAGGACTATTTAGTTGTTGCAGTTTGATATTTGCCTGATAAATAACGGAACAATTTTTCGTTTGAAATTTTTTTTTTGACAGATTTCTAAAATACCTGCGTCTTTATGACAGGTAGTCTAATAAATTTGTTGTTAAGTTTAGGTAACAGAACCGAGTCACTGTTTGTTCGGACTGAAGTTCTTTTTTTAAACTCGTTTTTTTTGTCAGAGCTGCGTTCACAAACCAGAGAGGCCGTTCATCACTTCACGCTTTTGTCCTCAGATCTTTTGATTTCTGCTGTTCATATTTAATCCAGACCGTTACCTGATCAGCAGTAATACCATCAGTAACCTGATCAATAAATGGAGGTGAAATGTGGTTTGTTATTGAGCTGACAATCATTGCATGACTTGTCCTCTCTGGGCTCCCGTAGTCTGCAGTGATGGACGCTCTCAGTCTTGTCAGTGCGGCTCGTCTGATTCGTTTGTTCAGCTATCACCTGTGATGATGTCACTGGTGGCCGAGTTACCTGCTGGTTTTAATGAATGTGGTTGTAAATGTGTAGACTTGTGTGTGTGTGTGTGTGTGTGTGTGTGTGTGTGTATATATATATTCAGCTACAAAATGGAAAAACAAAAAGTGTGTAAAATTGTACAAAATAAAAAAAAGAAAAGTACTGTCTGGGTTGAAAAAAGGACTATCTGAAAATCTCAATATGGAATGAATAAAAACAACATATAAATATGTGCAACAGATGTATAGAAACACACATTTGTATGTGTGCGTTAACAGTTGTCTCCTGTGAATAAAGTACATCATGGTAAAACCACAGACGATTTGCTGACGGTATGCGACTCCTGCAGAAGTTCAGGATCGATGTCAATGAAACATGCAGCTTCCTGAATTTAAACAGATGTATCTATCCCTACCTGTCCATCAGAAAACAGATCAGCATCAACAGATAAAGTCTGAGTTGTTTTGGTCCTGCAGCTGTAGTAGAATGAGATTATATAAGCTAAATATTGGACTCTTAGCCCAGCCGTTGATGATGAAACAAAGCTTTTTTCCCACCATCTGTCTTTGTCTCCCCTCGCTAGCTCACTGCAGACAATCTTCAAAGATTAAACTCTTCCCAAAACCAGCGGGAAAACATGCATCTCTTTTAGACGCCAAACATGTTCGTTTTAGATCCTTAAATTTATTCGCCGAAAGAACAATCCAGATTTGGAGCAAAACTTGTCATCTTCAGTGTGTAGTTTGCTGCTCAGAGGTTGTTGCTTCCTGTAGCCAACGCAGAAATCGGTGTGAAATTAGCGACCAAAGGCAGGTTTCTGCCCACAGCCTCTATCCAGCGAGGATGCTGTGGATGTTTTCCTCCCATCATTTACACTGGAAGCTCATTAGGAGGGAATTGCTGACCGGACAGTGAGAACCGGAGGAATAATTACTGCAAACAAAACCTGTCTCGGCGTTCGCATGGTTACCTGACTGCAGTCTTGAGACAGACATGAAAAAGCAGTGACCCAGTTGTGTATTCAGCACACGGGCCGAGATAACAACCCATCGTCGGCTCTTAATGCGCTTAAATATGCACTCGTAAAAACAGCAGATCATTATTGATACCGAAACGTCCATGAAAGCCGCTCCGCCATCTGCCACCGATGGCTAATAAACCCACCAGGTATCATCACTTCGGTCCACAGTGCCTTGCAAACGGCCTCCGACGCTGAAATTGTTCAAGATATACTGAAAACGCCAAACAAAGAGGCTGTCTGCCACAGCGCTGCTGTTGTCCCTGTTTGATTGAGGAAAAGCAAATAGAACTGTAAGAACATTTGTAAATAGATAACGCAGGATTAGTTCGGTCTCATTGAGCAACTGCTGAGTGATTTAAAACTGTGTTAGAGAGGCTGAAAAACGGTAAAATATCAGCGCCCTACAGAAATGTCAGACACAGGCCAGCCTCTACTGTAGCTGAATGTTAATTAGTTGATGATCTGCATGGATTATTTTGTCCTCGAATAGAATGAAAAATTCATGATTTGTCAGGTTTTTTTCCTCTCATTTTAACAGTTTCCTGTCTGATATATTATTCATTGTATAACTATACTACCTAGACATCATTTATTTGATATATTTCAAGCCAGACAGTGTCTATAAAAAGTATTCAGCTTCCTTCGAAATGTTTCCCTTTCATTTCTTTTCCACATTCAATCACTTTTATGTGCCTTTTTTTGGCAAAACTTTACAGCAAAAGATTCTTATGTCAGATGAAATGAAAATAGAGTAATGTTAATTCCATATAAGTTTAAAATGTAAAAGAAGTAATTGCATAATCATGATGCTGCCACCACCATGCTTCACATCATGATGCTGCCACCTCCATGCTTCACATCATGATGCTGCCACCACCGTGCTTCACATCATGATGCTGCCACCACCATGCTTCACATCATGATGCTGCCTCCACCATGCTTCACATCATGATGCTGCCACCACCATGCTTCACATCATGATGCTGCCACCACCATGCTTCACATCATGATGCTGCCACCACCGTGCTTCATATCATGATGCTGCCACCTCCGTGCTTCACATCATGATGCTGCCACCACCGTGCTTCACATCATGATGCTGCCACCACCATGCTTCACATCATGATGCTGCCACCTCCATGCTTCACATAATGATGCTGCCACCACCATGCTTCACATCATGATGCTGCCTCCACCATGCTTCACATCATGATGCTGCCACCACCGTGCTTCACATCATGATGCTGCCACCACCGTGCTTCATATCATGATGCTGCCACCACCATGTTTCACATCATGATGCTGCCTCCACCATGCTTCACATCATGATGCTGCCACCACCGTGCTTCACATCATGATGCTGCCACCACCGTGCTTCATATCATGATGCTGCCACCACCATGTTTCACATCATGATGCTGCCTCCACCGTGCTTCACATCATGATGCTGCCTCCACCATGCTTCACATCATGATGCTGCCACCAGTGTTTGGTGTCCGCCAAACATAGCATCTAGTCTGATGGCCAAGAAGCTTAAATTTGGTCTCCTCAGACCAACAAACCTTTTTCCAATTAACTTCAGAGTCTCCAAATGTCTTCTGGTGAACTCTAGTCCAGATTTAATTTGATCTTTTTCCAACAGGTTCTTTTTTTTTGTCTCCCATAAAGATTTGACTGGTGCTTCGCCCACCTCAGCTGCTGAAGCGTGATGCTCCTTCAGAGGAGTCATAGGTGTCTTGGTGGCCTCCCTCACTAGACTTTTTCTTGATCGTTCCCTCAGTTTTTGAGGATGTCCTGCTCTAGTCAGATTAATACATGTGCTATACTTTTTTTCATATTTCCTAAAGATTGCTTTAACTGGACACATTCACTGCACTCAGATGCTCTTTATTCCACTAACTGTCTGACTTCCAGCACCAACTGGCTGCACCTGTGTTGAATTAGTCAATTTAAACGGGGTGAATCACTGATTTTACATTTAATATCTTCAATTAATTGGCATTACTTTGCAGAAATCACTTTTTTATTTGACCTGAAAGAGTCTTTATATATATATATATATATATAAAATTCTTGTCCAAGAAGACATATAAGTTTGTCCATGATTCAATGTTGAAAAGCAATAAAAGGGGAACACTTGGACGAGGGGGCGAACACTTTTTATAGGCACTGGAGCTGCAGATTGCTTTTTAGCAGGTTGGCTCGGGTGTGTATTACCTGGCAGTAGCATCTGACCTGAGCAGTGTCAGTGTCTTGTTCTGAGCATTGAAGCAATAATATCTTTTCAACTCAAACTTTGTTGTCTTTCTTGAAATTGTCCTGACTTTATGACCGGAGATGAGTGGTTTGAAAGTGACAATGCAGTTTGGAAAAACGCAATTAGCAGCAGCAGCAGCAGCAGCATTAAGATTATGCAAAGTTTTGTATTGCAAATCCAATCATAATTGCGATATTTGTCAGAAAACGATGCCGTTAGATATTTTCACCACATCGTTCAGCCAGAGAGACAAAGGCGGACAATACATCTCACATTCCAACACTGTTTAATAAAGAACATGTAGTCGATATTAAGTAATTTGCTAAGTTCAAAAGAAAACACTTAAAACATTGTTTCGAGATGAATAAATGGTGAGCAACCTCCCTTCCTGACAGTAAGTGGCTACAAATGGCTGCAGCGTTTTCTGTCAGTGCATCAAGAGGACAGTCTGTTAATGAGCAGAAAGCGTCTTTAATAAACTCAGACAAACAAAAACAAAGGCAGCAGTGGACTCTGCGGTGCCGTAAGTGCTGCACTCAAATATAATTGGTCCTGTCAAATGCCTTCTTCTTCTTTTTTTCTTTCGCTGTAACAAACTGCATTACCCACAGTTTTTTTTTAATTTATTTTTTTTTATCAGTAAACAGAGCAAACAACCAAATGCGGAGCTTCAACAAATATTACTTCTGTGCCAAAATATTACGCTTTAACGAGAAAAAGAGGTGTGAAAGGAAAGTAACCGGAGACGGCCGTTCCCATGTCATAACAGATTAGTCCACACAGCCCAACCTCCTCAAACACCCACACACACGCTGCTTCTCTCACATCACTTCTTTTTTTTCTTGTTTTTAATTCCTTGGTTTCTTATATGCAGCGGATTCGTGTTTGGGGAGTTCTTTTTTAGCTTTGAAGCAAACACGAAGCCTCGGTAAACCTTGAACCTTTCAGACACTGCATTTGCAAACCTTCAGTCGTCTTGAAGACGCGCTATTTGACCAGGTTAATGCTTCTGTTTCCTCTCGCCAGCCAAGCAGAGTGTTGCATTTCCATCTCAGCACTAAAACTAAACGCATTTGGCTGGAGTGGGGTTCGCAGCGAGAGCTTCTGTACTGTCTCAAATTCTATTATCTATACTCTGACGCAGGCTCCGTTCTGAACACACGAGTGCGTAGATGAAGTGAAAGCACATCTGAGGGGAGAACATAATAAATTGCGCTGATTGATCACAGAAGTCTTTTGTGTTAAGAGGCGTGGACGTCTTTGTGCGAGGCGGAACCGTCTGTGTGATCTGCTGCACAACGCTTTTGATGAAACCCACAGCAAGACTCGGGGCGAAAAGGTGAAACTAATCCTGGTTCTGAGACGGTTTCTTTCAAAGTGCTGCATAATGAACTCGGGAAGAAATAAATAAATAAATAAATAAATGAAAAATCACTGAATAAGCTTTGCACCACTTGTTGAGGTGGATAGCTGTAAAGGCTACATCAAAGTGACTCTGCATGATGACTGTAAACAGGAGCAACAGTAGTTAGCCTTGCAGAGATATTTGCATGAATCTGAGACGTTCTAGAAAACAGCATGTCTGTTGGTGAAATCCCCTTTTTAGTCATTTAACCCCAAAAAACTCATCTGTAAGTTAAAGTTACACGTTTAGATGTTTTTTTTAGATGCTGCCACCATGCTTCACATCATGATGCTGCCACCACCATGCTTCACATCATGATGCTGCCACCACCATCCTTCACATCATGATGCTGCCACCACCGTGCTTCACATCATGATGCTGCCACCACCGTGCTTCACGTCATGATGCTGCCACCACCATGCTTCATATCATGATGCTGCCACCACCATGCTTCTAGTCATGATGCTGCCACCACCATGCTTCACATCATGATGCTGCCACCACCATGCTTCACATCATGATGCTGCCACCACCATGCTTCACGTCATGATGCTGCCACCACCATGCTTCATATCATGATGCTGCCACCACCATGCTTCACGGTGCAGTGTGGTGTGTTTGTGATGATGTGCAGTGTTTGGTGTCGGCTAAACATAGTGTGCAGTCAGATGGACAAAAGGCTCACTTTTAGTCTCATCAGAACAAAGAACTTTCTTCCAGCTGACTTCAGAGCCTCCCACATGCTTTCTGCTGAACACTATTTCAGATTTAATGAGATTTTTTTTTCAGCAGTGGCTTTCTGTTTGTGGAGAACAAGCAACATTTGTTGTTTGAACATTCTCTCCTGTCTCAGCCACTGAAGCTTCTAACTTCTTCAAAGGGAATCATAGGTGTCTTGGTGGCCTCAATCACTAGTCTCTTTCTTGTTTCTTCACTCAGTTTTTGAGGACGTCCTGCTCTCGGCAGATTTACACGTGCCATATATTAATGATGGATTTAACTATACTTGAAGAGATATTCACTGACTTGGAAATCATCTCGTATCATCCCCTGACATGCTTTTCAACAACCTTTTCACAGAATTGCTTGGAGTTATCTTTAGCCTTCATGGTGTAGTTATATCCAGGAGTACTGATTCATCATGCTGAATGGTGCTGACTGCTTATTTCACTCATGTATCTTGTAGTATCTATGGAAAACGCCATATGGACGTGTTAACAAGATGATGAAAAAACCTTTATTTTCTCCGGAGGGGGTCTTTAACATATTTCAGGAGTTGCTAATGATGGTGGACATGTGTTACGACTGCTGTCTGTGGTTATGACCCGACTGCATGCCCTGGGGTTCCATTAGTGTTCTACCTGGGATTCCAGCTGTGCAGATAATCGCCGTATACAACATTACCCAATGAGACGTCGTTTTGTGATATTAAGTTACCCTGTGTGATGTCTGAGTGTCCTCGGATCACCTTGCCTTCAGGCCCGCTCTCTGTGAACATAACACCCGATCATCATCTTCAGTAAATTATTCTGCCAAGACTCGACCTACTCAGACTGAGCAGAGACAAAAATCAGATATTAGAAAAATTAATAACTGAGTGTGAAATTAATCTAAGCACATGCATTTTATTACCAATAGAAAATCCAGGTAACAATCCATACACAGCACAGTAACTCCTGCTAGTCCAGACGGCTGGTCAGCCTTTGCCAGACATGATGGTATACATATGCACAATGTTGGTCAATCTAATGTACTCTATCCCATTACTTCAGCTGCAATTAATCAAATATTAATCACAGTTTTGGCCACAATTAAGTGAACATGCAACCTAAATGTTCCACTCATAGAAAACAGTCCTTGTAGATATAATCACATTGTTTCAACACTTTATTTCCATTTTTTCAGAGTAATTTTGGTCACACCTGTCTGAGTTTTGTATAGTTGCAGTAATTGAGTGGAGACTGGAAGCTTCTTTGTGCACGGCTAACTCGTTAGCATCTACTGTGTCCTGCATAAGAGGCGTTTAGGGAACATTGGTAAATTGTAGCAGCAAACTTTTGTCCAATTTTGATGGAAATATTTGCACTTTAGTAGGAATGTAGAACAACTTAGAAGGTAAAGTAGCATGTTTCCCATCATGATGCTGCCACCTCCATGCTTCACATCATGATGCTGCCACCACCATGCTTCACATCATGATGCTGCCACCACCATGCTTCACATCATGATGCTGCCACCACCATGCTTCATATCATGATGCTGCCACCACCATGCTTCACGTCATGATGCTGCCACCACCATGCTTCACATCATGATGCTGCCACCACCATGCTTCACATCATGATGCTGCCACCACCATGCTTCACGTCATGATGCTGCCACCACCATGCTTCACATCATGATGCTGCCACCACCGTGCTTCACATCATGATGCTGCCACCACGATGCTTCATGGTGCAGTGTGGTGTGTTTGTGATGATGTGCAGTGTTTGGTGTCGGCTAAACATAGTGTGCAGTCAGATGGACAAAAGGCTCACTTTTAGTCTCATCAGACTAAAGAATCTTCTTCCAGTTGACTTCAGAGTCTCCCACATGCTTTCTGGTGAACTCTAGCTGAGATTTCATGAGATTTTTTTTCAGCTGTGGCTTTCTGTTATTTTCCCATAAAGCTTTGACTGAAGCTCATTGAGGCTCCTAAATTAATAAAACTATTTTGTCAACAATTTTGGTAAATAATCATGATTTCAGCATTTCTTAAAGTAATTTTGATTATTATTCAGGCCATAATCCTCGCTTGCTCTTAGCAGTAACATGTATCTTGCCTTGAACATGCTGTAAGCAGTGATCTGACTCTTGTTAAATATGTGCACTGTCTACATTAGCTCCACATTCACTTACTCGGGTCGGATTAAACAGATCTCATGTTGAATTCATGTCGAGTGCAATTAAGTGCTGCTCCACTCTGCTTTGCTTCAGTAAGACAACAACTGTTGGAGGTCATCGTCTCCTCTTACACAGAAAACTCTCTCCTCTTGTTGAAGGTGCATATTATCAATATTCCATTTACTGCTGCACAAAATCTCTCCATGAGCACTTTTGTGTCTGAGTTTAACTTCCAATCATTGCCACCATTTTACTTTGCTGCATGACCTACTTCTGTCACAATCATTCCAGTTTAGACAGTTACAGGTAGCAGCAACAGTCATGTTGAAATTGGCTGAATAAGCTTCAGGTTTTTGCCCGTAGACACAAAAACCAGCAGCTTGGAGTGCCTTAAAAGAGCTGCACCAATAAAAATGTATTATTGCCATCACCATTAATGCTAGTAGTATTAGTGGTATTGTCCTTATAAGTGAATTAAACTGTTTATTTCTGAGTATTTGTGAACATAATGTATTCAGTACTGTGTTTTAATTCAGTAAAGACAACATTTATGTCATTTTTATTTATTTGGGTGAACTGGAATCCATCCAGAACTGAAAAACCAATATGACCAAGCATGAGATGGATGGATGACTTTGCTCAAGTGGCTTGACAGCATTTTAGTCCGAAGTCTTTCCAGCTTTTACTTACCATAATTCTAACTACATTAATAAATGGTGTGTGGAAGGAGCCACTTCTAAGGCCGTGCCCTTGTAGTAATGGCAGCCTTTAAATTATGTATAGACTGAAATTATTTAACTATATGCAAGTGTTTTCAATTGTACAGGGAGAAGGTCTGCAGTGGTTTCATTGCTGGTGGTTGGTTTGTGTGCAGCGGAGCGAGTAAATCCGTGTGTCGGCTACATTTTGGTGTTACCTCGTGGTTGGCTGTTAGCGAGCTAGCTAAACTGTTCGTAGCAGATGTTGCACAGTAGCATTTGACAGCTAATGACTGCTGAACCCGTTTTTGTCATTACTTTACCATCTTGACTACTGTGGTCATGTTATGGCTCATCCATATGTTGTTCTATATCCATCCATCCATCCATCCATCCATCCATCCATCCATCCATCCATCCATCCATCCATCCATCCATCCATCCATCCTTCCTTCCTTCCTTCCTTCCTTCCTTCCTTCCTTCCTTTCTTCCGTCCGTCCGTCCGTCCGTCCGTCCGTCCGTCTGTCCAGCCTTCCTTCCTTCCATCCATCCATCCATCCACCCACCCTTCCATCCATCCGTCCTTCCTTCCTTCCTTCCTTCCTTCCTTCCTTCCTTCCTTCCTTCCTTCCTACCTTCCCTCCTTCCTCTTCTACTTTTTGGCGGCCAAAGCAGGTCATTTCAGACAGCCCTCTCTCAATCAACACTTCTCAGTTCCTCTTGACAAATCCTCCAAAGTGTTCCCAGGCCAGATGAGATATGAAGTCCCTCCAGTGAGTTTTGGGTTTGCTTGCATTTGCTGGGAAAACCTCCAAAGGAACTACCTCAGCTGAAGGATCAGTGACTCTACTCTGATCTCCTCATGTCCTTCTAACAGTAACTGTGTCGGAAAGCTGCACATTACGCTGAAGCTCTTGCTGAATGTGCACCTTTATGGGTGTTCTGGAGCAGACTCTGGTCCAGGAACCAATGAAGTGCAGGTACACATTTGCTAGATGGTATCTAAAAGAAGTTACTGCTATAGGAAGCGCTCCATTCTGAACCCCCCACCTGCCGAAGGTCATTTATCAAAGGCAGCAACAGTAAAAACTGAAAAAAAATGTTGAATTTTCAACATTTCCATGGTTCTAATCATGTGTGACGCACAGTTTCATCAGAAATATTAACCAAATCTCAGCTTTAAATAGTCAGATTTCATCAAAATGACATATTTCATATAAAAATTAACCAAAAATAAATCGCTTGCTTGAACGTGATACTGTAAAAACAAAAAAATTCTGCGCTTCTACATGCAACCAAGAAATCATGAGTGAGTCAACTGTGACAAACAGTCATGTGATAAAAATTCAGGCAGTTTTCAGCAAAAGTATGGAAACAAATTAAAAATGTAGGTAAGAAAAGATATTGTAAGATTGTCCCAAAGGGAAATTTGTCTTGGGCGGTTGGGTTACAGCACAACTACAATGCCACAATAAATATTAGATATGGCAGTAGTAAAATATGTATGTAGAGTCCCTGTTTTTACTAGTATTGGCACCACCTGTGGGTAAAAATGTTGTACATGTTGATTCCAGCTGTTTTTAATTTTTGATGAAACCAACGGAACCACATCATCTGCAAAAGAAGCAAAGACGCCCTCATCATCCCGACTGTATCTTTAGATCACCAACAGGATTGAAGGCGATGGTTGACCTTGGCGAAACCCAACACACACCCTGATAATAAATAGAAGCAAGTCGGATTTCTAGGTTGCACAAATTGGACACCCGTGAGGCTCAAATTAATATTTATGAGACCATATATGGATTTGATCTGAGTTTAAGATGAATTAAGTGACAGGTAATGATCTAATTATGCTTTTCTAACAGGTTCTTTGAGATTTCTTTTAAATTAAGGGTTTCGTCTGCAGCTCGTAACGGCGCCCCAGATGTAGCTGCTCCCATCTCACCTGTCAAACCGAAAATACTCACTCCTCGGGTGTTGATTTACTCCTGCTTCATTATTCACCTGTGAACTGCCTTTAGTTTTCTCCCCTTAGGTTATTTCTCGGCTGTGTTATTAATCTTAATCTCCTCTGCTTCAAGCCATGGGAAAAATACTCCTTCTTTTTTTATTTTATTTTGCTTTTATGTAACTGTCGACCAGAATACAGCTCCAGACAAATTGATTTCACAAACCCTGAAATGTACATCAGGTTGGTCTAAACGAACACTGTGGCTCAGATTTTAATCAAACTCTAGAGTATTGAATAGAAAAAAGCACTTGTAAATAATATTAATTTGTGGTTCCCCAAGGTATAGCTGAACTTCTGATAAATTACACCGTCAGTAAGATGCTTACTGTTGAATAATAAGTAAACACTCTTCAGTCGTCCGTATCGTCTTCTACTCTTCTGAGTTTCTCTACTCTGGACTCATCACCTGATTGATTTTAAAGTTACAGCGATTACTTGGCTCAGCAGTGTCGGACTGTTTACCGCTCATCTCTTTATAAGCCCGAATGCGTCCGTAATTCTATAAAGTGCGGCCTGCAAGTTTCTCTTGCTTGAAATTGAGGTATAAATATAATTCCATGCTTCAAACACTGCACAAACCAGCAACCTTCCAGTAGCTGTCTTGTTCGCCGTGCGGCTGCGACGGAGTGTGGAAGTGGGAGAAAAACGTCATCAATCATGGCAGGCGGCCGGTTTTGGTGTCGGCTCATCAGAAACGAAGAAAATGGGTTTGCATGACAAACGGACTGCTTTAAACTGGTGCTGAACAGCCGCAGAGAATCCGTCGCCGAGGAAAATGTGGGACATTTTTCTCCATCGACATCAGCCAGACAGCAAGAAAACTGTTTTATGTTGGGATGCTTTCTGCCTTATTCCCCTTTGTCTTCATGCTCTCTTGCTTTTACGAGTGCTGCGGTTATTGCTGCCTTTTTATTGCTCCATCCGGCTAAGTGTGGAGCCGATGTGGATGCAACAGGTTCTCTGGCACAGTGTGGATTTAGTGTAAAGGTATATGTTGAAGTTTTCATCAGAAACAGCTGTTTGAGGCACTGAAACCTGCACACTGGTGATAGACTGAAAAGAAATGTACCCGTTGAAATATGGTCAAACTGAGGACCGTTTTGAGTTCTTGATCTTTTAACCCTCTGAAATCCAAGCTGTTTCTGGGCATTTTTGGCACATTTTTCCTCACTGTGGAGTCATTTTTCTCTTCAATGTAAAGCCCTGGACCTGTATGGAAACAACAAAACCAATTCTAAAAGGAAAGAGAATGAAAATGCATCTTTGGCACAGTTAAAAACCCATAAATCCTTTTAAAAATGGATACATCCATTTATTTTGCAAAAAAAGAAGAAATCTATCTTGCATACATATATACAATTATGTGTGTGTAAAATTACAGATCCACTAATAATGTCTAATTTTAGAAATATATTTACACTATTAAACTGCAAGTTAAGTTTCATCTAATAAAATTAAAGGAAATATTTGTGTAATATCACATACATTCATACATACACTTGCAAATGATTTTCTAAAGCCTTTAAGTGTAAAAGAAATCTTAAATTTTTTAAAATGTTATGTTTATTTACAGTTCTAATTTTTTAATGGTACTTTACATTGGATGCATAAATAATTCATGGGTTATTTTTGTATTTTTATCAATTTATCTCAAAAGTACTGATTTACTTTAAAGTCACTATAGTTGTGCAGCTCTCTAAATATATATTCTTTTTGTCTCAGTGCCCATAGGTTTAACCAATACTGGGAACAAAATGTGCTCTACATACTATATGTATTTTACTATTTTAATTTATGTTGCTGCAAATTCTCTCCTATATGTTGCAAACACTACCTGCAGTTCAACTGAAAGCTTCCTGATTTTTTTGCCACATGACTCTTAGTCAGAGCTGAGTCAGTCATGACTTCTCTGTTGCACAAATAAGTGCAGAATTATTTGTTTTTTACAGAATCAAACTCATGCAAAGAGTTTAATTGTTGGCATTTTTTTAATTTTAATTTGACACGTAAATGTGAGTAAAGTGATTTTAATGAAATATGACTATTTTAAGCTTGGACTGGGTTAATTTTGCTGATGGAACTGTGCATCACACATGATTAGTTTAAGGACTGCCAGAAAGTTGGGAATTACTGTTTCCTTCTCTGATTAATAGCATCATTTTTGTTAATTTTTAAAACAATACTATACCAAATATAAGGATCATGTCAGTTTTCCAACATATTCTCTTAGAGGAAATGATATCTGCTCGTTCCAGTCGCTTTCTGTTTCACGGGGTAACTTTATCCGGTGCCCCAGAATTGATGTGGTGACATGCTCGGGCTGATTTCCTAGCAGATAATGCGGTGAAAGATTGTGCAGCCAGAGCCTTATTTCATCCTCTGCCTCTGTTAACATAATCAGAACTACAAGGACAGAGAATATGTAATGCTATTCTCTGATTCAGAAAAAGCCTGAGCCGGGTTCGTTAGCAGCCCTTCAGAAAGTATCACTTCATGGTGCTTCTCCTCTCAGTAGCCTTTAGCAGTTCGTGCGAACCTGAACTCTTCCAGATTCTATTCTTGGATTCAGCTTCACCGCCGTCTGTCAAAAAGAATGAATAAGACACCTCAGCTGTTGCATTTTTACCATTTGGATGGAGGTGACCATAATGAAATCACCTGCGGAACCTCTATAAATTTGTCATTTGGTGTCACTGCGATTTGAATCAGACATTTACTGCTCTGATACATGAGCAGGTGTCATTATTATCAGGCTTTAAAGTGTAATGTAGCATCTCCCCTGGTGTCTAGCTCACCATGCCGTGATATATTTCTGTTTTGAGCATCTGTTGTCACTACAATCAACCATTAAACAGCCCTCGTGGCAGCTGACTCCAGTTCTAAATGACCACAGATAAGCGCTGGTGCCGACCTCATGCTAATCCCAGTGAAGCTCTTAATCCGCCGCTCCTCATGACCTATAGGTGCGCATTAGCCTCGTACATACGTTGTGTATTGTAAGGATTAAAACTGTGCATCATAATCATATTAAGCTGCAGCTAAGAGACGAGCCCAAATGTAAAATGTGCGGCTCCAACATGACATTTTGCCCACAAATAAACAAACGCACGTCTCTGGGAATTTGATGTATGTGCTGGAACATTCCCACCAGGTCATAACGCTGGATGCTGTGCCATGTTATGACCTTATTGGCAACATTAAAAGGCTGCGTAAGTATGTCAGGGGTATTCTGAAAACCTGCTTCACCGTGTCTCCGAAGTAAAGCAATTAGTCGTGTGAACATTACTTGACTTGCAGCACAGGAGATCATTCATTCACATTCATTTTTATAGTAGATTAGCATAAAATAAACACCCCGTAGTATAAAATGTTCTTTATTTTAATAGAATTTCCATCTGCCCAACCCTTCTGAAACAAGTATTTTAAGAGTTAATGAACACATTATCTTCAGAGCAGACCTTGACTGTGAAATTAATTAGACAACATAAAATCCTTAGGAGGCATTAAACTCCATTTTACTCATAAATATCGGGTATTGCTCAGCTGAAAGCTGGAAAATGGGTTACTTAAGGCAACAAATTAACAATGTCACCACTTTTAAGACGAACGGCGACGGTACATAACCTCGGGACTTGGACGGAGTGTCGCGCTCGCTGTGCTGCCAAACAGATAAACAAATTAACGTCGTCATTTTGGATGATGGATCGTTAATCTGACGATTTTCAGGGGTGCAGTTATGCACTCTGGAAAGCAGTTAAACACTCTGCTTAAAAAATATTACACTGGATATTCAATCTGCTCTTCAGATTGTAACATGTTCAGAACCCACAGCCACTGAAAGCATTACTATTGTGCCATAGCGTAAATGTACAAGGAAGAATAAAATACAGAAAAAATATGTATAGCGCAACATGTCAATACATTTAAATGACAAACTTACTCCGTTGGCCGAGAGGAGCACATACTCTGGCTTTGTTTTTCTTGCTCAGTGTGTTAACATGCACACTTGACCGGTTCAGGTAATATTCCAGTTACTAGGACTGATCGACACAGTACATTTGAACACCGGTTGACAGAATTCCTCATCTCAGAGGACTAATGGAGATCCGAGCTGCTGTTTGAAGTTTTTCAGACGCGATTTCTTGAGGACAACGGTAGCAGAGTGCACAGAGCGAACTTCAAAACACAGTTTAATGATGTTGAAAAATAGTTAAAAGGCCACCGCTCAGCGACACACGACGGGTGGTGAGGCACACTTACGCTTCTGTCTCGAACCCACCGACTCACTACTAATGTTTTTTAAATTCCAGAAAAAAAAGCATCTTTTTGTGGTAATATTGCAGCACTCTGAACATTGCAACTCCAAATATGACCTTCAAATTTAGTCTCTGATTTCGCCGTCTTTGTAATCCTAGGACTTGTTTTTTGAGTCATTATTCTGTCAAAGTGTGACTGTGTGTTCTCTGTTTGTCTAAAAGTAAAAATACTTGTGTCATACTTGTCAGTTGCTTGTTATGGGACAAAAGAAACCTGCTTTCGGCTTAGATTTTCTGGTGGCAGAACTTCAGCTCTCGTTGGGGCTTATTGTGCTTTGTACCTCCATCAAAATGAGACAAAAAAAGAAGCAGGAATGAGATCCAACATTCTCAGCCGATGCAAAGATCATACCTGAAAGTTAATCTCCGGCTGTAATCCATGTGCTTTGATCGGGTCACACACACCGTGTATCAGGTTGTGCGTGCATGTTAACATACTGATTGAGTATTGCCAATACAAATTTACAGAAATTTGAATATTTGAAATTCAACATTTGATTTGAAAGATTCAGTCCCTGAAGTAAAAAAAAGAAAAGAAGAAGGGTATAGTGTCAAGATGCGTTTGCTGCTGTGCAATTTCTATCGCTCATAGACTGAGTACATATTCGAAGCGGGGACAGTATGCATCCCGACTGCAGTTTGTAAGCTTAAAACCTCTGATTTTTTAAATGAGGTTCACATGATTTTCATGTTAAATTGCACCGGTGCCTCGGTCGGACTGGCCTCCTCCGCCTCCTCTTTACGTGGCACATATTCAACCTCTATACTCGACTTGGTGTTGTCCTTCCCTCTGCTCCAGAGGAATAATATTACAAGACAGAACAGGACCACTCCGAGGAAAGAGATAAATCCCATGGTGGTCGCAATGATGAGTGTCTTTACGTCGAATGGGAACGGAACCGTGGCCCGGGTCACGTTAGCACCTTCATCGCTCGGCTGGTTGGAAATGAAGGCGAATGTCTTGTTTGGCTGGTGGGGCCAGTTCGGGGAGTAGCTATGCACAAACAGGTGAGCAGTTTTGGTGTCGTTTCCTGCTGCGTTACTCGCGATGCACAAGTAGGTGCCATTGTCTTGGATTTGGGCGTAACGCACCTCCAAGGTACCGTCATTAGACACAGAAAGTCTTGAGCCCACAGTTTTGGTGGTGATGTATTCCTTCTTGGGGGAAAGCCACATGATCACCGGGATCGGATTGCCTTCAGCCTGGCAAGCGAAGTGAACCGTAGTTCCCTCGTCCACGTGGCTTTCCTGCACCTTGTAATCCATGATCTTCGATTTCTGGCAGGTGAAGGAATCCGGAGGGAGGATGTCGGGGAAATCCTTGAACTCTTTTCCTTGCACGACCTCGGGTGAAGCGCACATGGGCTGCTGCCGGTTGAAGTTGAGCCTCCACCGCCGACGAAACACCCACAGCAGGCGGCAGTCGCAGGCCAGGGGGTTGTCGTACAACGCCAGGGTCTCCAGGTTCCCCACCGAGTGGAAGACGGACTCCTCCAGGGTGCTCAGGCTGTTGCCGGATACGTTGAGCACTCGGAGGTGGTTGAGTCCACGGAAAGAGTAGGGCTCAATGGCGGCCAGCTTCCCGCCAGTCAAATGAAAAGCCTGGAGCTTCTGGAGATTGGACAGTTGGTTTCCTTCTACGGTGTGAATCGGGTTGAAAGACAGATTCAGGAACCGAAGATGTCTTAGGTGGCTGATGGCTTGGTAGGGGATGACGGTGAAATTACAGTTTGTGATGGACAAAGACGTGAGGTTGAGTCCAAACAAGCATTTCGGGGTCATCGTATCCAGGGCAGGCATATGAGAAATCTCCAGCACTCGGAGCCGATACAGTCTCTTAAAGGAGTAATCCCTTATGACAGTGACGTTCAGATAGCGTAATCGGAGTGACAACAGGTTGTGCAGATGGCTAAGGGCATCAGTGGGCACGGCGGCCAGATTGCAGCCCTCAATGTTGAGGCTCTCGAGGTTGCTGAGACCATGAAATGACCTGGGCGAGATGAACACCAGGTCGTTGTCGCCAACCTCCAAAGCCCTCAGGTTGTACAGCTCTTGGAACATATAGTCGAGCAGGATGACTATTTTATTCTCGCTAATATCCAGCTGGGTGAGGTTGGTGAGGCCCGTGAACACCCCCAGCTGGATGAGCTTCAGCTGGTTGCTGCGCAGACCAAGAGTCCGGAGGTTCATGAGGTTGCCGAACGCCCCGGGCTCGATGGAGGAAATTGTGTTTTCGTTGAGCTGCAGCTCCTCCAGCTGAGGGTAGTTAATGAACTCCTCGGGCCCCAGGGCCTTCAGACGGTTCTTGCTGAGGTCCAGCAGCTTCGTCTCGGTGGGGATGCCCTCGGGGAGAGCCGCCAGCCTCCGTCGGTGGCACACGACCGAACGCTCCTGGCCGTTGCACTCGCATCTGGAGGGGCAACCGGTGGTGGATCCGGAGAGGACGGTGCCGAGCATCAGGATCAGGATGGGCTGCCAGCACGCCACCAAGTAGCTGTGCCCCCCTGCCTCCCCGGACACCATCCTACTGCTTACCTGTGGACACACGGAAAAAGAACCAGCTTTTAGTTTTTAATGGATTTCAGGAAGCAAAAGCTCTGACAGATATGGCTGCTTCCAAAGCATAAAAATAACAAGATCATCGACACGCCTTCCTGTAAAGATAAAATAAGTGTCAACAGCTCAATAGCAGCATCTGATACCGATGAGTTTTCTCAAATTATCGGCACATTTCGGCTCCTTTCTCAAAATAACCCCCAATATGAGCCGAACACACTTCTGCGTCACGAAACCTTTGGAAAAATGTTTTGCAGAGTCTTGTGAAATCACAATTCTGCTCGTATTTTTTTTCTTTTTTCCTACAAAGATATAAGCTGCCTTCTCTCTCTCTCCTTGCATAAAATTTCATTATGGTGGCTTTCCTCACAAGTAATGGAATCAGCCAATCAATAAAAGGGCTTGGTCGCGCAGTGTAACCACCCTGCTGTGCTTCTCACTCCTGAGTGTTGCTGAAAAACGATTACCGCCAAATATCAGCGACACGTCCTCTCCGTTCGTACGGACCGCTTTTTAATTAGCAGCCAAAAAATGCCACGTCGCGTCCTTAAATGGCTTCCCACCCAAAAAAAACAAAACATTTGCAAACTTAACACATCCCGTGCCACAACTGAGCTGTTGACCTTGCAGTGATATGAAACAGATTGCTGCCAAGTGTTGATAGATGGAGGGAGGGAGATTGTCAGAGGAATTTAAAGCCCTTATTTGATTTTGACTCTGGGGCACTTTAACTTGGTAAAACCTTCAAGCTGTACTTCTCACATCAATCATGCAGTTTAAGCCACGGCTACATCTGTGGGACGCACACTTAGAAGAGCCTCCTGAAAAGTGATTTTGTGATTCATTTTTATTGAGCATCACCGCTATTTTGTTTACACGGACTTGATCGATGCTTTACTTACCTATCTGAGCAAAAAAAAAGCGTGTAAATACCTTTAAAGTGAAGCAGCATGTGTGATAAACATACAGTTTATCTGCATTATGTGAAATAGTAAAGAACAAACAGTGATGCATAGAAAATCTAAATTAAATTTTGCAAAGGGAAACTCCATTATGAGAGGTTAATACAGTCTCTGTCCAAATATTCATCATGTTGTCACAATACGTGGGAGCTGAATAGACACTGCAGATCCTTTCCATAAGCCATTCACCACAAAATGTTCCCGTAAGAGCGCTTCAGATGATCAGTGTAGTGCTTTTTAGAACCTATTTGGCTGTCTACCATGCTGCTGTAGCTCTGCAAAAAAACCACAAAAATTAAACTTGATAGTGGAGATTAGAATGACTCTGTTTTCATTGTAGCGGTACAAATTGCACACTCTTAGTGAGTTAAAGTCAGGGCGGCCGAGGCGGCTCGCATCGCCGTCTGAGCTCCTCCGATGGAACAATAATTGCAGCTTCCATTTTCACTTCCACCGGAGCTGCTAATTCCAGCTGGCTGCGTATGTCAGACACTTTGGGAGTAAGTCCAGCCTGTATGGGGCTATTGTAAGAGGCATCCTGGCAGAGTGAGTGTCGGTGACCTCCCACTCCTATCTCCCGCTAATTACATGCATTTACAAATGGACAGAGTGTAGGCTCCTTGGACGTGGCGGTGAAATGTTTTCTAAAACGGACAAACTGCGCTTCGGTGCGTTTATGTTGTGCAGTTCAACTTGTGGAGGAACATATTCAGTGCAGAGAGCTGGTGACATGATTATCTGTTTGACACAGAATACGATTTTATCTCGTCAAAGCAGGGATGAGGAAGAGGCCCGCTGATGTCACCGCTAATCGAAGACAATCACATGCAGAGTCTTATTTTTTTCCCTCTTTAGCAGCATTTCATGCATGATTTATGATCCAGAGTGTAGTAACGGCAGGCCGACTATCTGTGTAATCTGGCCTTCCAGTCCATATTTGCTCACTGTATCATCACTCTGCTTTGACCTTGAGCTGAAATTCTGAAAACAAAACAAGTTCCTCAGCTGCAAAACACCCTTTACAGCTTTTACATGATGGAGTGAGCTGTAACATGCTGTTCTGAGGTTATTTCATCCCATGATCTATTGCGTTCTCTGTCCCCACCCTGACTCTTTCCCTTCCTCTTTTTCCATAGCGTTGTGCAGGGGAATAATACGAGTGGACAAGCCTTTTCTCTCTGCCCTTTTGTGACTGCTTGCATTTTCTCTGCAGACCTCTCACCCTGTCACAGCCTTCTCTCAAAAGCATGTCTGGGCTCACCATTAGTCTCTTGTTGCCTTGAATTGCTGCATCTCCTCTCCCCCGTGGCGCTGCGAGGCGTCATACGGGGGAGAACCAAGAGGAAAGGTGTGCGCCTCTAATGGGTCACTGAATGTCTGCAAGCAGCATGCAGACGAATGAGCTCAGATGCATCAGTGCATAGATGCCCTGCAGCTGTTTTGCTTTTTTTTCGAGCTATTGTTAAGTACCTTCGGTGTGCAGCGTGACGTTGTAAACACTTTTAGGGTATTTACATCGGAAGGGTAATTGGGCGTTTCGAAAATAGGCAAAATACTGTAAATAAATAATGGAAAACCAACCAAATCTGAGCTGCAAGCTTTATTTGTTGCAAACCAATTAGCGATATTTATTATTTTCCCATAAACTGCACGCTAGTTGCAACTCGTGCCTGCTGTCTTGAATTTTCAGTGCAGCTTTGATAATTTTTCATTTTGCTTTTACTGTTTGGACATTTTTTTCTGAGCAGTGCTGCTTATTGATCCATTTTGGCATGAAATATCATATGTCCTCTTGACTTAACCCTATATTGTACATGGGAGCATTATATCCTCCATAAACACTCTTTAGCAAAGTGAAAAAGCTCAGTTTGCTTTTATTCTGCAGTATGCATTAAAAGAAAGGCATCTTCTTTAGTCAAACATACTGTATACAGTGCACAGTTTCTCCCCCACGTTTCAAGCAGCATTACTTGCTTTTACTTTTGTTTATGACAGTATTGTAGTCACTAGACTCCGTTCACAGCTTTAGTTCTCTTCAGTGTACTGTGTGCTCATTAGCACACCTCTTATAGACTACATAACTTGTTGTTCAGTGGCAAACACATCCCACAGCTTTGATTATCCTGCAGCTGTTTAGAGAGTCGCGGAGATGAAACAAAAAGGAAGCTACAGCCGAAAAAGAAGGAGTAAAGTGAAGGATTTCAAAGATGGAGATTCTGTGTTTCCTACAGAATTAGTCTATTTGTGGCGGTAGCTGATGGCAAGGGAAGGCGGGGGTGAATGTTTGATGGAAGGAGGCACACCAACGCTTTTTTAAATTTCTCAAAATATTAAATAATCTATAGGCTGCTGCATTGCGCATATTTTAATTGCCAAGTGCTTTGTGGTAAATAAAAAACAACTGAATGTGATGTAGGTCCAGCAGGATGTTGTTGTGAGATGTGAGCAGCTCTCTCTGGGTTTGCTACCAGCAAGTGGTCGCAGCTACAGTGAAATGCATGTCAACACAGGTTGTAAAGTTGATCTAGTCTGTCGTAAAGTGCGTAGATGCGTCCAGATTTCATTATCAGTTATCCAGCAGTGTTCGCTGCCCAGAAAACGACACATTTCTGTTCCTCTTCTCATCGCCACAGAGTTGGTTAAATGCTAGTTAGCATGCTAGAATAACAACGTTTAGCCTAGGAACCAGGGATGTTAATGATTAATCACTCTAACTGACATGCATGTGGAGGAGATTAGTTTACAGATTAGTTGTATTACCTGGTTGCCCCACCAGGGGGAGCCAGAGGAGGAGTCACTCAAGACTACAGCCAGTTCATGTTTGCAAAGCAGAGAGCATTGTGGGAGTTTAGCTAATAAGGTGCAACCATGAGAAAATGTCCTTTGATGCTTAATAGCTACCAGCTAGCGCATTTATGAACCTGGCAAACTAAAGTCTGCTACCGTAGCTCTCCTATGAGACTGTATTGATAATCATGGATTTGTCAGTTACTGGTTGATTAGACTGCAGATTATTGGTTAAGAAAGTTATTATTTAAAAATTGTCCCTGTTAGGAACCTCAAACCTGATTAACTTCTTAGATTACCACAATGGGATCCCAGGAAAACCAGGTCAAATCTAAGCAGAAATAAGAGTAAATGAACAGTAGATATAGGTGGATATACACAGATACATAGAGGGCAGGCTGTTGGAAAGTAAATAAAAAGATGGCTGGACAAATCTATCAGCCTACAAACTGTCTCCACTGCCACCATCTTTGTTTGCATGTCTTTTTCAATATCTAAAAGCTTTCTGAAGGCTGTTGTTGAGACTATGTAGGTCTGTTTTCATCGGTGCAATTAGAAAACTGTTCATAAAAATGTTAAATAGTGTTGCCTAAATGTAAACCACAATGAAAAGTGTGCTGGAGCTCATATAGTTTCATAATGAAGCCCTTTGCCCATGGCTGCTGTGCAGGTCTCCCGAGGCATGCTAGTCTGTGATCACCTGGAGCTCTTATCACACCAGTCTGTGCCAGCAGATCTCTCCTGGTGGAGGCTGCAACCAACAGGGACCAGTGTTTGTCCCTCCTCAGTGTCCCCCATCACCTCCCATCTAAGTGATTTACTCCTGCAGCCTGATCTGAGGATGCACATGGAGTTTGGTGCATGTTTTTTTTTAAATGTATGAAGGTTAAGTCATTCATAAATCTCTATTTATTTAGCGTAAATGTGTGCCATGAAAATTATTACCTCCGTGTCTTCAAAATAAAGCTTTTTTCTCCCCTGGCCTTTATTAAAAATGATCGATAGTTGTTGGTTATATCGACCAAAATAAAACGCTTTATCATCACAGACTTGTCAGCTCTGTCGGCCAGCCCTACTTCAATGCATCAGTTTAGGATAGATCTGTGCAGGGCCTTTCATGACACTAACCATTCGTGCACTCACTGGATTTTTTATTCAGGAATTCAACCAGCCATCTTCTCTGCAGGGAAAACCCGGCAACAATCCCATGCATATTTAGATTCAGGATGTGCACAGAGAGGAGGGGCCGTTCAGACGGGTTCATCGTTGGTGTATTTGTGAGAGGGCAGCTCCACAATGAAACCAGATTTCACCTGTTTTAAATCGTCAAAAAAGGAAAGAAAATCAATGTGTGGCGGTCAATTGATGAAGCTGATACTGTGGCAGGCCGTGACAAATAAATCGGCGAATGGGAAACGCTAAGATTGCTTCCATTGTATTTGAGTGACAAATTTAAAGCAAACATTTAAAAGTCAGGAAGCAAACAAACAAGAAAACATTGTGGGCTGCATCGAAAGTGAAGTGTTTGTGGGAGATAATGGAGACAAGTCTTTTAGAATATCTTGAGACGGAACAACACCAGCCGTGTCTTATTATATCAGTGAATTTTCTGAAAGAATCAACATGACTGGTTCGGAAATTAAAAAAAAAAAAAAAAAAGAAAGCCAAATATCTAGCTAGTGCAGATGTTGACATGTCGTACCTTAACACACTAACAGGAACGACATTCCTAATATGCAATAACCTGCAATAATGTTGGAATAAACCCTGGCTGGGTGAGCACAGAGGCTTGAAAACTGTATGCAGCGAGGTTTGCCAGCTAATCAGCAGCCTCCAGAAGAACGAGCAGCCAGATATGAGAAATCCCATGAAAACAAATCCTCCACGGAAGTCAGAGTTAAAGGTAGCAACCCCTGCAGAACCTAAAGCGAAACTCCAGGCGCTGGCGGTCCACCATGCCAGGATCAAATGCTCAGAGAAGGACAAAATGGTTCAGTGCATGGGAACTACCCCTGCTGAGATGCAGAGAGACACACCTGCATGGGGTCAGAGAACCCTCCATCTTTCTTTTTCTGACAGAAGTATCCTCTTGCCTCTCGGGCGCTCGGCCAGAAAGGCGGAGACTTTTTGCCTCAGAAGCTACTGCATTGAAGATACCCACACCCAGGCTTATTTTTGGAAGCAGATACTGTCAGGAGGACTCAGGATAATGGTAGCGATCATTGGGGAGGACAAGCAAGAAAATGTACAGAGGCTTCTCTTTGAAGCAAAAATTAAAGTGTTTGACCATATTTAATTGCCTGTGTCAGTTTTCATGTACACTAGATCCTCACGCTGTGCTTCTCTGATAGCCCAGTTCAAAAGAAAAGGATCGATTGAAGTTCCAAAGAAAAATAAGTTACCGCGGAACTACACAGAACACTTCATACTAGGGATGTTTGTGATTAATTGATTTACTGCCATTAATAATTTAACCAATACAGCAGAAGACGGGGGACATGCATGTCTGAAACAATATTGTATTGTTGAACACTGCAGTCACTCACACTATAGACAGTTTAATTAGTCAATTTTACTGGATTGTGCACATTTACCTGGCAATGGGCACCATGACAAAAGCTTCTGTGGTAGTTAATGACCTCCGGACAGTGCTCACCTATTGTAGATGCACTGAAATCTACTGGGAAAGCATTTCTGTAGTCACGTTTGTGGATAATATCCAAATATGATTTAATTTGGCTTATTGGCATGTGGAGAAAGATACATACAAGTAGATTTAATGAATATTAAACCATAATGCTACCCAATATCAGTCAAGAAAACTCTTTAAAATTTACATCCCTACTTCATATTCCATAATGCATGATAATAAGTGATCAGAATCCCAGTAATTACAAATTTGCAAAGCTTTACAACAGTATCAGTAGGATTTGGAGCATCGTTTCGTTAAAATATTTTAACCAAATACAGCACAGGGATGTACATGTCAGTAGAAATACTGTAGATTAGCTGTAGTACCTGGTTGCGCAGGATTTGGAGCATAGTTTTTATTGAATCTATCCTTCAGCAGTATTTTTGCAGATTTATTTTTGTGAGGCTCTTTAAGAGGCAGTTTACAACAGCTTATAAATATAAATAAAGACACAGCTTATAAATAAAGTTTGATTGATTGAGCTTAAGAGAGGTGTTATATTATGATATATTGCAGGTAACTTTATGTTGGCACAAAATAAGGCCAGGATTTAGACTGACCAGTATACCAGTATCAAAGGTGTACCAGAATTGACTTTTTTGGTTTTGAAGCACAGCTTAATAGATACATAAAAGACCTCAAGCTCAGCAACAAACCAATAAAGCAAACAAATCTAGCCTGAAGTCCTGGTAGACACCGAAGCTCTTGCACTTATGCTGAACAGTTTTCAATTTGACAGGCGACGCTGTAGATGAATGGCCTTGAAGATGGCAAGGGACATGAAGCGATCACGGCGGCCTGTTCTAAACCAGCAGCCGTGGTTAATGGAAGAGAAAATAACACTGTCTAGTAGACTTTTCCATTTGACTCCGTCCATCTCAACACTGAATTCATCCAGTTATCAGGAATCATGACTCGTGGTGGTGGTGAGGGGCGCCTGGCCAAGCAGGTTATAGGCTTTTATATATAATACTTATGTAATTTAAGTGTTAGTGTCAGTTTTTTTTTTCCAATCTGCAACCATTTTTCTCCAGTTTGAAGCAGAACAAAGCGGTAATTGATGTGAGCTTTTAGCATCGAGCGCTTCAGTCCATTTAAGCGCTCACCTTGATGATGCACGTGTGCTTTTGAAAGGGAGTTGTTGGTGCTTTACTACTGCAGTCGTATGGCCTCTCATGTTGAGACTGCTGACGGCGTGCACACCTCCACAGGACCAGCGCTATGTTCAAAGGCCCCCTAAGGGCGCCGGCCAGTAGCAAGTCAGTCGGAACTGCATCGTCCTTAACATGTTCATCCTCTGAGCCGCTGGTCTGGAAATAATCTGCCTCCAGATCAGAAGGCTTCTGTCGGCGTGTTTGAGACTAATCTAATCATCTCTGATAGTGCTTCTGAAACAATCCAATGAACCTTTTTTTTTAATTTTTATGTTGCAAAACATCCATCAAATCTGTTCAACATTTACATTTGACATTTCCAGATACAGCTTAGTCACCATTTTCCATATTGTCCATCAACGTTGTAGTGATTGAGGCTGATTTCTGTGTGTTTCCAATTAGACGTTGCTGTTTTCAGTTGTAGGTTAGAGGCACAAAAACATAACAAAAAGAAAATTCAAAGCAGTCGGAGTTCTGAGCCGACACCTACATGTCACGCCCCGAAGAAGACTCCCGCTGAAGCATGTGGGTGTCAGCGGCGCTCGAATAAAAGCTTGTTTACTGCACGCATATGCTCTCACTGATTTCTCTTAACCTGAAGGCTGGTGTCAATCTGAATGCTTATGGCATCAACGGTGCTGGATTTGTCCTTTAAAACACGACCATGAAGCATCGCCTAAGATGCTGCAATCCTAGACATAAAGGCTTGAAGCGGGCTGTTCCCAAACACCCAATGAACAACAAATGGAACTCAGAAATCTTCTGATATGTTGACATTAGGTTTAGTGAGCAGGGGAACATTCCAAAATTAGTATTAGAATATAATTACATGGACGAGTCATTCCAGAATTGGAGGACATTTTAAGTCCCACCCATCAAATTTAAAATAATCCATGTACAAAATATCAAAACATGCAGTTGTTGTGTAAATGTACTTGTCCGGAGACCAAATCTAAAAAAATATTTTTTTAAAAATACCAAAGAAGCCTGGAGTTCCCCCTAAAATGCCATTTTTCTCTTGTCCCAACCCCCTGATGACCAAATTAAATCTCAAATAAAACAGTTGAAATAAAATTGAAATCTCCTTTTTTTGGTATTATTTTTCTCATTGATATCTCTTGTAATTGTGGGGACATTGTTTTAAATCATCATAATATTTTAAATAATAATTACTATGCATGTAACATGTTCCACAAGTGTAGACATTGTTAATGTGGTAAATGACTATTGTAGCTGGAAACAGCTGATTTCTAATGGAATATCTCCATAGAGGTACAGAGGAACATTTCCAGCAACCATCACTCCTGTGTTCTAATGCTACATTGTGTTAGCTAATGGTGTTGAAAGGCTCATTGATGATTAGAAAACCCTTGTGCAGTGATGTTAGTACATGAATAAAAGTGTGAGTTTTCATGAAAAACATGAAATTGCCTGGGTGAGCCCAACCCTTTGAACAGTAGTGTATATAGACACTTTATTCATCTCCTTGGGGAAATTCAAGTTAGCTGAGTTGGAGTTAGCCGGCTCACAAAAACCTAAAACCTCCAACTGAAGCTGATGACGTGGTTGTCAGTTTTCTTTGTTTGTTTTTTAATCTTCAGACTCTCGAGTTTGCTGCGTCATGTAACTCTTCTTCCTCCCATAATAAACCGATTGCACGCTGTCGACTCCAGTCAAGAGGAACAGATTGTTGTAATGGAGAGCTATAAAGACTATAAAAATTAATTACGATAAGAAGCGCTGTTACCACAGATGATGCAAGTTAATATTTTCATTTTTCCACGTTTATTTCCGACACGACAGCTGCACATTAGAGCTCTGAAATGTCAGCTTTATTCAATTAAACACGAAACTCGAGAGTTGCATTTAGCTCTGACACATAATGAACAACACGTGGAAATCACTCGAGTTCTTGGCAGAATCAAAGTGAAATTGAATATTCTCTGTGATAAATGCCAATAGACTAATAATAGACTCATCTGTCTTCTAGCAGCAGAGCAAAACGGACCGAGCAGCTAATCAGGACCAAACATAAAAACACGTTCATGCATTTTCTGCACCACTAACTGAAGACAGGTCGGTTCCTGTGGCCAAACATTGCTTCAGGTTTAGTTGTCCTGCTGTAACTACATGGCTTTGTTCAGTGCACTTAGTTAAATATAGCTCCCACAGCTGGGAATCTGACGGTCAGGAGAAGACCTGGTGAAGGGGTGACATTACCATGGAGATTACCACACCAAGCGAAATGAGATGACATATGTTGGGAGTCTGCGCTGTATAAATACAACTGAGTTGAATTGAATCTAGCAGGTTAAAACAGAGCCACATAAAAATGATGGATAACTCTGGTTTTACGCTCTAAATATCTTGTGAACCGCTATAATAGAATCAATATTAGTGCCGTCAACAGCTATATAGCCCCAAAACAACTTATTTCAACTCTTTCATTTGTTTTTTGATATATAAAGCTCTATTTTTGAGTCACGGAATGAATTTAAAGTTAGATAGTTGTGAATTTGTTCTGCAGTTTTATGTTTTCCATTTTGTGGACATGTTGATGGTAAACTGCATGATTGGCTCAGATGTCTAGATTTCAATGTGCAACCGCCCTTTAAGGAGCAAATGCAGAATGTAGGTTCATCATTATGTGACAATCGGCATTGGTTTGTCTGTCTGTCTGTCTGTCTGTTAGCAACATTACTCAAAAACGGACTAATGGATTTGGATGAAATTTTCATTGAAGGTCAGAAATGACAGAAGGACCAAGTGATTAGATTTTAGCAGTGATGCAGCTAATAGTCTGGATCCATGGATTTGTTAAAGATTTCTGTATCATTACAAGATAGCAGCACGGCATCACCGTAACCATGACAACAACTGAACACTACGTCAGCTGCCTGCTGATGATCACATGATTGTGATCCTACTACAAATCCACCACTGAGGACTTATCAGGAGTTATTTATCAGAAATAATACAAGGAACAACTGATTAAATTGTGGGGGTGTTTCTGAGTCCCATCAATTCCTGCCGCCTGCTACATATTTAGGTCACGTGATTCGGTATCCGTACATAATGTACACATGCAGAACAAACTCCTGTGCTCAGCGTAAGATTGTTTTATTTGTGGGTACATCTATATTAAATGGCCACATTCTGTGATGGTGATTTCTGATCATCAATAACTAACAAACAAATGCTGCATTTCTGACATATGGGGGAATGAACAGCCTTGGAGGAGTACTGCACTCTCTAAGTGCTTTTCTTCTTTATTAAATTGATGGTTAGAAAACATTAATCTAGTCCTTTATAACTTGTGAGATTTGGGTATTTTTTATCTGGAGACTCAAAGTCGGATTAATGTGATTACACTCGAGGTCTACAGCCAGTGTTATTGCAATGAACCAACACTGCAAACACAAAGTTTTGACTCATGAAAACACTTCTAGGTTTGTGTTAAAAGTAAACCTGCATTAAACAGCCGGCAGATCCAGAAACCTGAACAGAGGCCTGAGTAAAACCATAGCTCAAGAGCCTTCAAGTAGCGCGGTGTTCCTGTGAGTAATGTGAGCCAATAGAGCATGGCCTAAGGCCGAGCCACGCTTACTGACTCATTCACTATGCATTTGGATTTGACACTTACATTCCTCTGGACTCTTTTCCTGCTCGTGTGAGAAATGGTCCAGTAATTACTTTCATTTTAGAGCCGGTGTGGCCTTTTATGTAGCGGCTCTCTTTGGGTCGCTATACGTCCGACCGTCACCGCCAGGCGCTCGATTCTCCGGCTCCCGCTCTGCTGCTTCACACTGGTCAGGTAGCGTACAAACAGTGTGTAGGAACTTCAGAGTCTTTTGAGCTGGGAGCTGCTGCCCACGGCTTTATATAGGGGGTCAGTGGGAGCCCATGGGAGCCAACCAGACAGGCTGCTGAACCGAAACAATTAACCGGAAGAGACTGGAAGCGGCACAGAGCTGCAGATTTGCTCTCTACTTTTTTTCTTTTTGCAGATGTGGAAAATATTACATAATGGAGAATTAATTTGCAACCCAAAGACATTTCTTCTAATGCTTTTTGTATTTATTTAGTTAGGAGACGGGCAATCTGTCTTTTAGACTATTCTAATTGTTCATTCCCCTTTGGCCCAACAGACCGATAATTGTATTCCACTGACGTCTAATTAAAGACGTCTCGCTGAGATATTTACATTCTGTTGGACTCAGAATCGACACTATCAGTCAGATTGGCGTTTAACCAGCTGAACCCTGCAGAATGCGTAACCTTTCGTACAGTATTACCATGCAGATGGGCGTCTTGGCCCGCCGACTCTCTAAGAGTACCACTACAAAAGAGGTCCTTTCTTCATTAACACCCATTCATCCTGAAAGTCAAGTAGGATAAGCTGGAAATTACACAAACCTTTATCCCCGACTCGCCATCGGGGAATATGAGATGTTTTGGGCTGAAATTGAAAAGAAAGGGCTAAATGCCATGCTAAAGGCAATTCTACCTTGGACAAGCCTCTTACAGCCCGTCACAGAAGGAACAATGAGAGGTTTTCTCACTTGGGAAATAACCAGTGGTTACAGTGCAAACATGAAGTTGGAGTTCCGCGGCATTTTAACCGATACAATGAAACTTAAGCTATTCAGTTTTCGAGCAACGCGTTCGGGTTCCCTCCTCAGAGTTCCTGACCTCCGATTCTTTGAAGGGAGGCTTCAGCCTTCATGTTGAAAATAGGGTGTAAAGCTTCCGTAGGCTTAATTGCTTACTGGCCGGGTCCTCCGAGCTTTGAGAATACAGAGCAATAACTCATTGTGTCCTTTCTTTACAGTGCAGAAAACAGTCCAGCGGGTTCACAAAAGACGGGGAGGGGCGGGTAAATGAGGAAAGATGCTCTCTGCGAGTTTTGCGCTGTGATCAGATCTGTTTTCTGTTATTTTGTGCGGGAGCTGGAAGCCTCCCCAGGTGCATGGCGATGAGGCAGCCTCGGGCCTCCGTCCCACTAGCCCCCCGACTGGCTCGTGTTTTGCATGAAGCTGTTATTATTAAATTTAAATGAGGAAGGCTGTAGCAGAGCGGCAGGGCTGTGACCTTCGGAATACATTTGTCGAACGCACATTTGAGTATCCTGTGACGGATCTGCCTCCGTCTGTCACCTCTCCTTCCAGCAGACGCCGAGCAAACACCCCGTCTGGCAGCCGTTTTCTCTTCAAAGTAGATGATGTTTCCCATCATGTAGCGGCATCTTCATTCGAGACGGATCCGGTTTCAGAGGACGCGTGAATACAAACACCCGGAATATTCTCCGGCTAGTTGCCTCCTTTCTGGGCCATCACAAACGAACTGTTGTGTGCAGGAGTGCCCTGATTTTAGCTGTAAATAAAACGGGCTATTATTAGACCCCAATATAAAAAGGCGGTGGCCATACAGAGGCTCGTTCTCACTCACACACGGCAGCGAACTCTGGAACAAATCGAGCCATTATCACAATACGAGGCCACATGTGGCTTGAATTTCCCCGCAAATATTGCCGGTTGTTCTTTCCTCCGACGGACGAGTCGACAGCCTCGCTTCATTTGAAATAGAAAGAAACTTAAATCCTACTTTAAAGAAAAATTACCTCGGCTTTCATGATCCCCATTTGATCTTACCAAGAGGAAAAGTGGGTATTTTTCAGTATTATGTAGACTAGTACATCACAGAACGTATTAAGCATGTGACAGCGTGGAACAAAGCGCTGTAAAATAAAAAGAAACGTGCTTTGATTGTGTCGGGTTCCTTTATGCTTTGTTTGGGACGGCATTCGCTCAGGTATAATAACGCATAGTGCGGTAAATTGGCTCTTTAAAGTCACGAACCTTCCTGAACTCGCTCTCTAACCTTTTATTCAGCCAGAAATTATGTATTTACACCGCTAATGTGAAGCTGCGACTGAGAACTAATGCAGACCAGATAATGAATTTGTATTGACATAATGAGGAAAATGTTTGCAGGCATTTAGCAAGCTGCAAAAATGTTGATACTGACCTCACTGATGCCATATTTATTTATTTTCCCACTGAAATGTACAAACTCGCAATACAATATCTGCTCAGTGAGACTTTTTATTTCAAAAAAAGGTCAATTTATTCGGTTTATTATGCTACATAAAGTCAGAAATGTCTTCACTGCTGCTACAATCCTCCCTTTGTTGCCTAAATCCAATCAAAAACCGCGTTGTGGATGCAAACCCTGGCCTCTGGAGTCGACTTGTGACACTTTGTATGCCCAGCCATCCGCCCCGACAACCTCCCCGTGACTCCAGATAAAGGTCGCGCCTCATTCGCTCGGTAAAACATTGCCTGGGAAAGTAATCCAGCCGGCAATTACTTGTGGCACTACAAAATAAATGTGAAAATGATTAATAGGGAAGCACATCCAGGACGCAGCGTTCCTTTTTTCCTTCTTTTTTTCCCCCTGAGAGCTCACGGTTAAGTTTTCACTCCACTCTGGTTGGTAATATTTCTCATTTCAAGAGCGCTGTATCTATCAAAGACACGAGCACACTTGGAGCTTGAATCCTACAGAATCCATGACCTCTCGCACATCAAATAAACTCTCACAGAAAGGTTCAACATATCAGATTTTTTCACTAGAAGTTGTGCTGCTATGGACCGGAGCGAGCTTTAGAGGCTTACAGGTACAAATGTCCTGATTTACCGTGGCTTTTCAAACTAAAAGCATCTGAATTCATGTTTGGACTTTTACTCTGTCATTTTTTTTAACAAACAAGTCCGTGTACGCTCAAATTAATGAACTGAATCTCGTCCTAAACGCCTCATAGTTCAGTCATGGCTTTTAATGCATTCTCTCTGATCAATACATCGTCTTCACAGGACATATATCATTTCTGGAAATGGTTAGAAGTCTGCAAAATGGATGCCAGCCTTTGCTCCTTCATGTAAAACATCGATATTCTTATATAACATGCATATTTCTTCTGACTGCTTCATATTAATTAACTCCCTGAGAATCTTCCCCCGGCTGCAGATCTCCTCTACGTTGCTAATCGTCTTTTAGTATGTTATTAGTTATTCTTTCAGTCTTGGTTTCGCAGCCTCGACTTCGCCTTCGTGTTGTCGAGTTTCACAGCTCCTCATCAGTGTGGTTTAAAGCTGCAGCAGGCAGCTGCTTCTCTGGAAAAAGCTGTGGTGAAGCCACTGGCTCGGCGGAAAGGGTGCTGACCCGGCCAGAAAACGTACAAAAGTTGAAGACAAAACATGATTCAAAGCTGGCTTTCTTTATTTCGCCTCTCCCTCCGTGGGCTCTGTGTGCAAGGCCAACAAAGGCAAAGCTCCAGTAAAATGGCAGCAAGCAGGGCAGTGTTACCTCTGCAAAATACCTCCAGCTGGGAGGTTTATACTGTTGTTTCCAGCAGGATTTCAGCTGTGTAAAGAAGCACCGTGTCTTTCTGGAGGACTTCCTTCCACCAGTGTCCTCTCCTGTCACACCTGCCAACGGTGGCTGTGTTTTAGCTGTGATTTTGGACGCTTAGCTCTCGTCCCACTGTGCGCCACTGATTCGTTGCGCTGCCACTTTGTTTACAGACATCAGATTCAGTTAAAAAAACAACAGTTTCTATATCAACGCAGCGACAGGCGCCTCTCTTTGGTCCTGTTTCGTCGTCGTCAGCTCCCGCTGTCTTTCTTCAAGTGTGTTTTGGCAAGCAGAGCTGACACTTGCAGGCGCCTCCAATCAACAGCGACAGCTTATGTTACATATATAGATTTCATTTTTCTCATCACGCGAAACAAAATTTAGACTCCATCGAACGAATCGTGTAATAAATTATCGCCCAGCCCACACCCAGCAGCACATGACAGATGGATAAAGGTGGTCGACCGTAAAGCGGAGTTTAGCAGCTAAAGAGCCAAATACCACTAAAGCAGAGCCAAAAGGAAGGAATATTGCATTTCTATTTCTAAAAATCTGACTTGAGTCGAAGGTTATTGTTGCTTTTTAACTCCTGAAGCAAGACTAGATGCTTAAATTTGGCCCTAAGGATCATATATGTGTCTAAGTTCAAGTATTAGGGAGCAGATAAAGAACTTTAGGTTGCAAAGTTGCTTTACTTTATACATATTTATGTGATTATTTATCCTTTAATCTGTTGAAACTTTATGCTCCACTATAATGAAGTAGTTATTCTTAGCTCTAAATGTCAAAAACAGTCTACTCAGCAGAGGTCATTTTGGCACCAGATGTTGATTTGAATTTTAGCCTTTTGATGACAATTTGACTTTTAAAGCACAAAATCTTGAGACATGTTAGCCTAGAGTTTGTCAGTGACATATTAGCCTAATTTTTTGTTTTACAGCTTCCATTTTTGTGTATTGTTACCGTGGTTACAGGCGCTATTCAGTGTTTTCTGTGCTGCTGCGATACAATTAAAGGATTCTTCTTCGTTAATCCAGTTAAAGGTGCAGTCTGCAACTCTCCAGAAAGATTGTTCGCATGTAGACAGTTAGCATTTTCTAGATTTGTTGAGCATTTGTTGCTCCAACTGCCTCTTTTACCCCCAAAGACCGGCTAACTGAACCAGGAGAAGATGTTTGCTAAATTTGACAAAAGTGTATTGGATTAAAATCATCAAATCTGCTTTTAACAAACTAGGAGTTGCTTTATTTTAGCTAGCATTGCTGCAGCCACTAGAGGGCAGCAACATGTGTTCATTACTCCACCGAGGAATGCAGCGGAGTTATGGGACGATCGGCATACGTTTGTCCTTCCGTCTGTTATTCCGTCTGTGGGCATCATTACTCAAAAATGGACCAACGGATTTGGATGAAATTTATAGGGAAGGTCAGAAATGACACAAGGACCAAGTGATTAGATTTTGGCAGTGATGCGGCTTATAGTCTGGATCCACGGATTTGCGAAAGATTTCTGTATCATTGTGAGATGGCAGCACGGCGTCACTGTAACCATGACAACAAATGAACACTACGTCAGCTGCCTTCTGATTGTGATCCTACTACAAATCGATCACTGTGGACTTATCGGGACTTATCCTTTGGAAATGATACAAGGAACAACTGATTATACTGTTAAGTTGTTTGTTTCCTAGTCCCATCAATTCCCGCCGCCTGCTACATATTTAGGTCACGTGATTTGGTATCCGTACATAACGTACACATGCAGAACACACACCTGTGCTCAGGGCAAGGTTGTTTTTTTTATTAAAGAGTTCATCAGTTGGAAATGATAGAATGACTGAGCAGCCTTGGCGGAGGACTGTGCTGCTCTTCTTAACACTGTGGTTATTGTCTCTGTTTAGCTTAAGAAGAGATGCTAAATGGTTGGATAACATCCATACAGTTTCTTTAACGAGCTTGAGATGACGCACCATAATTAATCCTGGAACTTGACGTGAGAGTTATCAGACTAAAAGTGACATCAACACCACGTGTTGCATTAGCAGCGCTGGCTAAGTGTTTGCTGCTGCCTTCCTACATGTTTGTAGCTAATCTAAGCTGTTTACTTGCATTTTCTGATAACTGTAAAGAGTTTAATTCATGAGCCTCTTATTTTCAAGAAGCTGTACTGTCAGATAATGCAAGTACAGCAGGTTTAGTAGAGAAAAATGGACCAAACACAAGAATTTTGTGCAGCGGAAGAAACTTTCAGCAGTCAGGAAGCTGCAGCTTGTGGTTTCACAGATGCTACAGGTCACTGAATAAGACATGAAAACAGTGTCATCGGTTCAAAGCAAACAAAGAGAGGCTCCCTGAGCTGAGTTGTGTAATACTTCATATTTGCACGTGCTCCTAAATACGTTACAGCTCACACACATCTGTTTTTAGTAAAACGCTCGCACCGTGTAGCCGTGCAAAGGTGCAAATAGATCAGTGTATGCTAACAAATTTATCCAGCGGTAATTTGATAAAAGCATCAGTGATGGAGATTTGATTTTAAAAAATGTATTTCGTAGTCTTAATGAATACACATTTAACATTTGCATCTTGTATAATCAAATCAGTGCTAATTTCTTGTGAATACATGCTAATTAAACGTGTTATAAAATAGCAGCAGCAGTGCCGCTAAGCAGCCAGTACAGGTTGTTCAATTCCCAGCCTTCACACATGCTGGAATCCATACAGACATCCAAACCTCACAAACTAATATTTACAATATGTCATGTAGATTGCAATTCAGATTTCTTGGAGACGGTGAAATGACTCAGATGCTGCAATCAGAACATCTCCTCATAAACATGCCTGGCTCATTTCACTTCACTGGATCTGTGTTGACTAGTTTGGAGCTGCAGACGTGCAGCACACAGTGACACGCATAAATAACTACTCCTCCAAAAAATAAAAAAAAACATGAGCGAGGGAGAGAGAGATTCCAATCAGCCATCATAACCTGATTACAGGAGCCCAATTAACAGCTCTGTCTAGCCCATAAAACCTGGAGGTGATGAGCGGACCCTTCACTGGGAGCCTGTCGGGGTCTGAAGCTTGCAGAGGATGTTACTGCACTGTTCAAAAAGCAGAGAGGAAGAGTTCCTCTCATAGCCGTCTGCCTGCTGGAGCGTTGCAGCCATGATTATGGAGATGCAAATACGACGGGCAGCGGGAATCAAACTATGAGACATTGTTCATTTGGCCTGCATAAATAATCAAACTAAAGTCACCCGCCTCCATCCCCCACGGCCACCCTCTCCATCAACGCTACCCCCATCCACCCATCCATCCATCCATCCATCCATCCATCCGTCCGTCCATCTGTCTAACCTGTGGCAAATCAGACACCTGCACAGGGTCCCCGACTGCCACTGGAAATGAACAACCGCACAAGGCTCCACTGGAAGTGTGGACGAGTTTTCCTGGCATTTGAAAGAACATGAATGTTAATGAGCAGATTAGGAGGCAGCAACAAACCGCCCTGGCAAAGCACAAAACACACACTCGTGCTGAGCTTCACACCTTGAGCTGTGATAGAAGAAGCCAGGACATAGGTGTTGTTGTTTTTTTTGTTTGTTTTGTTTTTTTGCAAAGGAAGCACGCAGACACATGCAATAAAACCTCCACAGAAGACACGCATCAGTACAAAAACCACGTAAAAATATCCAAACCACACAGACTGTACATTCAGATGTTACATGCTCCCATCATGTGTGTGTGATCCCCTCAGTGCAAACACAGATTGCATGGCAGAACAGCAGAAAATGAAACCCATCTGGATGACAAAGCACAAATAAGATGTGGAGCTGCTCTCCACAGTCAATGATTCCCCCTTCTTTACATCCCTTCCAGTCGCCTGCGATGCACAGTTTCATTCCTGACATTAATTTGGTCCCCGGCGATCCCCTGGCCCCACCACTGCACCATAATAAATCTGATCCAATGACTCAGTGCTCAAAGCCCACCATAGAGACAGAGTACTTACCAGGACTGTCATGCAGAGAATTCTAATTCAGGCAGCTCCATGTTGCCAAGGAAATTCAAAATGCCTCCGAAAGCATGGAGACGGGGATGCGGGCTCGGAGACGGGCTAGATTCAAACGGGAAACCTGGATTCTGCGTGCAGAGATGAGAATCCCTTGTCGGAGGGGCATTTGAGAGATGCCTCCGTCCTCTCCAGATGCGCTAAATCCGGCAGCACTGATAGGCTGACATGTAAACACACGGGCGGCTCTGCTGGCTCACACACGCTCACATGCATGCTGCACCTAGCGGAGAGGGAGGATGGAGGAGGGAGGATGGAGGAGGGAGGAGGGAGGAGGAGCTGCAGTGCACTGGGAGGAAGACAGCCTCGGAGCAAGGGGAGTTGAAAAGAAATGGAGAGAAAATGTTCCCTGATTGCACTGGAAGCATCCCCTTTTCATATTTCCACCGTGGGGGCTTTTTTTCCCCTCCTTGTTTGTGGAATGCCTGGGATGCTGGTGCTTAGCCGGGTGGTGGGAAAGGAGGTTAGAGAAGGAGAAGGGATGGAAAACTGAAAAAAAATAAATAAAGAAGAGGGATGGAAATGAGCAAGTTTTAAATAGGAGGAGCAGAACCTACAGGGAGCAAATGAAATCCAGCTTCCTGCAGTATGCAAACCCTCCACCGCTTAACCACCTTCAGACGGCGGCGGATAGGGACGGATAAGTGCTTCCTCTGTTTTGGAGATTTCTTGCCAGAGTTGAGGATTATCGCCACCCACAGTGCAAAGTGAGGTAATCATCAGCCGAACTCACCTGTGCTGCGAGGAGAGGGGATTGGGGGCGAGAGGCACTGGCTTAACGGTGCTAATGGCTATAAGGGGCTGGTGGTGCCAAGGAGGCTTCACAGCCGGGGAGTGTTTACGGGAGATTAGAGGGCTGAGGATTTAGTGGAGTGGTGGTGGACATGAGGGGCTTCTGGTCACAGAATGAGCTGTGAGACAAGTGCTCAGACGTCCCTATTTTGTTTCCTGCATCTGAGTCTCTATTTCATTAGGGTTTGGATTCTAATCACTTTAATTTTATCAAGTCTTTGAGAAGTTTCCACATATACCTACTGCACGAAAGTCCACCCGAATGCTCTACTTAATCTGCTACACAAACAGCACAACACAGAGCTGAAGACAGACAATTAATTCATTAGAAGAATTCTGTTTTGTTTTCTACATTTGATTTTATATAAACCCCTTAAAGGGCACTCAGTGAAATACTTTGGGCTTGAAAGTTTGAATTTCAGATTTTTATTGGAGGACATGAGACTTTTTAACTTTCGTGAATTTAACTACAGTTAGTTTTGACATTGATATAGAAGAGGACCGAGCCGCAAGTCTGTCTTTTCCCAACTTTGGAGAAAAGAGAAGGTTTGATCCGTTCCAGGCCTCTGCTGATTGGTCAAATGCCACGATGTAGAGTGATCTTCGCTGATTGGCTGGGTGAAAACCACATGCTTCTGGAGCTCCGGCGGCAGCAACGCCATATTTAACGTGTGCAGAAGTTACCAAATATGATCACTTAGTGGTTTTGCTTCTTAATACTTAAATTTGATCCTTTCTTTGGGAAGTTTTCACGTATAATTACTACACAAAAATCCACCCTAATGATGTACTAAATCGATGAGACAGACAACAGTACACAAAGCTGAAGATATCACATTAATTCATTAATAAAAGACATCTGTACTTTGTTTTCTGCATTTGATTCCATATTTTGCTGTTAATTTAATTGTAGTTTCTTTGATTCTATTCTGTCTTTGAGAAGTTTCCCCGTACACCTACTACTGAATATCCCCCCTACTGTTGTACTAAATCTGTGAGACTAACAGCAGAACACAGAGCAGAAGACAGCCGGCGGTGGCACATCTCTGCAATACAATAAAACACACAGAGGGGAGAGAATTATTTAGACAGTTGGAAAAGGCGTCGCACTCTGCACCAATACAACATAAAAGAAATTTATGGCTCATTTTGCCAACTAGAAGCTAATCTAAAACAAATGAGTTATGCCCCGTGTTAGAAATAAAACCAGATGAAAGGTAGCGCTGGAGAAGTCTGGATGACGTAAGGGATGGGAACCAGCCGACATGAAGGAGGGCGAATTAATCTCATTTTTTACGTTTTGAATGCTAGTACGCCCACTATGGCCACTTAAAAAAAGATTGGACAGCTGATTCATGACATCTGCATTTAGGTTCAATGGCGCTATGAATCCTCGCCTCCTAGCAGAACCACGTCTTTCACAACCCATGATTAGTAGTTGGATCTGGTCCCCAGACAGCTGAAAAGTATGAGTGTGCTTGTGTTATGATGTTACAGAATTCAATCCCACTTGCATAGATATGAGATTCTAGAGGACCGGCCTTCTTTTATTGAGATAAAAGCACTCTATTCCTATAATTAATGTCTGTACATTTGCAATAACCCTCTAATAACAGGCAGTTTTTTTGAATTGTGAAGAACAAACGGATGTGAGAGATTCGATTTAGTTTCTCGAGGTGAGCCTGCTTACCATCCATCCATCCATCCATTCGCTATACCCGCTTTGAGCTGTAGGGGATTGGGGGAGCTGGAGTCTTTCCCAGCTGACATAGGATTGCCAATTTAGAATCGCCAGTTACCTTTCCATGCATGTCTTTGGACTGTGGGAGAAAGCCGGAGCACCTAAAGAAAATCCATGCAGGCTCAGTGAGAACAAACAAACCCTGCACAGGAAAAACAGTAAACCTGCAAGCTTTCAGACAACAGTGCTAACTGGGAATGTCCCAATCCAGTTTGGTTGCATCCAATTCCATCAAGTTGATTTATTATTTAGTATCTGCTGATACCGAGTCCCAATCTGATAATACACTCTTCAGCTACATTAAAGTGTGTGAAATCAATCCAGTTGGTTAGTTTGACAACTGAACAGCTCTGTACTGCATTTCTGCATCCAGTATGTTCCTTTATGTTCCATATGAAACTTGTTAAGATCCAGTGGAACTCCTTCTGAAATGTAGTGTTGGAAGGTAAATGTAGTGTTAGAAGGTTTATGTAGCATTGGAGGGTAAATGTAGTGTTAGAGGGTAAATGTAGCATTAGAGGGTAAATGTAGTTTTTGAGGCTAAATGTAGCGTTAGAGGCTAAATGTAGCATTAGAGGGTAACTGTAGCGTTAGAGGGTAAATGTAGCGTTAGAGGTTAAATGTAGCGTTAGAGGGTATATGTAGCATTAGAGGGTAAATGTAGCATTAGAGGGTAAATGTAGCATTAGAGGGTAAATGTAGGGTTATAGGGTAAATGTAGTGTTAGAGGGTAAATGTAGCATTAGAGGGTAAATGTAGTTTCTGAGGCTAAATGTAGCGTTAGAGGCTAAATGTAGCATTAGAGGGTAACTGTAGCGTTAGAGGGTAAATGTAGCGTTGGAGGGTAAATGTAGCGTTAGAGGGTAAATGTAGCGTTAGAGGGTATATGTAGCATTAGAGGGTAAATGTAGCATTAGAGGGTAAATGTAGCATTAGAGGGTAAATGTAGGGTTAGAGGGTAAATGTAGTGTTAGAGGGTAGGATGTTTTGTGGCTCCACAAGCTCCAAAAGACATAGAAAACATAACTGTAGATCAGCTGTAGTACCTGGTTGTTCCAACAGGTGGAGCCTCTTACTGTTTACTACTGTAGTAATCTGAGGAGATGGTTCCTGAAACAATGGGCAGTTCATGGTGGCAAGTAGAGAGCATTTGAGGGGTTTAGCTAGCAACGAGCACCATGACAAAGACTTTTGTGATGCTTAATGACATCTGACCGGTGCTCGTGTTTAAGACATGGTTGAGTTTTGTACTGATCAGGGAAAGAAAATGCCTTAATCAGCCCTAATCAGTTTAACTATTACATTTTTAATAGCAAAATACGTTTCTATTGCTTCCTACTCTTTGCTTTAGAGTCTGTCTGTCATTCTTAATGGGTGGAGCTAAACTTGTAGTTAGTTAAGCCCCTCCCTCCTCAATAACTATCACTTCATGTGCAGTTTACAGTGATAATCGTGGCAGGTTAACCATTAGAAACTGATAGATTTTGTTAAATACAAATATATCCTGTACTTCTGGCAGAGGCAGACTAAAGCCAGCTTCTAATTCTCGCCAGCAACCATTGATTTTGCTGCTTGAAATGCTGATGGTGGGTTTTATGTGCTGCAGCTGGCTAGTTAGCTAATTAAGCCAACTTTATGTCTCTAGCTGACTGTTTCCAGCTGACTCATTTTAATATGAGATTCCCTTAAAGTGGGCTTCTAATGACTCGATGTCTATATGCATAATATTGTGCTAAAAAGGTGAAGGCTGAAGCAAAAAAAAAAAAAGCCAGTCAGTGTGTTTTCTTACTTCGTTCGAAGTTTGCATACTTAATGAGCAGTGTGTTTTCACTGTTAATGTTTGTAAAGAACAGGCTCGACTGTAACGCCGTCGAGTTGTTGTTGTACACTTTTGCTCTTAGCAAGGCTGAAAAAAGACATTTGGAACTCTATATATTCATTGTATTTACCATCTGCATCTCTTTAACACATGCAGAAATCTAATGCGCTCAATGTTTGCTGTACTCTCACTTTTCTAATGCGTAAACTTTTCCTCGAGTCAGAGGATGATGCACAGTTCAGATTTTGACCTCTGCACCGAAATCGTTGCATAATTCCTCTCCGTCTCCCGGGAGTTTGTTGCCAAACGATGAGCCGATGCATTTTAAACTTCTACACTTAATTCACAAACTGCATATATTTTACGTACGGACACAAACTGCTGCGCTTGTAAGCTTGGAAACACCTGCGCCTGGGCTTTTAAGAGCTCTGGGCTTTCAGTTTAAAAACCCCCAAAAGATACCATGTGTCTTTATAAATAACGGAGCTAAATATTAAATCCATGCAAATTACTTGCAGCTGTGTGTGTCGAGAGGATTGCAGATTGCAGATAGAAACGATTCAACCACAACATCTGCATATTCTGGTAGTAGCAGCGTGCTATAAGTGGAGATGACCACTTGTCAGGACATTACGGATGCATGATCGGTTGAGTGGTTAAATCTCTGCTACGAGACGCCGAAGCCACAACCTGGAAGTTTCCTTCTACCTCTCATCCAATCACAGGTCGGATGCCTCCCTCCTCCTGAGCAAAACAACTTAAAGACACACTCCCTGTTAGAGGGTAGATGTAGTGTTAGATGTAAATGTAGCATTAGAGGGGAAATGTGGTGTTTGAGGGTAAATGTAGCATTAGAGGGTAGATGTAGTCTTAGAGGGTAAATGTAGCATTAGAGGGTAAATGTGGTGTTAGAGGGTAAATGTAGCGTTATAGAGTAAATGTAGCATTAGAGGGTAAATGTGGTGTTTGAGGGTAAATGTAGCATTAGAGGGTAAGTGTAGTGTTAGAGGGTAAATGTAGCATTAGAGGATGAATGTGGTGTTTGAGGATAGATGTAGTGTTAGAGGATAAATGTAGTCTTAGAGGTAAATGTAGTGTTAGATGTAAATGTAGCATTAGAGGGGAAATGTGGTGTCTGAGGGTAAATGTAGCATTAGAGGGTAAATGTAGCGTTATAGAGTAAATGTAGCATTAGAGGGTAAATGTGGTGTTTGAGGGTAAATGTAGCATTAGAGGGTAGATGTAGTCTTAGAGGGTAAATGTAGCATTAGAGGGTAAATGTGGTGTTAGAGGGTAAATGTAGCGTTATAGAGTAAATGTAGCATTAGAGGGTAAATGTGGTGTTTGAGGGTAAATGTAGCATTAGAGGGTAAGTGTAGTGTTAGAGGGTAAATGTAGCATTAGAGGGTAAATGTAGCGTTATAGAGTAAATGTAGCATTAGAGGGTAAATGTGGTGTTTGAGGGTAAATGTAGCATTAGAGGGTAAGTGTAGTGTTAGAGGGTAAATGTAGCATTAGAGGATGAATGTGGTGTTTGAGGATAGATGTAGTGTTAGAGGATAAATGTAGTCTTAGAGGTAAATGTAGTGTTAGAGGGTAAATGTAGTGTTAGAGGGTAAATGTAGCATTGGAGGTAAATGTAGTGTTTGAGGTAAATGTAGCGTTAGATGGTAAATGTAGCATTAGAGGATAAATGTAATGTTTTTTTATTTTCAATAACAGTCTTTCTTTTTTTTTTTTACCTTTTAGTGGTCAGATTGTCTAAAAAGGTGGTGGTGTGGACAGATTTTGCATTTTTTTTACCCCGTGACGGCTGACATAGTTTAGAATTTTATAACAATCGCTGCAAATGAGTCAGTGTGGCTTCATTTAGCCCATATTTACCCACAGAGGTAAGAAAACCTCACCCTGCCTCACAGCTTAATGCCTTAAAAAACACATCAAAGGACACTGACTGCTTGCTTGGTGTAGAAAGTGTTTTCAGGATAGATTTTTTTTTCCATTAAGCCCGATCAGCAAGGATTTACCACCAAAACTGGGTTGTGTGTGTGAGTGTTTTCCAACTTTTATCTGGTATTAAGTGTCTCTCGGGCAGCTGCTAACATGTGGCAGGGTTCTCCCAAAATACAGCACAGCAACTTAAGCCTGCAGGAAACCAGTAAAAAACTAAGAGTGAAGGTGGTCGACTGCAGATGGGCTTCTGCTGCTTTGCACTCAGCCCGAACGCCTCGAGAGTCATTTTGACTTGTTTATGTCATGTTCGATCACGGTGATGAGGAGGAGGTCGGCCATGAGTTAAACGCAGAGCCTCGGAGGACAGGAAAGTAAAACTCGGGGTGAGGAGTTCTCTCAATCCGATATTTTTGTTAGCGCCAATGCAGAAAAGTCAAATTAATACACAAGAAGCATCCAATAAACATATTAATAAAAAAAAAATCCACACTGTCTAATATTGACTAAAGGAATTCAGAGTCCAAACATCAAAGAGTTTCTCTCCAGCTTTAATGACCGCCGAGACTCTCTCACCTTTTGAAAAGCAAATGAACTCGGTTCTTATTTCTTGCAGCTGCAGGATCTTTAACCTGTAGAGCATGTTATAGGAGCGTGAACATTGGAAGTGCATTTGCTGAAAGGCCAGAAGCACGACTCATGCTACGTGTCCACAGGATCCGTTTTTCTCACATGTAAACGCATCGCATCTGAAAATCGCCCGCTTGGTGGGCGCAAACTTTCTCTTTCATTATGAAAACAGTTCAGTGGAAAGTATTTCTGAAAGCATTTGAGGCGAAAAATAAGCCTTGCAGCTGCTGAATCTGAACATTTCAGTTCAACGAGGGCTAGTTTAGATGTTTGACGAAGATTTCGTAAGGTGCTGAACCTCCGTTTGCTGCACCGAATTTGCATAAAGTAGAAGTCAAGTCTACTTTATGCAAAGAGCTCCGGGGAGATGCACCAGATTGCAACAGAACCAGCATGCAACGCAGTGCGTTTCACATAGACAATGAATGGAGTGCATGAAATTGACGGATCCTGTGGACATGTACCGTCATGGTACGCATCAACTTTGAGGTAAAAGCGTGTCAGTTTTGCAAGTTGTTTGATCAACAAATCTGAGCCAAAAATCATGTAATTTAGAGAATATTTCAAGGTAAAAGCCTGAGCAGTAGTAAAAAATACCAACAAAACATAAGAAGAATCCAAAATTACCCAAAAAACCCACCACATCTGTGCACTCGCCACACATTTCAGATTAAGCTGCCATCGCAGATGCTTCTGTTTCCTTTAAAGATGATGTTTTTCTCACGGCGATGGCATTGCACAGGTTAAAATTAACAACTGAACGCATCAGTGCAGGTTGGAATTCATCATAAAGTCACGTTTCTCCAGCAGAGACCAGCTGGCTAATTAGCACAATTTCCAGGAGAAATGCTCGTGGCGGAAAACGTCTTTGCAAAGACAATCGCTCAGCAAACCCTGCTGCAAAGCGGGCCAACGAGGCCAAGAAAGAAGCAAGAAATAAATGTAAAATCAGCGTCAGATGTGTGGTTTGTTGTGTTGTGGCTGATTATTAGCGTCCAGAGCCCAGATTTAAAGACACAACGATGGGCCTCGGTGGACTTCTTCAGCATTCTGGTGGAGGAAATGTTAAACAGTGGTAGATACGATGCTCAGTTATTCAGGTTTGGACAGATGGTGACTAAGATTGTGTGAAGAATGCAGCGGGATAAAACGACGACGGATGATTGGCAGCGAGGAGAAACGAGGCTAATGTTTCTAACTCCATCTCAAGACAGACAAAGAAGTGATCGTTGAAGCATGAGGGCATGTATGGAGGCTGGAATTAAACCTGTTGTGTCCGTTAAGGCACCAGAACCAGTTTGTATACTTCAGATGGACACACTGGTCCCCCCAGTGATCTATCAAATCTGTATTTGATGAGTTGTCGCCGCTGCGGCCACAAAGGCAGAGTCGCTGAATCTTTCATTAGCCGACACCTTTGATCAGGGGACACGCCGACTGATGGCTAACATGATATTATTTGGTGGGAATAAATTGCAGCAAAAAGCATCAGAGTGGAGTTTAACCCTCCTGTTGTCCTCATTTACAGGCACCAAAAAAATACTGTTTCCTTGTCTGAAACAAATCTAAAAATTCTGCAAAAAAATTCCCCAAATTTCTGAAAATTTGCAAAACCTTCAGGAAGAAAATTCCATTAATTCCTTAAAAGTTTCCCTTTAAAGTTTTATTTTACAAAAAAACCCCCAAATTTGGCAAGAAAATTCTTGTAAATATTTTCAAAAAACTAGTAAAAATCTTCCCCCCCAAAAATCCTAAAAATATCTAAAGTGATTCCATTTATATCAGTAAAACTTCTAATATTTTCTTGAAGAACAATCACATAAAAAAGTCGCTGGATCTGATTGAATTTTTGTGAATGTTCTTAAGAAACATTTTTAAAAAAATTTTCCCACTAAGAAACGTTCAAAGGTTTCCCAAAAATGTTGAAATGTGGACATCAGAAGTTTCTCTGTGAAAACATTTTTTTCCCCACTTTTTCAAACTTTAAAACGGTTCAGTTTTTACCTGCAGGACGACACCAGGGTTAAAGCCGCCCAAACAGCTGGTGTTTGCAACCAAAAGATGTGTTTTTAAATATATATGACCAAATATGCTGCTTTGTATCTGTTTCGCAGCTGTGAACCATACATTTGTGCCATTAATATTCACAAAAAGGGAAAACACAGGTTTATTTTAGGATATGACTATACAAGAAGCTGTTTATCTCGAAGTAAAAGCCGTAAATATGCAAATTATGAACGCAAACACGACTGAAACCGATTTATTCACAGAAATGATCATGTCTTTGTGTTGTTTTTGGCTACAGAAATACAAACAACTTCACTTTTTCTAATGTTAACACTAATATAGTGAAATGACGACATTTTTCTCAATATAAATGACTAAATATGCTGCTTTAATTCTGTTTTGCAGCTGCGGACCATAAGTTTAAAGCCATAATGTTCATAAACGGGGAGAAAACAGGTTTATTTTCAGTTCTGACTGTATGAAAAGCTGTTTATCGAAGCCTTAAATATGTAAATTATGAATACAAACACTACTGGAACTGATTTATTTACAGAAATGATCATGTCTTTGGCTACAGAAACACAAACGTCTGGACTTTTTCTGCTCAAACTTTGTAAAAGAGCTCCACCTTGTGGTCCAGAGGAGAAACAGCAGCTGCAGAAGGTGCCATTTCTGTATCTGTGCATCCATCCATTGCTGTTCTGGGTTCAATTAATCTGCAGCTGCTGTAGGCCTGAAGCCAAACCGAACGGCAGCGAGCGGGACTGAGCTCGTTATGTCCTCATCACAGCTCACACCCACATGATTAGCATTCTAAAAGTACCTTTAGATTAATTACAGGACGACAACCACGAGAGGAGACGCACACGTTTCATTCAGAGCAACAATTTAGTCATTACTAGCATCTGCAGCTGCACAACCGGACACGAAACCGAAAAGCTGCTGATATTGTCACGTTTTTTTTTTTTGCAGAGACAGTTTTTATTCAGTGCATAAACGTCAGAACAGCAAAAACCTGAGCGGTTCCTCTGCTGACTGCACTGGGAGCACGTCAGAGAACAGACATATCTGCTGAAGACGTTTGTTTCTGCTGCAGCGAGGCTCTACGAGGAAGAAAGAGAACACCTGTCCCAGAGATTAGGGAGAACGCCAGCGAGCACGGAGCTGATTGTGTAGAACTGTGGAGGCCGTGAACCGTGTCCACCTTCAGCAGTCGGCAGCCGTTTACCGTGACCTTGCTCGACACGCCGCAAGCTGCACCGATTTGGCGCCTTTTCAGTCGTTTGGCTGAGGTTATACACGGCGTGTCGTGTTTTTGCTCTAATTGCGCTTAGATATGCTCGATTTACTGGAGTTCAACCTGGATCCGGCGTGTTTCCTACATTTAAATGCATGTTTTTGCATAAGTTGACGTTCCTGAAAGATATTTCGGAGCAGGAAACAAGCAGAAGGGGACAATATTAGATGCTTACAGAATGCTTCTTTCTCTTATTTATAGAAAAATGTAAGAAAGACGTGATCATTGGCAGATTTTTAATTTTACGTGTAGTATGCAGAGAATCTGGGTAGAATGTTGTAGCATGCCATGCTAACAGTTAGCACATGTTCACTGTTTTTAGTCTCAAAATGCTTATTTCTCCTATTTATGCAGGATTATGAAATAGGCATGATAGTTTTACATCACAATTTCCTGAAGATTTTGTGTTGTACATGCAGTATGCAAAGAATCTGTGTAGAAATTTCCAGGATTCACTCGATGCAATGCTAACAATTAGCACATTTTCACGTTTTTTAGTCACAAAACACTTATTTTCCTGTCTATGGAGACCTATCAAAAAGGCACAATCATTTTATATCGCAGTTTGTTGCAACTGATGTTTTTACATGCAGTATGCAGAGAATCTGGGTAGAAAGTCATAGGATGCTAACAGCACATTTTCAGATTTTTTTTAGTCACAAAATGCTTATTTCTCTCATTCTTATCACAATTTGCTGCAGATATTGGTGTGTTTTTAATAATTTTGCTAAGATTATACACAGCATGTCGTGTTTTTGCTCTAATTCCACTTAGATCTACTTGATTTACTGGAGTTCAACCTGGATTCAGGATGTTTCCTACATTTAAATGCACGTTTTTAAATGTAGTCACTAAAGGCTTATTTATCTTCTCTATGGAAAATTATGAAAAGACATGATAGTTTTACATCACAATTTGCTGCAAATATTATTTTGTACATGTAATATACAAAGAATCAGGATAGAAAATGACATGATAATGATAATTTTACATCATGATTTGCTGCAGATGATGTTGTACGTGTAGTATGCAGACAATCTGGGTAGAAATTTGTAGGATTCACAGGATGCCACGCTAGCAATTAGCTAATTTTCTGTTCTTCGAGTCATGAAATGCTTCTTTCTCCTATTTATAGAGAATTCTTTTCAAAGGAATGATAATTTTACATCCCAATCTTCTGCAGATTTTATATTGTACATGTTTCATTCAAAGAATCAGGGTAGAAAATCACAAGATGCCATCCTAACAATTAGCACATTTTCTGCTTATTAGTCACAAAATGCTTATTTTTCTTAGTGATAGGAAAATGTACAAAAAGAGATGATGATTTTACTCCATGATTTGCTGCAGACACTGACTTGTGCATGAATCTGGGTAGAAAATCACACGTTGCCATGCCAACAATCAGCACATTTTCTATTTTGTTTAATCAAGACTTGTGTATTTTTGCTATTTGCTGAAAATTCTGAATAAGACATGATAATGTTCCGTCACAACCTGCTGTGGACTTTGCATTTTACATGTAGACTGCAGTGAATTTGGGTAGAAAATCACTGGATTCACATGATGTCATGCTAACAATTAGCACATTCTCTGTGTTTTTTAGCCACAAAAAGCTTATTTTTCTTATTGATAGAAAATTCAGAAGAAGACGTGATGATTTTACATCACAATTTGCTGCAAATTTTGTGTTTTACACGCAGAATCTGGAGGGAAAATCACAGGACGCCATGCTAACAATTAGCAAATTTTTGTTTTTTTGTCAATAACTCTACATATTTATATACAATACATGATTATTCTTTCAATAAAACATTACAAGACGAATCAAAAAACAACATATGGTCACATTTTATACGTTCAATGAAGCAACACGGAGATGAAAGCAGTTTCTGCATAAACAAGGTCATTCTTTAATCAACTTACTGAGTCACAAACAGGAATAACTAGTCATTAAAATCTTCTAAACTCTCCCAGGGTTGCTGCTATGAAGTGAAACGGTTCAGCGCTTTGCTTTGTGGCTCCTGAGGCAGCTTTCGGCTCTGAAACTCTCCAAACTGATGATACTGAGGGCTCGTATTGTACGTTTATTACTTGCATACAAATACATATGAAGAGCCTGTGGGACGCGTGGCTGAACTCTGCTTTACCCTGCTTCCCACTGCGCTCCACATCTCCAGCTTTCCCCACGTTTTCTCCAACCACTGTCCAATTAGCATAGCACTTTCTACAGGGGCTTTATCCACTCCGGATACGAGAATATCAAGAGGCAGCAGACGTGATCTGAACAAGTTTTATCACAGTTTCCTTCCACACCTGGAAAACTCATGGAAAATCAGAGCAATAATCCTGAAAACCCGATGTGTCGCACTGGAATATGCATGAACTTTGCCATTCTGGTCTTTTCTTTTTGCTCAGGGTCACATTTCTGCAGCAGCCGATGGTTTTAATTATGTTCAGAGAGCAGATTAAGTTTGGTGTCTTGGCTTGAACGCATCCCAAATCACAATCAGTTGGTGAAGACAGGATTAGAAATAAAAAGAAGTCTGATAGAGTCACTGTTGAAATGAAGCCAGACGAACAAGAAATGGACATAAATTGATCCTTAAAATACAAACAGTAGCAACTTTTCTGGCTAGATTTAACTCTGGTGTCGTCCTGTGGGTCAAAACTGACCCGTTTTAAAGTTTGAAAATGTGGAAAAAAAAATATTTTCACAGTGAAACTTGAAAAGAAATGTTAAAATGTTTAAGAACATTCACAAAAAAAAATTTTGTGAATGTTCTTAAATAAAATATTACAAGTTTTACTGATATATATGGAATCACTTTAGGTATATTTTGGATTTTTTTTTTGAAGATTTTTACTCATTTTTTGGAAAATATTTCCAAAAATTTTCTTGCCACATTTGGGGAATTTTTAAAAATAAAACTTTTAAGGGAAACTTTTAAGGAACTATTGGAATTTTCTTCCTGAAGGTTTTGCAAAGTTTCAGAAATTTGGGGAATTTTTTTGCTGAATTTTTGGATTTTCTTCAGACAAGGAAACAGTATTTTTTGGTGCCTGTAAATGAGGACAACAGGAGGGTTAAACATCTTTATGATTTGAGGCTTCATCTCCTGCAAGATTCTTGTTTTTGCAGCCAACAACAGCAACATATTGATAATTTAAAGTCGATTAGCTTCTAATATGTGGTATTTTGATATTATTAGATGTGAATAGTGCATGTGTGCATCTTTATTGTTGTTTAATAAATGGTAGCACAGCATCTGAGTGAAGCTTAGCTACACTTTAAGATTAAAACTGCACTTGTTTAATTAGGAAACCACCAGATATACTGGAAAATAGCAACATTTCTCATTAAATATTCATGAAATTACAAGATAAGCTAAGCTTTATTGATTCTTCACTGGGAAAATGTACATTTTACAGCAGCCTCAGAGCACAATAGGCTAAAAATAAAGATACAATGAAGAAAATGTACAGGATAAGATGAATTTCCATGTGGATATATGCAGATATGACAGGATGGATAATAAAGTACCACATTTCTGTTACTGCAGTCAAATTATTATTGAAAGATGAGGCCAGAGTTGTGAGAAAGCAGTTTTTGTTGTTGGATTATATGGAAGCAAACTGTGTTTTTAGGGATGTTTTAGCATCTTTGTCTCAAAAGAAACCAGATTTAGGCGACTTTATCATTTCACTTCATGCACAGTGCAGTAAATGGGGGAAAAAGAGCCTTTTGCCTGCACAGGGTCGCCTCAGTTCACTGGTACATGATGTTTGTCTGCATGAAGGTTGTTGCAGGCGTCCTGGAGAACTTTACTGTAGCTCTTCTGTCTCTTCATATAATCCCAGACTGACTCAGTGACGTTGACATCAGGACTCTGTGGAGGCCGAACCATCTGCTGCAGGACTTCTGCTTCCTCCTCACACTCAGAATGGCATTTTATTGCACAGACCAGGGTCGTTTCAGGCTGCAGGATGCATAGAAACGACAAATCCATGCACGTTTTGGAACATGTGTCAGACTCATTTTAGTTCAGGGCCACATTCAGCCAAATTTAATCTCACATGGGGCGGACCAGTAAAACCACAGCATAATAACCTATAAATAACCACAACTCCAAACGGTTCCTTTGTTTTAGTGCAATAAAGTACATTCTGAAAATATTCACATTTAAGGAATTATCGTTTCACAAAACATCATGAACAACCTGAAATTTCTGAAGAAAAATACATTCAGTTTCATCAACATTCAGCCTCAGCTTATCATTTCCACATTACAACTTCCAGATCACAGAGTGTCGACAAAGGAACACATTTAGTCACAGCTATCTGGAATTGAATGATGTAGGATTTTACCTGAAAAAACAACAAAAACAAGACAAAATATTACAAAAATGAGACACAAAACGACAGACACAAAACGACAAAAAATTAGATAAATGACACAAAACACAACAAAAAAGACACAAAAAATTTGACAAAAAAGTTACAAAGCGACAAAAAATGGACAAACGACAAAAACGAGACCAAAAATGACAGAAGCAAGAAACAAAATGACCAAAAAAGTAGACAAACATAAGCGAGACAAAAAAAACACAAGACGACACAAATGATATACTAAACAATGAAAAAAGCAAAACACAAAATGATTAAAAAAAGACAAAAAACACAAGCAAGACAAGGAGACAAAACAACACAAACAAGACAAAATATTACGAGACACAAAATGACAAAAGTGGGAAACGAAATGACAAATGAGACAAACAACATGAAATAAAACAAAAACAGACAAAAAATTTGACAAAAAAGTTACAAAATGGCAAAAAAAATGGACACGAGACAAAAAACACAAAACAACAAAAACGATACACAAAACAATGAATAAAACAAAATGACAAAAATAAGACAAAAACACAAGCGAGACTAAAAGGAAACACAAAACGACAATAACGACAAAAACATTAGACAAACTACAAAAATCTGACAAAAAAGGTAAAAGAACAACAAAACCCCCAAAATATTAGAAAAATGAGATAAAAAAGAACAATCTAGTATTTTATTTTATGATCAAAACAACTTGCCATCGCCTAGAAATTATTTTTAAATTTATAGAAAATTACAGAGATGATTTATAAAAAACATCTCTGTAATTTTTACACTTTACAAAGTCGTCCTGTGGGCCACATTGGACCCTTGGGCGGGCCGGTTTTGGCCCACGGGCCACATGTTTGACACCTCTGATCTAGATTTTGACCCACATGAGTCAGAAAACAACCTTGAAATGTATAAAGTGGAAAAACATGAAACCCCGGGCAGAGTTTTGCACCATATGGCGAGCATGTCCCTTTAAAATCGCTCCTCGTTCTCTGGCTATTAGATGACCATTCAGAGCAATCAGTGACCTAATGGTTCCCATTAGTCTGGCCGGCACTGTGATCATAGCTTGAATAGGACATTATTACAGATCCATGCTCTGAGGAAGGCCCACAGGAGTCACAAGTATGGTGACATATGATGTTTGGAGGAAAAATATACAATAGAATCACCGATATTTCATGAAGCGAAGCAGATTAGCATCAGATTTTTTGCATAAATTGAATGAACCTTAATGTTTTTTTGCACGTTATGTTGTTTATGTGGTTGTAATTTACAGGTAGCAGTGAGATATGCATGATGCATCCTCAATGAAATAATTCAGAGAATGTATTCGTGGTCATTAAAGTGCCATCGGTGCATTTCCATTCAAAGGAAAACATGTTCCCCAGTCAACATGCAAATAACGTAGCATACAGTGAAGCCGTCAGATGCTGTGTTGTAAAGAAATGATTAAAAAACAAGAGCGTTCAGCAATACAAGCAACGTCTCCATGAGTATAAACACAGTGGTGCTTAGAGCTAAATGCTAACGTCAACATTATGAATGTTTGCAGCTAATTTTACAGCAACATATCCAGCAGTTGAAATGGTTTACTTTAAAAGTGTCTGGCAATCCGTTAGTTTTAGAGATAATTTAGTTTGGATGAGTGAAAATTACTTTGCCACAGGAGGAATCCTGTCTATTAGATGATCCTGGTACCTTCTGAGTGTAAAAATGTTTCTTTCATTGTCTAGGCAAGGAAAACTTCATACACAAGGCAGTTCAAGGTGCTTTACTGTGGCAAAGAAATGCATTCAGAAAGATTATTTAAAGGTCAACATACATTAAATTCATAGAAATAAAATATAAAAGTAGACATTAAGATCATAAGAGTGCATTAAAAGTCAAGAAAATAGACTAAGCATCGAAGAGAAAGCAGCAGTAAACAATCTGGTTTTCTGATTGAGAAGAGCTGACAGTTTGAGCAGAACTCAGGTGTTCAGGAAGTTTGTTCTACAGGTGAGGAGCATCATAGCTGAATACTGCTTCATTATTCTTGGTTCTAGTTCTGGCAACACACAGTGAACCTGTCTCTGATGACCTGAGGGCTCTGGATGCTTCATATGGAGCTAATAAGTCCAGGATGTATTTTGATCGGAGACCATTTAGTGTTTTGTAGACCAGTAGTCAGATTTTGAACTCTATCTTTGGACTAACAGGAAGTCAGTGTAGTGATTCGAGGACCGGTGTAATGTGGTCCAGTTTCCTGGTGTTAGTTAGGAGCATTCTGGATTAGCTGCAGCTGCTTGATCGATTTCTTACAATTACAATAATCTAACCTACTGAAAATAAATGCATGAACAAGTTTCTCTGTCTTCTCTAGACAGGAAACCCTTGGTTCTACTATGTTCTTCAGGTGGTAACAGAAAGATTTAGTAACAGCTATTAAATGGTTGTTAAAATTCAGGTCTGAGTCAATAATGACACCAAGGTTTCTGGCTTGACTTGTAACTTTTAGTGACATGGAGTCAAGGTGAGCACTGATCTTTGACCTTTCATTTTTGGGATCATTACAATCCCTTCGGTCTCGTCTGCATTGAGCTGGAGAAAACTTTGACACATCCACTCATTGATTTGATGGATACACTTACTGAGAGCAAGCAAAGGACTGTAGTCATGTGATGACACTGAAATATAAAGTTGTGTGTCATCTGCGTAAGTGTGGTAAGAGATGTCCAGAACTTGTTCTGACCAACCACCTGTTACACACACTGATATGAGTTTTCCCAAAATGCACTTTTTAATAGCCAAAAGATCTTGAAGCTTCTCCAACAAATGTGCCTTCTGTCTAAACAGTCTAACATTACTGAAACTTTTCCAAAATGACTCTAAAATTGTCCAAATCTATTCAAACCGTGTCCAAGATAACAAACGCTTCTCCAAAATGACTGAAAACCCAAGAAAAGGAGTCTATTAGATGATTCTGGCATCAAATGTGTGTAAAAATGCTCCTTTCATTGTCTGACTGTTCTGACCAGCCACCTATCACACATGATGGTATGAGCTTTGAAAGTTTAACACAGCAGTGCAGCACATGTAGCAGAGTGTGGTGCGGAGTCAAGTGACGTCTTCATAGCTTTAAGTTGCTAACTAGTTCGCAAAACATATTGCCTGACCACATCAGTTTTCAATTTTGAATTATTTATTGATTTCAGGCTTGTTTTACCTCATCTACCAAAAAAATCCAGTAGCAGTCGGACTTTAATACATTTTATTGACTTAATCCAATAGAAAACACAATATGTTAGCGGCTACATTATAGTAATGCTAGTACTCAAGGCAGTCCTTTAAATCTATGTACAGTACAAAGCTGTGTAGTCATTTTAGTTGTTAAAAAGTCTTTAGGAAGGCATCAAATCCACCCAAATCCATTCTCTTACTCAACAAATAATGTTTGTAGCTGTACAGTGCCTTTAGCAACAATAAAAGTGATAATAAACTTCTATTTTAGTAAAGAAAACATATATGACATGTCCACTGGTGTCCACTGATTAAATACAGTCTTTCTGTCCTCTGAAGAGAGAAAAACCCAGACATTCACAAAGTTTCTTCATGAAAAATAGATTTTGGGTTGAAAATTTAGTTGAGCTGCTTTATTTTAGAGGCAGTATAGAGAGACAGCATACAGGATATTAACACCACACGAGGGTTAAAAGTCTTCTGGAAGGCTTCTAATCCGTCCAAATCCATCCTGTATCATGATAACAACCCCCAACACAAAGCCAGAGTCAGTAGAAATCCATCCACAGTAACAAGAAGGAGCTGCAACAGATGGTTTGAGCCCTCGCCAGAACTCCGATGTCATCATCTAGAGTCGGTCTGGGATTACACAAAGAGACGGGAGATGTTAAGACATCCTCAGTCCACTCAAGAAGTGTGGCGAGTTCTCAGATACCTGGAGCTGAATTCCTGCCAAGTAGCTGGAGAAAAAAACAACCAAAAAGCTGGTGCTGTTCTTGAAGGCATCCTCACTTTTTCAAACATTTACAAAGTGCTGCGTTTAAAAGTCTGAGTCGAGTCGCTAAATAAAAGATCAGCTTCTTTTCTCTTTGTAGAAGTAGAGAACACTTCGTCTGATGGCGTCGTAGGTAGAAACACACCTCACACACTCAGCAAAGTGTTGGCTGATGATCCATGAGCTTAACAGAGATTTAACAGACTTGAGCGTTGATGGTGTGGGCAGGACTGCTGACTTCTTCTTTTCTGTCCGCTTAGTTGGAACAAAACGGGGCTCTGCGACGCCTCATCGCTCTTGGAGAAAAAAGAAAGGTACGAGTGAAGTAAAGCTCACAAAGTGGCGTCTGAATTGGGTGACGGGCGCTCGGGGCTGCTTGATGTCGATGTTTCTCTGCACACATCAGCCAAACGGGCCAGAGAGAGACCTGCCAGCATTTGGAACAGTTCAGTTATGTCGGACCCCGCGGGGCCCAGAGCCCAAGTTTCCTTGGACCTGTCACAGCCATGCAGCGGCAGGTTGTCAGGACCGCCACCGCCATGCTCCGCCATCCTCCACATTTCTTTAATAAGGAGCTCCACTTCCTTCCCTCTGGCGGCGCACCTCGTCGAACAGACCGAGGAAACCGCTTCCTCACTGCCGCTTACAGAATAATCAGGGTTCTGCTGTCAGGATAGTTTATTTCTACCATGTTTCGGTCATTTTTAGAGTCAAAAAAAGTCCCAAAAAGTTGAATTAAGCCCTTTGTTTCTTTGCATTTTTCATCTCCTTCGTTCAGTGTCGACAGTGGTTTAAAACATTGTGAAAACACACAAACACGGACCTCAATTACACACATCTGCACTGTTTTTGCCTCTTTTTGTGCAGTTTAAATGACCTGCAGAGGCTGAATTGGCATCATGTTCTGCACTCGTAGATGCCGTCATAATGAGATTCATTGGCAGAATGTGAAATTCAGCAAATATCAACTTTATTGTAAATGCAGTGGTAAGAATACAACAAAGTGCATTACAAAAGGTAAAATAAGATTAAAAGAATTAAAGATTACAGTGAAAGAAATTAGAAAAGGGAAAAAGAGCAAAATAAACAGATGTAATGTATTAAAAATGTACGAGTAAAATTTGAAACTGAAAATTGTTAAAAAGGTTGTTTAAAAAGAAAAGCTTTGAGAAATAATTTAGAAGATATTATTGTTCTGCAGGCTCAGATCCTCCAACAAAGAGTGGATTTACAATTTCATATGACCTTGTAAACACAGATCGTCTCAACTTAGACCAAAATTTAAAATACCAAACTCTATTTGAGATATTAGGAGTAAAAATTGCCAAAAATAATCAACTCTCTTTGTCAGGGTGATCTTTATAATGCATTTTTATGTTGTCATCGTTCCAGATTGTTGAATCTCTCACCCTTTTCAGGGTAACTAACACCTGTATCTCCAAGTTAATGGATGGAAGTTTAGAGCTGTGGTTCCCAAAGTTGGGTTTTTGGACAACTTGAGGAGGTTGCAAGATGATTTCTAGACATCAGGTCAAGACAAATTTATCAGGAGTTGAAATAAACTGGTGGGAAATTATAAACAGCAACCCATTAATCACAAAACACAATAATTTAAGGACAAAATGAGTAAAAACACAAAAAAAACTAGGAAAAATACAGATAACTGTTCGAAAAATTCAGATTTTTGTGTCCAGATATGATTGCTCGACCTCAATGCTCTAATTGGAGCATGAAAACCCTAAACATAGTCAATAAATCTCAAAATCAAAACTTAAATTGACAGAAAGCCAGTGAAAAGAAGCCAATACTGGCTTTCTTGTACCTCTTTAAAAGTCGAACTGTTGCTTTGCACCCATTTACGAAGATCTACAACAGTCCATCTGAGTCGTAATAAAGACGTGGATGACTTTTACAGGCGGAGATCAGCCTTCATCTGGTCTAAATGTCAAGTAAAAATGCAACCTCAGTCTTATTTTATCTAAATATATATATCTAAAAGAGTCCATCCAGGTTTTGATGTCTTTTCAGAGCGTTTACTTTTAGTTTCTAGTGGCAGATAGACTTGTGCATCATCAGCAAAATAGAGAAACGAAACACCAGCGCCTTGAACAACCGAATAGTTTGAATCAACTTTAAAACTCATTTCAAATCTAAAGAAGAGTTTCTTCTCCACTATCTCTGAATTAATGGGAGTTTTAATAGCATGAAATATGTATTTTCTTTATGTATATTTGGAAAAGTTTATCTGTAATATATAAAGTAGGAGGCATTTTAAATTGACTCACTTTCAGCAAATTTTTTGCATGTTGAACAACAATATCTCTGAAACTTTTAAAGATAAAAGCCTGAAGTTTTTACAGTTATTCCTCAGTATGTCATTGATTCAGAATCTGTAATATTGAAGAATCAGTCCAATAATCTCTGATTATGGGTGAGTTGAAATATGAAAATACACTCAGATGGCCCTGAAAAGTTAATTTTTTAAGTACATTTTAGCAAAATAAATGATAATGCAGACGGGAACTACTGATATTTTCTGAACCACATGTAGTTGCAGTTCACAATAATACAAAACTAAACGTGTAGAATACTTTTAATATGAAATACTTGGTCACAAAAATGAGGAAAAAATGTTATTTTCATTAGTTTTTGCCATAACTATTGCACCAGACTAAACAAAACCAGTGAGTTTGTGTCTCCTTTGTACTGTATGTTTGCTTATACATTGAGATGGCTATTCTGCATGTATTCCATTACATAAAAATATGATTTTCAGGGTGTTACGTTGTTTTATGGGGGCATTATGCAAGCCTATTAGCGTGTGTTCACAGTCTGCCGGTCTGGAGGAATCTGGCTGCATAAAATTAAAATTACAGTGCAGAAAATGGAAGTTAAAGTACATTAAAATAGTACTTGGCTACTTTTCAATTTGCACAAATGCATACAGATGGTGCTGCATAATTTACACTATATTACAGCCTCTGCAACATCTACAGTTACTGCATATTTGAGGAAGATATTCAGACTCTAACTAGCCGTGCAGCTGCAGCTCCTGGTCGTTTAGCAGCTACGACCACAGAGAATGATGTCGTCGGACTGTAAAAGAACTTATTGAGGAGTGAAGCCAGCTCGGTTCCTTCAGATTGTCTTGGAGGAAAGATCCCGGCAGACACGTTCAGCAACACGATCCGGCCAAAAAACAATCACCAGTTAAAATGGCTGCAGCGTATTAACTGTGGTCGGCTGCTCCCGACTCTTTTATCTGCCGAACCGGCGGCACAGCTGCACTTTGTCAGTCTTTATCATTTCGTGGAGCGGAGCAGCTGCCTCGGAGATGCTCAGATAAACCTGCATGTTTACGTCCTGTTTGTGCTGCACACTACAGTTATTCATGGATCCTGTGCCGCCTGGACTGGAGCTGTTTGGGTTCCAGTCTCTGGCCTCTGTTTCCTCATTTAGCATCTTTACTGCTCACTGTGCATAGATGTTTATACAGCATCTGTCCATTTAATTCCACTGCTCTCCATGTCTGGATGAACCTTTATTTTAAAAGCTTCAGTCCACATAATGAGGAAATGGGAGAAATGCAATGATTAACTGATTAGATGCAACTATTACATGAACCTCCAGTGTTTTAATAATTGATTAATCAGGTTTTTGGTCTAAATTCTCTGATTTAAGCTTCTTAAATGTGAATATTTACTGTTTTCTTTACTCCTCTGCAACACTGAACTGAATATCCTTGGGGTTTTTCTGCAACTAAGCACATTTCTCATCTTGGGTTTTGATAAATACTGACACTTTTCACCATTTTCTGACAGCCTTTCTCGAAAAGCTTTTAGTTTCTTGTTCACATAATGAGGAAATGGGAAAAATACAGTTAGAACTACAATGATTAATGGAGTAATTTTAAGCCATTACATGAATCGGCAAATATTTTGATCATCAATGAATCAAGTTTTTAGTCTAAATTCTCTGATTCAAGCTTCTTAAATGTGAATATTTTCTGATTTCTTTCCTCCAACATGACAGTACCTTCTGGTTTAGGACAAGCAGGACATTTATCTTCTTGGACTTGGATAAATACTGACATTTTTCACCATTTTCTGACGGTTTTTTTCCCACTGTTTTCTCATTTACAGTCTTTACTGCTCGCTGTGCTTAGATATTTAAACAGCATCCATTCAAGGGCAAACCAACAAGTCCTCTGGTCTCCATGTCTGGACTAATCTTTCTTTAAAACTTTTACTTTTTATGTCCACATAATGAGGAAATGGGAAAGACTCAGTGATTAATTGATTAGATGCAACTATTAAATGAATCATCATCTATTTTAATAATGGATTAATCGGGTTTTTAATCTGAATTCTCTGATTCAAGCTTCTTAAATGAGGTTATATTTTGGTTTCTTTCCTCCTCTGATGGCAGGAAACTGAATGTCTTTGGGTTTTCAACCAAAAAATGCATTTGTCATCTTGGACTTTGATAAATCCTGACAGTTTTTCATCATTTTCTGACATTGCAGTTGCTGGGTTACATGTTTTTTTGGCCATTATTTTCTCATTTACAGTCTTAACTGCTCACTGTGGATAGATGTTTAAACAGCATCCATTCAAGGACAAACCAACAAGTCCTCTGGTCTCCAAGTCTGGAAAAACTTTTCTTTTAAAACTTTCACTTTCTTGTCGATGCAGTTTGGGGAGCAACAAATTAATCAATTCATTGTAAACTATTAGATCAATCACTGTCTATTTTGGTAGGCAATTAATCAAGTTTTTTTCTTAAGAAAACAGTCTAAATTAAGGTAATCTTTCTCATCTCTGAGGGACAATTCATCTCACAATCATCAGTTCACCGCAGTGATACAGAATATTAGCAAAAATATGACAAAAAAAAGAAATAAATCATCATCATCAGTCAAGAAAAAAGGATAAAATGAAATAAAGTTGTAATAAAATAATCTAAACTCACATGCTGCTGTTTAGAAAGACTGAGATATCAGGGAGAAATGAGAAATTCTCTGATTCAGGCTTCTTAAATGTACATATTTTCTGGTTTCTTCCCTCCAATATGACAGTAAACTGGATATCTTTGGATTTTTCACCATTTTTGGCATCTTATATAGCAAACAACTGATTGATTAATCGAAGAAATGAATTTTCAACAAGTTGCGGAATTAAATGTAATCTAAAACTGTATTATGGAATACTGTGTGTGATGTAAATCCACTAGCATTTAGATGTTAGATGTGCTTCACAATGTTTGGATCATAGAATTTAACCCTCGTGTCGTCCTGCGGGTCAAAATTGACCCGTTTTAAAGTTTGAAAATATGGGAAAAAAAGATATTTTTACAATGAAACTTCTGATGTCCACATTTTCGGGAAATTTTTGAACATCTTTTGGTGGAAAAAAAATATTAAAAATGTTATATTAGAAATTTTACTGATACATATGTAATCTCTTTAGATATTTTTAGGATTTTTTTTGAAGATTTTTACTCATTTTTTGAAAAATATTTACAAGAATTTTCTTGCCAAGTTTGGAGGATTTTTAAAAAAAAATAAATAAATAAATAAAACTTTTAAGGTAAACCTTTAAGGAATTATTGGAATTTTCTTCCTGAAAATTTTGCAAATTTTCAGAAATTTGGGGAATTTTTTTTCAGAATTTCTGTATTTTTTTCAGACAAGGAAACAATATTTTTTGATGCCTGTGAATGAGGACAGCAGGAGGGTTAATAATGATCCTGCACTAGATCTATAGACACTGGTGCATGAGGTCAGGCGAGGTAAACGGACTTTTCATTTGCAACATTTCCATGTGAAGCTGCAGTATGAGGCTCTGCTGTGTGTCTGACAGCAGCAGAACGCCGTTAATGCTGCTCTCTGCACCATTTTCTTTATCCAGGTCAGGCAGCAGCTGTGGAACACAAGCATCTCAGAGATCCTCGCCACCGATTTGAGCAGACTCAGCTGTTTGACAGCAAAAACACACAAGCGATATTAAGAAAACACACACCGGGATGACTTCTGGGACCTTTTTTTATTTGTTTTTCCCCCTCTCTGGTTGTAGTTTCACTGCCTCTTATTTCAAGGTTTGTTATTGTGGCGTGAAGGAGGCTCTGCTTGCAGTTTGACACACTTCCTGAAGGTGGCAGTAAAAATCCACCGGAGACTTTAAAGCGCAGCCTGCCTCTGAATTCTGAGCATAGTTAATCCGTTCAGTTTGTATTCTTGTAGTACTTCATTGTTCCCTCCCCTCTGGAGTAGTGTATTAAGGACAGCCACCCGTGCGACGGTGTGAAGATACCACAGCAATTACCAGCAAAGGAATGAGGAGTTCACTCACTGTTTCTTCCTCTTTTGGTCTCGTACAATAGTTCCACCGAGGCCAACGGCTCATTTCTGTGCAAAGCAGGCGTTCGAATCAATATCGTATGCGTCCACAAATTCATTCTCTTGCAGTTTTCCATTTATCCAGTTTGTTTTTTGTACAGCGACGCATGAGAACGTTGATATTTCTTATACATTTTTATATTTAAACTGTAAGCTGACGTCACTGTATGTAAACAGCCTGCAGAAGATTTACACAAAAGCAGCCTCATAGGTGCCTTTTATGTTGGATTCTTAGGAGTTTGTCTTCATGGCAGGATGCAGATTAGAAGCATTTCACAACAATGAAGACTAATTCTACACAGTCTAGGATTTAAAAAAAGAGTCAAGATGGTAAAATGATGGAAATCCGCCCCACAAATGGTCATTTAATGGCTCTGAAGACATAAAACCTGGAGGTGACCTCACATCGAAGCTGCTGATGTTACAGAAGCTACAGATCTATACATGCATAGATTCTGTGTACTTGAGTGCAATTTTGCATGAGTTTCTGTCTGTTTTCTAACCTTTACTGTATGTAGAATTTGCAGATAAATGTGTAGTGATTGAGTCCAGGACCAGTTTTTCTTCAGTTCATGTTAGCTCATCTTAGCTTCACCTGTAGCTCAGTTTACTCGGCTAATTCCAACAGGTAACGTTGGCTGAATGAACCTTGTCTTACCTGGAATATTCACAGTTATTATAAAAGCTGCACAGTTGGAAATTTTGCAGACGCTCGAGCATTTTAAGTGTCTCAGCCTTGGAACCTTCAGTGGGTTTAAATAATCCATGCAACATGTTTTTAAGGAGGTTACAACACATTAGATTCTTTCTTTTGTTGTTGTTTTTACATCTTTAAATTGAAACTGCACGCTAACGTCATTGTATGGAAACTGGAAAGCCACAATCTGCAGAAGATTTAAACTAGAACAGGGGCTTAGGTGGCCCTTGTTGCCTTCTATGTTGACTCTCAGGAATCAATCTTTATCTGAAGATGCAAATGAGAAGTATTTCAGAACAATGAAGACTAATTCTATACCGTCTCTTTTTATCCTGTGGGGTAAAAACAAGAGTCTGCTCCAGTGAGAAGTGATAAAATGATGGCAATCAGCCCCACAAATGGTCATTTAATCACACTGAACGGTTGGACACCAAACCTGGAGGTGACCACATATTGAAGCTGCTGACGTTACAGAAGCTACAGATCCATGCAGGTATAGATCTGCAGATGAATAGATTCACTGCCTGCAGCTGTGGCACATGCAGTGGAGTTATCAATCAAGTGGCAAGGGGCCATCGCTGTGGTCTCTCCAAAGCCCAGAGGGGCTGAGACGCTGGAAAAGCGCCGGCCGTTGCACCTGCAGGGAACAGTCCATGTAGTCGATGACGGAATGAGCTGCAGGTGAATGAAATCGTTGATCACCGTGGAAACCTCCCCTCTGTGGGCGTCGCCGCCTGCCGGAGTTTAGGATGCAAACCACTCGGTGTGAATCACGCGTGGCGGTTCGCGGCGTGTAAAGTCGGCCATCTGCAGCAGATTATGTAGAAGCCTGGACCACCTTCTCACAGTCTGGGACATACGCTGCAAGTGGACCAAGTTTACTGCAGAACACTGGAGCAACCAAATATCAAAGAGAACAAGAGCCAACATCACACATTTGCAGTTTTGCAGCAGAAATGCACATTAAACACCAACAAAACCCACTCAGTAAAGTACAAAAGAAGCACCTTTACTGCCTTTATCTTAATAGTCTATTACCTGCTTCAATGTTCAAAAAATGATTCAGCTATTATCAGAATGAACATCAGCTGCAGCCCCATGCATGAACAGAACACGATGGTTTGTCAACATTCACTGCTTTACAAGTGAAATATTCTTGTTTATATTGACAATTTTGACGTTTTTCTAATTTATGACAGTTTATTGATTAGATTTGCTACAAATTTGTTATTGCACAAAGCGCTAAGATGACAAAATGTGGGTTAGCATCTAAAGTGCAAAATCTGCAGTAAAGTGCATTAAACACAGTAGTTATACACAGTATGTTACAGTAGGAACAGAATATAATGCATCTATGAATATAATACAGTAGCTGTGGATATAATAGAAGGTTTTTGCAAACAAAATTTGCATATGTGCATTAAAAGGCGTGTCTAGTCTTCACAGGTCAGGATCCTGAAACACATTAACCCTCAAAAACCTCATATTCCACAAAATGTTCAGTAAAAAAATGTTCAATGAAAGTTTGGACATTTTTTTGAGAGAGACGGGCTTTTATCATCTTTACTGCATATCTTACATTTCCCAGTGCTTGTTTTATTCTGCGCACATCCAACACTTCTTGGGAAAAATAATGCCTCCTTAAAAAACAGAGATTAGTGTCATTGCATTTGAGCCACGCTGCTTGAACTCCTGCAAAATGAGATGCGTTTGCTGACGCCGGGCTTCTCCTCAGTCATATTATCAAATGTAAAGTATAATCAGCACCTCATTATACTCCATTAAACTTAATTAACTCCACTAATAATAGGCTTCCTGCTACAATCACATGGGTGAATAATTTGCAGGAAAATGCCGTTTAGCAGTTTTCACTCGGAGGACGCCGGGTAAGTAGCTCAGCGGCTAACAAGCTGCAGAATCACAATAAACCGAAGGCCTCAATCCTGCACAAATGCTCCTCTCTGGTGGCAGCGGCTCCAATCCGTGGTTCGGGGCCAAGGCTCTGCTCCGGGGGTCCTGCTGGAACGCCTCAATGCAGCACAGCCTCCAGGTTTTCCGTACGGGCTTTTCTCTTTGTGTGGAGGGATGGTGCGTGGTTGTAAAAACGTCCTGTACTTTCCCACTACAGTAAAAGGAATCGTGGGCCGGTGGTGAACGTCCTGCTGGCTGGGAGTGGGAGTCCTGGCAGCTCGGCCAGGCCTCGTGTGGGTGTCCTGCCAGTTGAAGCTGGCTTTAGACGTGGGCGTCCTGGCACCCGGCCGCCGATTGTGGGCGTCTGGCTGCCGACTGTGGTTATTGTGCTGCTGTGGCTTCCCGGTCAGAGGGGCTATGTTTAGCCGTGCTGATGTGATGGGACCGTTGCCTCGCTCTTATGAAACCCATCTTATCTGCACTTGGTTTTGGAATATCGCTGAATTAATTCAACCTTCTCAACCCAGAGTTCTCCATAAGCTGGAGCCTTGAAGGAAACATAGAATCACTGATTTAATGAGCAAAACTAACGAGTTGTTTGTTTCTGAATGTTCAACAAAAAACCTAATATTCGGGACTTTATCTTTGACTGTATTGCAATAACTAGTGTTACTGTGTGCAGTGGAACTAATTAAAAGGCAGGAAATAATGGAAAAGTTTGATTTTAGACTGATTTCTGCTTTAGTTTTTTCTTCATTTGTCAGGTAGCTTCCTTACGTATTCCACAAGGTCCACATCATCTTCATACAACAGTAGATGGACTTTATGTGCTTTAGCATCCCATCATAGCAGCTTCATAAATGACAATTATTGTGGTAACTAGGGTCTCTGTACCTGTAGCTTTAACCCTCCTGCTGTCTTCATTTACGAGCACCACAAAACATTGTTTCCTTGTCTGAAAAAAAATCCAAAAATCCAGCAAAAAAATTCCCCAAATTTCTGAAAATTTGCAAAACATTCAGGAAGAAAATTCCAATAATTCCTTAAAAGTTTCTGTTTTATTTTTTAAAAAATCCAACAAATTTGGCAAGAAAATGCTTGTAAATATTTTCAAAAAATGAGCAAAAATCTTCTCAAAAAATCCTACAAATATCTAGCGATTCCATATATATCAGTAAAACTTCGAATATTTTCTTGAAGAACATTCACATAAAAAAATTCGCTGGATCTGATTGATTTTTTTGTGAATGTTCTTAAGAAACATTTTTAACATTTTTTTCCCACCAAGAAACGTTCAGAGATTTCCCAAAAATATTGAAAATGTGGACATCAGAAGTTTTACTGTGAATTTTTTTTCCCCACATTTTCAAACTTTAATACGGGTCAATTTTGACCCGCAGGACACGAGGGTTAAAGAAAACAAGCATCCCTGCATAGAATCACTGATATAATAAGCAAAACTAACTTTTTTTTTCTAAATGCTGAACAGAAAACCTAAAATTTCATTCTCCAAAGGGGTGGCTGGCGACTTAATCTTTGATAATATTGTAGTAGCTAGCGTCTCTGTATGCAGTGGAACTAATTAAAAGGCCGGATATTATGGCAAAGTTGGATTTCAGATTGATTTCTGCTTTAGTGTGATGCAGTTTTTTCTTTACTTGCCAGGTGGCTTCCTTACATATTGGATAAAATCTTCTTACAACAATAAATAGACTTGATTTGGGCTTTAGAATCCTGTCATGGCAGCTTCAGAAATGACAATTACCGCAGGTCCTCGGTTTACGACGTCCTCGACCTACATCATTTTGTGTTTCCTTCACCATCTCCCATAAGTTTATTAAGAAAGTCTTGTTCCATCATTCCGACATACGATGTTGTGACGTTAAAACAAATTTCGCTCGAGAACTAGTTGGCGAACGGAGTGGACAAATACGTTGCTGTACAGTGTTTTCATGTCCTAGATTATGATTTTACCACTGTGTTGGCGTAGGAGAGTGACACAGGTGCTTCTATGCATGTGTGAGTTCCTACTTACGGTGAAAATCGCGCTACGTCGCGCCGTAGGTCAGGAATTCTGACGTAAGTCAAGGACCTGCTGTAATGTGGTAACTAGTGTCACCACACACATTAGAATTAGGACCCGCAGCTTTAAAGAAAATGAGCATCCCTACATAGAATCACTAATAAAATAAGCAAAACTAACTTTGTTTCTACATGTTGAACAGAAAACCTAAAATTTTATTCTCCAAAGGGATGGTTGGGACTTCTTTGACTATACTGTAGTGACTAGTGTCACTGTGTGCAGTGGAACTAATTAAAAGGCTGGATTTAATGGCAAAGTTGAATTTTAGATTGATTTGTACATTAGTTTTTCTTCATTTGTCAGATAGCTTCCTTACATATTACACATAAAGCTCATTACAACAATAAAAGGACTTAATTTACTCTTTAGCATCCCGTCATTGCAGCTTCATAACTATTTTCTCTGCACCTGTAGCTTAAAAGAAAACAAGCATCCCTATATACATAGAATCACTAATATGAGAAGCAAAACCAACAAGCTCTTTGTTTCTGTGCGTTGAACAAAGAAGCCGTATCATCTTAATTAACCACTTGCTTCATGTGCAGAGCTGCTTGTTTTATTCATTTGCTTCCATGTTTTGCCCCCTCTTAGTGTAAATCTGTCATGCTCTGCCACTTTTAGCTGTTTATTTACATCCATACAGTTCATAGTGTTCACTTGTCGTGTTATATTTACTTATTTATGGACGCTGCTTCATTTGCAATTTCATGTTTAATTCTTTAAATAAGCAGAATTTGTGTGTCGTCTGTGTAGTAGGAGAGCAAATGTACATTTATTTTGTGTCTGTGTGGTGTACTGTAACTCAGTTCATGGGAGCTTTTTTCTTTTAGCTTCGCCTGTAGGTCAGTTTACTCGTCTGATTCCGACAGGTAACGTCGGCTATTTAACCTTATCTCAACTGGAATATTCGGAGTTCTTATAAAAGCTGCACGGTTGGACGTTTTGCAGACGCTCGAGCAGTTTAAGTGTCTCAGCCTCGGAACCTTCAGCGGGCTTAAATAATCCATGCAACATCACTTTAATGAGGTTGCAACACATCTGCACTCTTTGCTTTCCTCAGAACAACATCTTGACGTGTTAAGCACCTTTTAACGCTCGTTTCCTCGTCTTCCTGATCCACTTTCCGTCCGTACGTTTACCTTTTTAGCTCCCCGGCAGCTGAATGAACCGTGATGTTCACTTAAAAGGGCTCAAAAGATGTGGACAGAATGAAATTGTTGTGGTTGTTGCATTGTGTTACAGCAGATTTTTCTTTAAAGAGGGTCCAAAAAAGTAAAAGAGCCATATGTTCTCGTTAATCTGTTGCCATGGTAACAAACTTGATTGAACGTAGTTTTTGAGCAAAAAATCCTCCTGGAAAAGAGATAAATTCCTACATTTCCCCAGTAAATGTACTCAAAAACACAATAATCTCACCTTTTTTTCCTTTTTTTAATGTGGCACAATGACTGCACCGACAAGAGAAATGAGTTTTTATTATCAGAACCATTCTTCCTCTATCATGTGATCCGTCCTGTGCCATATCTAACTACATGAATTTAATTAAAGTGAGCATCCGAGCAGAGAACTTCAGGCTCCAACAGTCCGACTTTAATATTTAAGGTGCTTTATGAAGGATTTAAACTTTTTTTTTGGCAGTGTGAAGTGAAAACAGGCTTTACTGTGTGTCCAAAACAAAAAAAGACAATCAGTTATCCTGTTTTATGTCTTTCTGGAGCTTCAAATTGAAAATATCTCCGTGGATTTTTGGTGTTAAAGTGTCAAACAGAAGCAGTTTTTGTTCCGTGCTAAATAATATTTAAGTTGGAAATTTTTTTCGTTTATAAGTCATTCCAGAATTGGAGGACATTTGAGCGATAAAATTTTTGAAAAATCAACTTTCTCTTTTACAGTTTTCTGCTCTGCATTCATCAATAATAGCTAATAAACTATCATGATCAGCTCAGCTTCCACATCAATGGTAGCATTTTTATTCCATGTTTTCTGTGTTGTTTGCTAACCCTACTCTAATCACAGTAACAGGGCTGCTAATCCATGCTAATGTGAGCTTTTTCTCAGCAGTAGAAGCTAGATATTTAGCTGCTGTTACTGCTGACCAAGAGGACAAACTGACTGATGGAAAACAGTCCAAAGAATTAGTCTGATCCTGATAATATGAGGTGGAGTGAGACATTCAATCAAGGCTGACAATGGGATGAAAAGATGAAAAATAGAAGAGAGGACATAGCTTTGCTCTATCCATTCTTTTGGAAAACTGTTTGATGATGTTAATTCCAGCGTTTCATGTGATTCACTGTTTTCTTCTTCTTCTACCAGCTAACAAGGTTTTGCTAACAGGGTTGTTGTGGGACATGTTCCATGTATATAAATTATTATTTAAAATATTATGTTGATTAAAATAAAATGTTCCCACAATTACAAGAGACATCAATTAAAAAAAACAATACAAAAAAGGAGATTTGAATTGTGGGGTGGGACAAGAGAAAAATGACATTTTAGGGGGAACTCCAGACATATTCGGTATTTGAAAAATATTTTCAAACATTCTTTTCTCCTAGTTTTTTTTTTATTTTATTTTTTTTAGATTTGATCTCAAGTAAATTTACGCAGCCACTGCATCTTTTAGTATTTTGTACTGGATTATTACTCCGCCAAGGAATGCGGCAGAGTTATGTGACAATCGGCGCATGTTTGTCCTTCCGTCTGTCTGTCTGTCTGTTAGCAACATTACTCAAAAATGAACCAACGGATTTGGATAAAATTTTCAGGCAAAGTCAGAAATGACACAAGGACCAAGTGATTAGATTTTGGCAGTGATGCGGCTTATTGTCTGGATCCACGGATTTGTTAAATATTTACGTATCATTGCAAGATAGCGGCATGGTGTCACTGTAACCATGACAACAAGTGAACACTACGTCAGCTGCCTGCTGACGATCACATGATTGTGATCCTACTACAAATCCACCGCTGAGGACTTATCGGGACTCATCCATCAGAAATGTTACAAGGAACAACTGATTAAATTGTGGGGTTGTTTCTGAGTCCCATCAATTCCCGCCACCTGCTACATATTTAGGTCACGCGATTCGGTATCCGTACATAACGTACACATGCATAAAACATGCCTGTGCTCAGTGCAAGATCATTTTGTTTGTGGGTACACCTATATTAAACGGTGCTGTGATTTCTGCCACAAACTTTTTGAAGATTTCAGCCGTAATGATGCAACGACTGAGCAGCCTTGGAGGAGGACTGCGCTCTATGAGTGCTTTTCTTGGTTGAAATTTGATGGGTGGGACGTAAAATGTCTGGAATGACCCATTACCGGTTTATTGTTTATCAGAATCCAAGTACTAACCAGCAGCTGAGTGTTGATTTGCGTGTTCTCACATTGTTTATCCAGGGTCTCCGTCCATTTGTTCTTCACATATGTTGACAAACTAAACATCTCTGCGATGATTTTGTGTTCTGTTCGCTTCTGTGAAAGCACATTTCCATACTCCTGCTCTGCCACAACCGACCGGCTGACAGCGACCGCCTTAAGCTTCGGCTTTGCTGCCAGACTTCTCTCTCCTTCCTTTTTTTTTTTGTTTTCTCTTTCTTTTCCCCTCAAAATGTTGAATGGAAATTTATGCAAGGGGATGCTGGATTCTTTTTTTTCTCTCTTCTCCTTCCTCCTCCTTCTCTCTTCAACTGCAAACCCTCTGTAAACATACATAATAGACTATGGAGATTTCAGCTCTCGCTAACTTATCTTTTCTGAGCTCAATATTCATGAGGAGGAGAAGCAGAAGAGGGATGACGGGCTTCTTTTTCAGGAAGCAAACCGTCGTCGGTAAAAGCAGCAACATCGCTGACAGGCCATTATTTCAGCCGGCTGAGAATCAGGATATCTTGATTTACTCCGGCAACTGTCAGTCAATATCGCTGTCCTTGGTTATGTTATTGCAAGACAAGTGGAAATGCTGCCTGTTGGGACCGTTGTAGCCTGAAGGTAAAGACTGAGGCCTGTGACCAGAAGGCAAAAAGGCTCCTGTAAAGGGAAATGTGGGCCAAATGTGCGATTGAATCATTCCATGCAATCCCTCAAGAACCCCTATCTACAGTAAGAGCGCTTTAATAAGGCGTTTAACCCTATTTCGCCCAGTGTGGCTGCTGAGGAGAAAACGGCTTCGGCTTAAACTTGAAGCTGGGCGCTAAATTGAAGTGCCTACTGTACAAAAAGTTGCAAAACTGGCGTGCAAAGCAAACAAAAACATCTCGATTTATGCTGAATTCAGCTGAAGAAAATGTGCCTTTCAAGGCTCAAAGACTCAGTGGCCTTGCCTTCTGTGTTTTGACAGCTGGGAGGAAAGCTCTGCCTTTTCTTTTTATTCTAACAAACTCCCATGAAGCTCTGCATAGAGACATTTCAGTGCTTTTGAGAGCCCCTTTTGACATATTGCACTCTATAACACAGAGATGTCAAACTCATTTTAGTTCTGGGGCAAAATTCAGCCCAATTTGACCTCAAGTGGGTCGGACCAGTGAAACCACAGCATAATAACCTAGAAATAACCACAACTCTGAATTTTTCTTTTGTTTCAGTCCAACAATGTTCACATTTAAGGAATCATCTTTTTACAAAACATTATGAACAATGTGAAATTTTTCATGAAAAATAAATTCAAAACATTTAGTCACTGGTATCTGGAACTGAATGATATAGTATTGTACTTGATGATCAAAATGACAAAAATCAGACTAAAAAAAGACAAAAACAAGACAAAATATTACAAAAATGAGACACAAAATGACAAAAGCAAGAAACAAAATGACAAAAAATGAGACAAATGACACGAAACGACAAAAAAGAGACAAAAAAGTTACAAAGCAGCAAAAAAATTGACAAAAAGTAGACAAAAAATTACATAAATGACCCAAACAAAACAAAAAATTACAAAAGCGAGAAACAAAAAGAGAGAACAACACAAACGAGACAAAAAACACAAAACAATAAATATGATGCTCAAAACATTGAATAAAATGAAACACAAAATGAGAAAAATAAGACAACAAACACAAGCAAGACAAAAAGGAAACACAAAATGACAAAAACTTGAGAGAAATGACAATAGTCTGACAGAAAACAACAAAAACAAGACAAAACATTACAAAAATTAGACACTAAATGACAAAAAAATGAGAAATGACGAAACAAAAAAGAAAAAAATTGACAAAAAAGTTACGAAGGGACAAAAAATGACAAAAGCGAGAAAAAAATGATAAAAACATGAGACAAATGACAAAAGTTTGAGAAAAAAAACAACAAAAACAAGACAAAATATGACAAAATTGAGACACAAAATGACAAAAGAACAATGAACGATCTAGTATTTTACTTTCTGATCAAAACAACTTGTCATGGTCTAGAAATTATTTTCATTTTATAGGTGTAAAATCTGCAGTTAATGTCTTCTCTGTAATTTTTACACTCTGAGGGCCGGATTGGACCCTCTGGAGGGCTGGTTTTGGCCCACCGGCCGCATGTTGGACACCCCTGCTGTAGCACCTCGATCTCACATTTAACTGCTTACTTTTTCCACATACTTGTACATAGTTTTTGCCTCGTTGAAGCTTTTATACAAATATTACGCATTAAAATGAAAAGTTTTTACGTGCCTGACCCCAACTGTTACCTGATTTTAACCTTTTTCTAGCAAAAACTCGACTCCAAAATCCCTAAAAACTCTTCTAATCATCTCTCCGCAGGATTATATAAAACCAAAGTCGTCCTCAGAATGATAGAAGATGACAAAATACTAGTTTAAAACCCCCCAAACTAGTCAATCATCCTTCCAAAACCTCCATTAGCTGGTATTGCACCTGAAGCCTGATTGTGCTGCTTAAGTCCAATATTCATCATCTCCTCCGCAGCGTCCACAGTGGGAATAAAAAGCTCTGAACTTTTTCACTTTAACTTCACAGCCAAAATGTAGAAAAATTCCCTGCGTTTGGTTGGTTGCATCACTCCGTGGATGTTTATGACTTTGACTTTGCTTATAGGCATTAAGAAATTATTGGAGGAAGTAGGAAAAAGGGAAAAATTGCACTTATAGTCATATTTATTACATGCCTTGGAGAGCTCCACAGCAGCCTTTTAAAGATATTTTTTTGAGTCATACTCGGCTGTAATGCTGAGACATTAAGTGGCTCAGATTGCAGGAAAAGCAGCAGAAATCGCTTAATTTTCTATTTTGGAAATGGAAAAGAATCCATATGTTCAACGAGATGTTTTTTGTGTTCAGAACCGACTGAAAACATACGGCGAGACGTCCGCTAATAGAACAAAACACAAACTGTGAGCTGAGAAAAACCAAGCAGGAGTCATAAAACATGTTAAATATTGGATTTTTAAATGGCTTCTTCATTAGTGTAATGCAGTTTTTCCTTTCCAGGTTCCACATAATCTTATTCCAGCAGCAAATGGACTTGATTAGCATTTTAGCATCTTGTGCTAATACAGTTTTTTCCTGTTTCCTTTCCCCTTTTTAGCCATGCTCGGCTGTAATGCTGAGCTTTTAAGTGGCTCAGATTGCAGGAAAAGCAGCAGAAATCGCTTCATTTTCTATTTTGTAAATGGAAAAGAATCAGTATGTTCAACGAGATGTTTTCTGTGTTCAGAACCGACTGAAAACATTCTATAAACAAACTGTAGGCTTAGAAAAACCAAGCAGGATTGGTAAAACGCATTAAACGGCTCTGACTGAATCAAAGCTTCCCCATTTAGGCGAGAATCCCGAATTCAAATGAAGGATTTGTAAACAAAATGCACAAATCAATTGATGTGATATTCAGGCTTTAGCTGTGGGGATTTTTCTCCAAATCTTGCATAATATCAACAAACTGGCGCTGGTTTTATGCTAATTATTCTTCATTACGATACGATGCTCAACAGGTCGGCTCAGACTGCGACTTTCAGCCGGATGTGAAACATGATTGAGACAGATTACCGAGGTCCGCTGAGGATCCTCTCCCCGGTAACCACGGCGATCTGCGGTCGAGCACGCTCATTACGACCGGTCACTGCGGGTTTCCGTGCATGAACCTCTAATTAGTCCAAATAAATGGGTGTAAATGTCTCAGTATGGAGAAGCGGCTCCTGCTGGGCTACAGTAGAGTCCATTAAAGCTGGAATGGAAACCGTTCATCATGCTTGTGCTGCGTGACCTCCACCTTTTAATATTCCACCTGAACTACACGACTCTCACTCGGAACATCCTCTCAGCGCTCAAACATTTTGTTCTCGAGCTGTTCCTGCTTTCACAAGGTTAACCTCCAGTTTTCAACGCGACTGGTGGAGCGAGGAGGATGATTTCATTACAGCCACTTTGTGCTGCTCTGACTTTGTCCACATGTGGTTTACGGAGACGACGACAACTTCTCGTCTCAGTTCTACCACAAAGGATTTCACTATTAGGAACAAGTTACACCATAACACGCTACATGAGGTCCATGGAACCTTATTCCAGCATTAAATCAGCTTTATTTGCACTTGTGCTCACACAGGGATCTTTGCATGAAGTGGAGTCCTGCTTGTTTGATTGTTTTAAGCAATGCAATATTGGATTTTTAAATGATTTCTGTATTAATGTGATGAGATTTTAAGTGGCTCAGATTGCAGGAAAAGCAGCAGAGATCACGTCATTTTCTATTTTGGAACTGGAAAAGAATCAGTATGTGTCCAAAACTGCCTGAAAACAAACTATGAGACGTCTGCTAATGTCACATAAACAAACTGTGGGCTCAGAAAAACCAAGCAGGTTTCATAAAACATGTTAAATATTGGATTTTTAAATGATTTCTGCATTAGTGTGATGCAGTTTTTCCTTTCCAAGTTAGAAATAATCTTATTCAAGCATTAAATGGACTTAATTAGCATTTTTAGCATCTTGTGCTAATGATATGAGCCTGTTCTTAAGTCTAATTTCTACTGATTTTTGCTTGTTTTCATTCTAGTTTACTCTGAAATTATATTCTATGGACTTGCAGTATTGGATTTTTAAATTGTTTCTGCATTGGTGTGATGCAGTTTTTCCTTTTCAAGTTCTTAATCCAGTAGTAAATGGACTTAATTAGCATTTTGGCATGTTGTGCTAACGATATAGGCCTATTTTTAAGTGTTATTCTATTCATTTTTGCTTGTTTTCATGCCACTTTTGCAATTTATTGTACATTTTATTCCACTTAAGGGTAGATGGTAACTTTATAGAAGCAGCATCTGATGGAAATAGAAGTAGCTACCTTATATATTGTGCAAATTCCACGTATTCCTACTTCAGCAGCATATTTAACATGTTGTTTTTGCATGACTTCTAGTACTTTTTGTATCCGGTGTAATTGTGCTGATTTGATGGTTCTGAACCACGTTTTTCAGTTTATTCTTAAATTATATTCTGTAGACACACAATATTGGATTTTTAAATGGTTTCTGCATTAGTGTGATACAGTTTTTCCCCTTGAAAGTTTCACGTAATTTTATTCCAGCAATGAATTGACTCAGTTAGCATTTTGGATTATCTTCGTGACACTTTTGGAATTCTCTATACATTTTATTCCAAGTTTATTTATGTAAACATAAAACTGACTAATAAATCACAGAAAGTGAAGGAAATATACGTATATAACCTTATATATTACATAAGTTTCACTTATTCTTACTCCAGCAGTAAATGGATTTAATTAGCATTTTAGCATCCTGTGCTAACACAATGATTTTTTTGGGCCTATTTTTAAGTGTAATTCTACAATTTTTGGGTTGTTTTCATGCTACTTTTGCAATTTATTATAATTGTATTCCCCTTAAAAAAACTATCCAATTCTAATTCGGTTTTTTTTGTTAGTTGGGTTACTATTGAGCCAGTGAGTCATTTTCTATTTTTGTTGGGTTTTTTTGTGTGTGTTAAAAAAATACACCAATAAAGCAAAACCAGACATTTCCAAGATCCGTAGTTTCCCTTTCAAATTTTCAGAAAGTTTACTAAATCACAATATCAGTATGTCTTCATGTAAAAAAATACAAATAGTATCATAAGAACCTTATTCTAACTGTTTATTTTCTTTCATTTTAAGTTAAGATGAAAGATTTTGTGATTTAACTGCTTATTTGGGTCATTTCCCCTCAAAAAAAAACCCTCAAAAAAAAAAAAAAAATCCAGTAATAATCAAGTTTTCTTTACTAGTCATGTAGCTACAGAAAAAAAACAAAACCAGACATTTCCAGAATCCATTGTTTCCCTTTTCAATTTTCAGAAAGTTTACTAAATCATTACATCATTATGTTGCAATATAGAAATTACAAACACTGTAATAAATAACCATTTTCTAAGTCTTTGCATTCTTTGATTTTAACTCAGGATGGATGATTTAAGTTTTTAATTGCTTCTTTGGGTCATTTCCCCTCAAAAAACTATACAGTTATTTTCCTTTTTTTCTTCATTTATCATGTAGCTGCAGAAAGACAAAAGCAGACATTTCCAAGATCCATAGATTCCCTTAAATTTCCAGAAAGTTTGCATTGTAATATAAAAACTACAGTAGCAATGTTATTAAGAGCCTTATTCTAACTCTTTATTTTCTTTTCCTTTAAGTTAAGGTGGAAGATTTAGCTTTTTAATCGCTTATTTGGGTAAGTTTCCCCTCAAAAACTATCCAGTTATAATTAAATGTTTTATTTGTCCTGTAGCTGCAGATAAATACTAAACCAGACATTTCCAAGATCCATAGTTTCCCTTTCAAATTTTCAGAAAGTTTACTAAATCCCAATATCAGTATGTCTTCATATAAAAAAAATACAAATAGTATCATAAGAACCTTATTCTAACTCTTTATTTTCTTTCATTTTAAGTTAAGATGAAAGATTTTGTGATTTAACTGCTTATTTGGGTCATTTCCCCTCAAAAAACAAAAAAAATATCCAGTTATAATCAAGTTTTCTTTACTTGTCATGTAGCGACAGAAAAAAAACAAAACCAGACATTTCCAAGATCCGTAGTTTCCCTTTCCAATTTTCAGAAAGTTTACTAAATCATTACATCAATATTTTGCAATGTAGAAATTACAAACACTGTAATAAATAACCATTTTCTAAGTCTTTGCATTCTTTGATTTTAACTCAGGATGGATGATTTAAGTTTTTAATTGCTTCTTTGGGTCATTTCCCCTCAAAAAACTATACAATTATTTTCCTTTTTTTCTTCATTTATCATACAAAAGCAGACATTTCCAAGATCCATAGATTCCCTTAAATTTCCAGAAAGTTTACATTGTAATATAAAAACTACAGTAGCAATGTTATTAAGAGCCTTATTCTAACTCTTTATTTTCTTTTCCTTTAAGTTAAGATGGAAGATTTAGCTTTTTAATTGCTTATTTGGGTAAGTTTCCCCTCAAAAACTGTCCAGTTATAATTAAATGTTTTATTTGTCCTGTAGCTGCAGATAAATACTAAACCAGACATTTCCAGGATCCATAGTTTCCGTTTAAATTTTCAGAAAGTTTACGTTGCAATATAAAACTTACAATAACAATGTAATTAAGAATCTTATTCCACTCCTAACTCCTTATTTTCTTTAATTTTCAGTTTAGATGGATGATTTAGCTTTTTAATTGCTTATTTGGGTCATTTCTCCTTAAAAACTATCCAGTTAGAATCCTTTTTTAAAATTTATTTGTTGGGTAGTTTTCCTTTGAAATTTCCAAAAAGTTTACAAAATCACTGTATTATTATGCTGCAATATAATTTTCACAAACTTAAATTAAGAACATTATTCTAAATCTTTATTTTCTTTAATTTTAAGTCAATGTCTTATTTTTTTAATTGCTTATTTGCATCATTTACAATATTAATGCAATATAACAATTACAAGTAATAATAAATAAGAATCTTATCCTAACTCCTTGTTTTCTTTTAAGTTTAAAATGCAATATTTAGTTTTGTAATTGCTTATTTGGGAAAGTTCTCTGCAATGTAAATGTAAAAAAAAAAAAAAAATCAATTTATTTACTTGTGTTGTTTATTGATTATGGTGCTCAGGGGAACAGCATCTAAACCTGAACATTAGCAGAACATTTCACAACAATAGTTGGCATCGCAGTTTATTATACCAACTGTATTTCCCCCCCTAGGTGAGGGTGATTATTATTATTATTATTATTATTATTGATTTTAGTTGTTGTTTTTTTGCACTAACTAGCACATTAACAAACAGTGGAACAATGCGGGTAGTTAAACGGAGGGAGGAGGTAAATGAATGGAGAGAGGTGTGCGTCGTCGTCGTTGTTTTGGAGCAGCAGCAGCACCCCCCCCCCTCCCCAAAAATATAAATAAATAAGCAAATAAAAAAAAAAAAAAAAGGCACGCCGCCGCCTCTCACCAATAGCTGAAGCTGCACGGGCGCTGACATCATATCACTCCCACATCTCTGCCTCTCTTGATTTCAGCCCCACCCGCTCCTTCCCATTACCAAGTCGGTCCGTGTCCCTGTGTTATTTAAAGCCAGAGATCCTCCCTCCCATCCCTCCCATCCCTCTCCTCTCTCTCCCCCAGCCCAGTGTTGCATCCGTCTGCCTTCGCTCGGCTTCTTGTGTGTCTGGCTGTGTGAGAGGAGAGTGCGCTAGAAGGAAAAGAAAAAGCCAGGCAAGCCAGTGGGAGAAGCTAGAGAGTCGGCGGCGGCGGAGAGAGAGAGGGAGAGACAGTCGGGGGAGGAAAGAGGCATTTTTAAAAAAAAAATACAAAAATAAAATCCAGCATCTGAGACAAACGGAGGGAGAAGGAGAAGCGGGGAGTAGCTATGAAATTCATCCAGGCTGTTTGCTTACTGCTTCTCTGTCCAGCTGTGAGCCTCAACACCAGGTAAGACAGGAAACATGCTTTATTTTTGTATTTTAAAAAAAGAAAAAAGAATGTGAAGGTGCTTTAATTGTGCGTTGGATCTGTTGAAGTGGGCTGTTATCTTCCCCCCTCAGCCGGAGACACAGTTGTCCTTTTGTGCTGCTAATTTTTCCCCCTTCGTCCGATGCCGCCTCGCTTTTTTGGGACTTTTTCTGCTTCTGCTGCTGCTGGAGTTGAAGTCAGGGAGAGAAAGGACACTTGTGTTGCAGTGGCTTTAAAGAGAAAGAAAAAAAGCAGAGCAGGTGTGTGTTTCTGCATATATAGAGACGGAGTTTTGCCTTTGAGAGAAGAAGCTGCGGATACCAGAAGAAGAAGAAGAAGAAGAGGAGGAGGAGGAGAGGGGGAGTTTTGATGATTAATTAAATCACTGATAAAATTCTTCTTCTTCGTCTCGTCTGCCACCACGGCTTTAATGAGAGCCGTGAGAGGTGATTCAGGGCTCCGGCTTTGCCACGCAGACATCACACGCAGGGAAAGGCATGCATTATAAAGAACTTGCCGGATAAAAAACACTTCTTTCTCTGCTGCTGAACTGGCAGCTTTGAACTCTGCGTTTGGTTTCAACTCTGGCGCAATGCTAAACGCGAGGAAAGAACCCACCAGACGTGTTTGTTCAGCCTCGGATGGATGCTGGATTCGTATTTGTCGACAGCAGAGAGGTGAAGCGACGATGTGTGAGTCGCATAACTGGGGGCTGCGTTGATGTTTGAAGCTCAAGTCGGCAGATCGAGCCTTTAATGCAACTTTGATGGCGAAATAAGTGTAAAAGAAAATGAGACTTTTTAACACTTGCTGAGCCATTTTCCATCTCTCGAGGTCTATCCTCGGTCGACCCCGATTGCGACGCTACCTCTTGAGGGGCAAAGTTTCGGAAAGTAATTACGAGAACACACGGATATAATCAGAGCTTTATTAGATGGTTTGTTGTTGTTGGGTTCCAGGCGGAGAGAGAAAGAAGGGGCTTCTTCCTGGCTAAAGGTTCATTTATATTAAAAAAGCCGCCCTAACTGGTCTGTTTTTGCCTTCGGGAAACACAAGATACGAGCGGCTAATCCTAAAAAGGGCCATAATTGAAAAAAATTACAACAATTGCAGGGGATTTAAATGATAATGTCTCCTCCTGGCTTCTTCTGGAGCTCCCTCCTCGATAAATTGAGTTTTCTCAGTTGCCATTATGGGAGTTAAGTCAAGAAAAAAACTTGTAATTGGACTTTGAGTGAAGATTTTTTCAGTATTTCTGAACTTTTGCACTCAAACTCGAAGGGTTTGGCGGGATTTTAATTTTTAATGAAAAAACGACCTAAATGTTGTTTTCGTGATACTTTTCATCTGTTCAAGCGTCCACGACTGGATTCAGTTAAAGCTTTCCATTTAGCTCAAGGGTGTCAAACTCTTTAGTTCAGGTGCCACATTCAGCCCAATTTGATCCTCCAGTGGGCCGGAATAGTAAAATCACAGCATAATAACCTATAAATAACCACAACTCCAAATGTTTCCTTTGTTTTAGTGCAAAAATATTCACATTTAAGGAATTATGTTTTTACAAAGCACCTGAAATTTCTCAACAAAAATAAATTCAAAACATTTAGTCACTGATATCTGCAACGGAATGATATAATATCGCACTTTGAGCAAAACGACAAGAGTCAGACAAAAAACAACAATATGTTACAACAATTAGACACTAAATGATAAAAGCAAGAAACAGAATGACAAAATGAGACAAACGACACGAAGCAAAACAAAAAAGACAAAACATTTGACAAAAAGTTACAAAACGACAAAAAATGGACAAAAGCAAGAAACAACAGAGAAATGGCACAAGCAAGACAAAAAACCCCACAAAACGACAAAAAGAATGCACAAAACAACAAATAAAGCAAAATACAAAATGTCAAAAATAAGACAAAAATCACAAGCGAGACGAAAAGGAAACACAAAACAGCAAACATATGAGACAAGCGACAAAAGTCTGACAAAAAAGGCAAAAAACAGCAAAAACAAGACAACATAGAAAAATGAGGCACAAAACGACAAAAATGAGACACAAAATGACAAAAAGTGGACAAACGACAAAAATTGGACAAAAGCGAGAAACTGACAAAAACAGGAGACAAATGACACGAAACTAAACAAAAAAGAGAAAAATTAGACAAAAAAGTTACAAAGCGACAAAAAAATGGACAAACAAGACAAGAAATGACAAAAGCGAGAAGGAAAACAAAAACAAGGCAAAATATGACAAAAATTAGACACAAAATGACAAATAATGTTACAAATGACACAAAAGAAAACAAAAACAGACAAAAAATCAAACAAGTTTCAGTGACCAAAAAAATGGACAAACAACAAAAAATTGACAAAAAATGGCAAAAACAAGAAACAAAACAATAAAAACAAGACAAAATATCACAAAAATGAGACAAAATGACAAAAGAACAATGAGCAATGTAGTATTTTACTTTATGATCTAAACAACTTGTCATCGTCTAGAAAATATTTTAAATTTATAGTTTTACTAATTTACAATCTGCAGTTAATGTCTTCTCTGGAATTTTTACACTTTACAAAGTTGGGCCGGATCGGACCCTCTGGAGGACCACTTTTGGCCCACGGGCCGCATGTTGGACACCCCTGATTTAGATGATCCATAACATCTGTCTGCTCCGTTATTGTTCCACTCCTGCAGCGCTGGTTGACAGGTCGACTGTTGGACTTTCCAGAAACACACAATTAGTTACTCTTTAATAGCCGGCTGTAATTAGCCGCTAGCTGCTGTGTTTTCTGCCCGACAGCGGCTCTGATTGATGGATTAAACTGTCGCTGATTTTCTCAGAAGTTTCCCGCCTTTTGCTTTGCGTTTCTGAAAGTGAAACCTGCGGATATTTCCACAGCTGTATGTTGTTTTCCTGCAGCTTGATTGCTTCTGTCATATTTTGGTTGCTTCTTCCGGAGGTCACGGTGCCTCGGTGACGCTTATCGCTTGTGACATCCTCTTTTATTTTCAGAGTAATAGTTGCAACACCGATCTGCAAAAAACAAAAAAGAAGAAGAAAAGGAAGAATAGTGACTGGAGCTGTCTGGTCTTTGCTCTGCCTCGCTTTGCTTGATTCACTATCGTCTCATCATCAGCGGTGCGCGAGGACAGAATCCATTTGGTACGTTAACTGCAGCCTCCTTTGTGTGACCTGATGGGATCGCCTGCAGGAACCAGAATTAATGAAACGGGAACCGTGTCAATTTTTCTGCATGATAGCAGCGTTTTGTGCAGCCTTTGGTCCACGTTTAATTCACCTTTTCGCCTAAAAATCTGAAGGGACGTCTCATAGACTTCCATATATTGAGCAATTGGACAAAAAAGGCACAACTCTTAACCTTATAGCGCAGAAGTGTCAAAGTCATCTTAGTTCAGGTTCCACATTCCGCCCAGTTTGATCTCCAATGGGCCGGAATAGTAAAATCACAGCATAAAAACCTATAAATAACCAACAACTCCAAATGTTTCCTTTGTTTTCGTGAAAAATATTCACATTTAAGAAATTGCTTTTACAAAACATTATGAACAAACTGAAATTTCTTAAGAAATATAAATTTGATTTCAGCAACATTCAGCCTCAGTTTATCATTTCCACATTACAACTTCCAGATCACAGTGTCTACAAACTAACACAACATTTAGTAATAGCTAGTATTTTGCTTTATGATCAACCGACAAAAGTCAGACAAAAACAGACAAAAAACAAGAGAAATGACTCAAAACTAAACAAAAAAGAGACAGAAATGTTACAAAGCGACAAAAAATGGACAAAAATGAGATAAAAATTACATAAAAGACACAAAAGAGACAAAAAATGACTAAGCGAGAAACAAAACAACAAAAAGATACAGAAACCCAAGCGAGACAAAAAAACCCCATAAAATGACAGAAATAAGACAAAAACATGAGCGAGACAAAAAGGAAACACAAACGACTAAACATGAGAGAAATGACAAAAGTCTGACAAAAAAAGACAAAAAACAAGACAAAACATGACAAAAACGAGACACAAAATGACAAAAGTGACACAACAAAAAAAGAGAAAAAAAATAGAAAAAGTTAGAAAGCGACAAAAAAATGAACAAAGCAAATTTGGCAAAAAATGAGAAACAAAATGACAAAAACATGAGACAAATGACAAAAATCTGACAAAAACCGACAAAAACAAGACAAAATTTTACAAAAATGAGACAAAAGAACAATGACCAATCTAGTATTTAACTTTATGATCCAAACAACTTGTCATGGCCTAGAAATGATTATAAATTTATAGTTTTACTAATTTACAATCTGCAGTTAATGTCTTCTCTGGAATTTCTACTCTTTGAGGGCCGGATTGGACCCTCTGGAGGACCGCTTTTGGCCCACGGGCCGCATGTTGGACACCCCTGTTATAGACCTTTTTATTCCTCTAACATTCGTCATCCGGCTGCTCGTTCTTTCCCTGCATGAGAGCTTGATGAAGAAGTATTTGGCTCTAATTGAACGGCTTGCCGGGGCCACATAATAGCGGTGCAGGGCCATGTGTCATTGCAGAAATCAATGGGTGCTTAGGCTGAACACAAGGCTGCATTGACACCGGGCCCCGTGAGATATGAGCGTCCAACTCCAGGTCAGGGTTGGACTACAGTGAGACTTCTCTCTTCTGCATTTGGTTTGTTTTTTCCTGTCTTTCTCTCTGTGCAGATCAAACAGCTCCACCTTTTTAAACTTTCAAATATTCCCTTTCACGGCGTTTCTCGAAACATATTTGACACATTTTCTTGACACCGTCTTTTGATGTCTCCTACCTCAGCCCGAGTCTTCTTGGAAACGGTGATATCTGGTGGGATCTCCGCGGGCATCAAATATTTATGAGTATTTTGGACGGCAATTAAAAGGACTACAGAGAGCCTTGGATCATAGTGCGGCAGGAATTGCTTTTTATAAATGAATATCTGGCTGTGGATCGGGGCCTATTGTACGTCTGTCCTCGGTGTTATATAGGGTCAGACATGAAAAGGAGACTTTATGAGATGTGAGAATTAATGACGGAGCCGGATAGATGCTAACCTTTAGAACAGCAGAATAAATCCTCGCGTTGCGTCGTAATTTACATTAAAAGGATGAGTTTGTCGTAGATTCCTCTGCCTTAATCCGTCACAGAAACATTCCACAGATCATCATTTACATCCGATCAATACTCTCTTCCAACCATCAGGAGAGAAACTATGCACTGCAAAAACTAAATCTCACCAAGTCTTTTTGTCTTATTTTTAGTCAAAATGTCTCATCCCACTTGATTTAAAATAAATTCAATTAACAAGAGACATTTCAGCAGATGGAGGGACTTGTTTTAAGACAATGCATCTTAAATATCTTGTTAAGTCAAACAATCTTGAAATTATCGTGTTTTGAGTTGACAAGAAAACTCAAAATAAGTTTAACCCTCTTGTCGTCCTGCAGGTCAGATTGACCTGTTTTAAAGTTTGAAAATGTGGGAAAAAATATTTACACAGTGAAACTTCTGATGTCCACATTTTCAACATTTTTGGGAAATATTTAAACATTTTTTTTTAGTGGAAAAAAGAAAAGTTAAAAATGTTTCTTAAGAACATTCACAAAAAAATCAACCAAAATCCAGCAAAATTTGCTGGATTTTGGTTGATTTTTATGTGAATGTTTTTAAAGAAAATATTAGAAGTTTTACTGATATAAATGGAATCACTTTAAATATTTTTAGGATTTTTTTTGAAGATTTTTACTCATTTTTTGAAAATATTTACAAGAATTTTCTTGCCAAATGTGATGGATTTTTTTAAAAAATAAAACTTTTAAGGTAAATTTTTAAGGAATTATTGGAATTTTCTTCCTGAAGGTTTTGCAAATTTTCAGAATTATGGGGAACTTTTTTGCTGATTTTTTTTCAGACAAGGAAACAATATTTTTTGGTGCCTGTAAATGAAGACAACAGGAGGGTTAAAGACGTCTCAAATTAAGAGGTTACATGAAAGCAAAAATCTATTTTTGAGTGAAAAACTGCTTTTTTTTTTCTTAAAAGCATATCTGGCTTATTTTAAGACACCTAAGCTTGACAATCCTGGTAAAATACAGCTTTAAATAAGTTTTACCAGCTAATTTTAAGATCTCAATATTGTAAATATATCTTATTTTGAGAAATCTTGCCAAGCCATTTTCCACTTGTTCTATTGGCAGATTGTTTTCACCTTTTTCAAGGTAAAAGTTCCTTGTAGTAAGTTTTTTTTCTTGTTTTGAGAGGGGCATTTTTTCCAGTGTGTGTGGTATTTCATCGAACGCAGTCTGAAGTTCTGTTTTTTCGCCCGTCTGACACGTCGGGAGAACTGAGCGGAGGTCAAGTGTGGAATTAGAGCGACCCATCGACCAGGAGGCTGGGAGGGGTTGATCTATACATCGACGGGATGCAAACGGCTGGCGGGGGCTAACAAAGTGGATGCGTTGTTTACCACTCGGGTGTGTTTTCGAACAAATACGCCTCGTCTAAGCGAGTGCAGAGCTGGCCTATGTTTTCCTTCTTTGAGTGAAGCCCAGCTGTGTCTTTTTGCCTCGATTGCTATTGAGTGAAAGGTCCATCATTATCTAAATGAACTGCTGAGAAATGCATCGTAGCAGCCCTGCGCGCTGTGGAAACATTTCTGCGTTTTTTTTTTTTTTGCAGAGCAGCACTTTGATGGGAAGTGTCTAAATGAAGATTGTGCACCTTTTTCCACAGCGCACATCTGTTTAATTACAGAGCATGGCGTCATGTGTCATGATTTGGAGGCGCGGTAATCACCCGGAGAAAAATGAGCACGATTCCCCCGCTTTCGAAACAGTGACAGATGCGACTTCCAGAGGTGGGATTCGGGTCCTCGAGATGAGACACAATGACGCTCGTGATGTCCTCGGCACAAATCAGACCGACAATGATTATTGAAATTCAAAGGACATGGCGTGATGGTCACACCATGGCAACCCGCGGCGGTCGGTAATGAAGTGGGCCGCAATAAACAGAACCTTCGGCGGCTCCTGCAAATGAGAAAGTAATTAAAAGGACTGCGATCTGTGCAGGTGTTTCATATTCAAGGTCACATTTCAGGTGCTGTGTTCTCTGCAGACATCTGGAATCAGGAGGAGTGTTTATTCCTCAAACTATGCAAGCGTGAGTCACTTTATCGCCCAAGTTTTATCGATGTAAACCACAACCATCACCTGGTTTGTACCATGTTACGCACCAGTAACTTCCAGCCAGGTGTACTTTTACCCCAGGGGGTTAATTCTGACAAAGTTAGTCATTGATAGACAGATAAATATATTTACCATGATAGATAAATGGTAAATGTCGATGGCAAAAAATGAGAAAATTGTATTATTAGTAATAGATAATGGGTAAAATCACTCAAATAGTTACCTAAAAATGCATAAGTTATGGATGCATCTATTGGTGATAGGAAAATAGATAGTATTTAGCTAAAATAAATGAAAAATGGCTGTAATAGTGATAGATTATAGATTAAAAAAACTTGAAATAATTACGTACAATGATGAATATATGGTGGAACTATCAACAGGTAGTGGAAAACCAGTCACTTTGTTATTGCTCAAGTTTTATGGATATGAACAACAACCGTCATCTGGTTTGTACCATGTTACGCACCATGAACTATCAACCAGGTGTACTTTTACCCCAGGGGGGTAATTCTGACAAGATTAGTTAGAAAATGCAGTTTGATTTAAACTCCACTGACGCTGAACCGAGGCTCTGAGGCATAAAAACAACAGCAGAGAGTCTAACTAGTTAGCTAAACGCAATGAAAAGTCATTAAAATTGATGGTGATTAGTAAGAAATAGTTCGCTAAAAGTATTAAAATAAATGCTTGGGTTAAACTAAAAAAAAAGGTAGCTGAAAGCAACAAATAAAGTGTTAAAATATGTAGTTAAATATTAGATAAAGGGTAAATATAGATGGCTAAATTTACTGTGATGTTAAAAGTAATAGAAAATTGTTCAACTAGTAATAGGTAAAATAGCTCCAAAAGTTAGCTAAAATAATGGATAAATTATGGATGTATCTATAGGTAATGGGAAAATGGTTAAATATTTAGCTAAACGAAATGGAAAACGGCTGTAATAGTGATAAGTAAGAGATAAAATACTTAAACTAATTACATAAAATGATGAATATATGGTGGAAGTATCTATATGTAATGGATAGCAGTTTAATATTTAGTTAAATGTAATGGATATGTGGCTTAAACATCCACGTTCTGCCTCCTAATAGTGCTTCTAATGCAGAAGTTTAAAGTAGTGAAGTGGGCCGCAATAAACAGAACCTTCGGCTGCTCCTGTAAATGAGAAAGTAATTAAAAGGATCTGTGCAGGTGTTTCATATTCAAGGCCACGTTTCAGGTGCTGTGTTCTCTGCAGACATCTGGAATCAGGAGGAGTGTTTATTCCTCAAACACCGGAAGCATGAGTCACTTTGTTATCGCCCAAGTTTTATCGGCGAACGACAAGGAAGCCGGCGTCTGCTTGATGTGAAAACTGGAACGTTTGAGATATTAGCGGGCCGGGAACGTCGAGGACGAACCCAACACGTCTGACCTGCCATTAACTGGGTCTTAAAGAGGCTCAAATGTGCCTCGACGCCGTTATCAACCCTGAAACGTGTTGCATCGGAGCGTCTAACGCTGACAGATGAATGCACTTCAAATGAGCTGCGAATGCTAATTGTCTAAAGCTGTGTGCCGGTGAAAAATAGCCACAGTAATGGTATTTCCTCTGTGTTTTCTCAATGAATTATGTATTACCTTCAAGTGTTCTGCCTCGGCTGTGTTGTATCGCCGCACTCGAGCCGGCAGAACATTTTCACTCCAGTTTGTCATCCTGGTTTAATCGGTTATTTTTAAAACAAGCAGAAAGTCGGTTTATTTTCTGTGCTGAAGGAGGAATATCTAAAAGAGCTGTAGTTATTTTGCTGCTAAAGTGGCTGTTTTTTAATGGAAAATAGGAAGTTAAACCAAAACACTGAGCTAAAAGATGCTAAAATGCTCAGCAGCGCTCAGAGTCATGTGATAATTGTCTTTATAAGTGACATTTTTTGCATGAATCCGCTGTGTTTTTGTTAATTTTCTGTATTTGCCGGTGGAAAACAGCCTCCCCAACATTAATGAAAACCAAAATCCCCAAACACTGTGTGAACTCTGGTGTTCTGGAACAAAACAGAACCGACCACATAGTTGGAGTTGTGTTTTTCCGCCTACATCAAGAGTGTCAAACTCATTTAGTTCAGCCCAGTTTGATGTCAAGGAGGCCGCACCAGTAAAATCAGAGCATAATGACCTATAAACAAGCGCAACTCCAAATGTTTCCCTTTGTTTGAGTGCTAAAAAGTGTAATTCTAAAAAGTGTTCACATTTAAGGAATTATCTTTTAACCCTCGTGTCGTCCTGCGGCTCAAAATTGATCTGTTTTAAAGTTCGAAAATGTGGAAAAAAAATAATAATTTCACAGTGAAACTTCTGATGTCCACATTTTCAAAATTTTTGGGAAATTTTTGAACATTTTTTGGTGGAAAAAAATGTTGAAAATGTTTCTTAAGAACATTCTCATAAAAATCCACCAAAATCCAGCGAGTTTTGCTGGATTTTGGTTGATTTTTATGTGGATGTTCTTAAAGAAAATACTAGAAGTTTTACTGATATATATGGAATCACTTTAGATATTTTTAGGATTTTTTTGGAACATTTTTACTTATTTTTTGAAAATATTTACAAGAATTTTCTTGCCAAATTTGGGGGATTTTTTAAAATAAAACTTTTAAGGGATACTTTTAAGGAATTATTGGAATTTTCTTCCTGAAGGTTTTGCAATTCAGGGAATTTTTTTGCTGAATGTTTGGGTTTTTTTCAGACAAGGAAACTATATTTTTTGGTGCCCGTAAATAAGGACAGCAGGAGGGTTAACAAAACATTATGACCAACCTGAAATTTCTTCAGAAAAATCTCCTAAATTTCAACACTCTTATGCCTCAGTTTGTCATTTACACATTACAACTTACAGATCAGTTTTTATACAAAGTTCTTCTACTGCTTTTGCATTTGATGCTATTAATTTCTTTGCATGCTGCTTGTTTTTTGCTTTTTTTTTTTAAAACAAAAACTTCAATTTATTATTATACTTTTTTCTTTGGATGACAGAAATGCATTTTTGAGGCCCTAAAAATACTCGAAAACGCATGAAAATTTTGCATACCCATCAGGAAAAATATCAAAAAATTTGATCCTTTAAGGGAAATGCACACATGTGGCAAAATCGCTCAATAGCGCCCCCTGCCATATTAGCCCCGGAATCACGTTTCAAATACAGCTAAGAAGTTGTGTACGGATATGAAACACATCAGAAAAGAAAAGAACCTCTTGTACAAATACCCAACAGGAAGTTGACCATTTTGAATTACGTGTCACACTTTGGACAATTTTTATTCCAACTTTTTTAGCTTATTTATTTATTTACTTACCATAAGTCTGTCTGCATTTTTACTGCAAGGTGTTACTTATTATGTACGCTGCTGCACCTCGGTACAAATTTCCTTCATCTAATTGACAATAAACTGGACTGTTGGTGCTGTTTGAGATTGAAAATAGCTGATTATGTGTATGTATGTAAAGAATTCATGCATATTTATTTTGCTGTCATGCAGTAAGACTGTGACTGTATTGTGCATTAATAGAGTAGACCTACTCTAATAATAGACAGCTTTGTTTTCTCATTGGTTCAGACCTCAGTTATTCATGAGACAGAAAACTTCATGCAGTTTAAAGGCAATCTAAGGATCCAAGTGTTGAAAAGTTTTCTATTTTCTTCATGGCTCTGAAGCTTGTGCTCAGATGTGGATCAAGTTGCCAGACTGCAGTTTCCAATTAAGGAATGACTGAGAAGATAATTAATTTTGCTGGATCTTGTGAACAATTACATTTGCTTGTCTTTGTGAAATGAGTCATGATACGCAGAGCAACAATTAATTTTATTGTCAGTTACTTTCTTGATTAATTAATTAGCTGTGTGGTCCATTAAATATCAGAAAATATTGAATAATATCGACCCGCGGTTTCAGATTCACAAGACGTCGTCCTCAAATGTCCTGTTTTTATGCACAACCTGAGGATAATCAGTTTACTGTCACAAACGAGGAAAGAAACCAGAAAATATTCCCATTTAAGAAGCTAGAATCAGAGAATTCACACATTTTTCTTTGAAAAAAAATACTCAAACCAATTAATTGGACATCAAAATAGTTGACGATTATTATATTAGTTGACAATTAAGTGTTAATTTGGATCTGCACCCCAAACCATCATCTGGTTTGTACTGTTTTGCACCAGTAATCCCCAATCATTTCTACTTTTACCCCAGGGGGTAATTCTGACATTTCCAAGGGCTAAATTGAAAGATTAATTTTTAAAAAAATCCAGTTTGATTTAAACTCCACTGAGGCTGAACCGAGGCTCTGAGGCATGAAAACAACAGCAGAGAGTCTAACTAGTTAGCCAAAAGCAGTGAATAAATGGTGCAAATAGATGGCTAAGAGTAAGAAAGAGTTAGCTAAGAGTTTCAAAAAATGGCAAAATTGGAAAATTGTGCTATTAGTAATAGGTAATAGGTAAAATAGCTCAAGTAGTTACCTAAAATGAAGGATAAATTAATGATGGTTAAATAATGGTTAAATATTTAGCTAAAAAAATGGAAAATGGCTGTAATAGTGATAGGTTGTAGATAAAAGACTTGGAATAATTCCATAAAATGATAACTATATGGTGGAATAATGGAAAAACTGTTTGATATAATGGGTATGTGGCTTAAACATCCATGTTCTGCCTCCTAATAGAGTTTTAAATGCAAAAGTCACCAAACTGACCTAAATACTGACTGTTTATTTAATTCTAGCCTTATTTAAAATGAATTGAAGTCCATATACCACATATGGAACATGCTGGGTTGGTGTTGATGAAGAGTGGAGCTCATCTGACAGGCCTACGTGGGCACGTCTGGTAAAAAAAGAAACATCGGGACACATCCTCCATCCTTCTGTTTCTTCCTCCAACACATTTCAGGCTCGGGAACTTTTCTTTCTTCATGCCTGCGTTTATTATTTGGTGCAATTCTGTCTTCACAAAACACTCAAATCAAATTTAAATGCACCCAGACGCCTGTGTTTTCTGAAAATGAACCTGCATTTACTGCATCAGGAAACAATTTCCAGCGTTTGTGAGCTGATTCAGAATCATGGCGGATAAAGACGACGATGTAAACACCTCTGAGTTACATCACAGCCACTTTGAGCATCCTGAGAGTCTGATTTCTCCACTTTCTGCCGCCGCTCAGATGATTTCAGAGTGTTTGCTGCGCCTCATATTTAATGTAGCTGCTCGGTTTTGGCTCGTGTTTGGTCTCTGGGAACTTCCACTAAATGCTTCAGCGTGTATCTGTGCCATTTGGTGCCGAGCGGTGAGCTTTTGAAAGCTTTTTTTTCCTTTTTTTTTTTTTGCTGAAAACAGCTGCCTGCGGCGCCTGGAAACAACTCTGAGACAGCGAATGTGGACCACAACCTGCTGCAAACCAAAGGGGAAGCTGCACATGTGATGATACTCAGATTCATCATCGCAATACGCAGCTTTTGCAGAACTCTAGCTGCAGTAAGGAAGCTGTTCGTCTGATGTGTACCTTCGCTGTTGTTCTGCCCTTGATGGTGTCGGTGCAGATAGTAGTCACTGTTGTAATTGGCAGACTGTTAATTGTTCGGTGCCTGTAAACACGGCGCCTGTGTTCCGTCGCTGGTGAGTCATTAGTCGGAGGCTTTTTGTTTTTACAGCGAAGTGAAGATGTAGAGGCAGCAGAAACAAGAGCTGAGCTCCGTTGTCTGTCACGGAGGGATTGAAATGCCTCCATCACGTTCAGAGCGGCTATGAGTCAATTCACTCTGCAACACTTGCAGCTGTTCGCTCATGTGAACTGACATTTAGCGGTGTTGTGTGTCCTTTATCATTGGTGCGTTAGATTTATGTCAAAGTCTATAAATCTTCTGTGTCAGTCCAGTCAGATACTTACTTTTAATTTGTACTTTTGTGTAATAAATGCTCAGTTTAGACCTACAACCACAAATATGTATCATTTTCCTGACTAATTAATCTGCTAAATTAAAGTTTAACCAACATACCTGTCAACTGATGTTGGCATTTCTCATAGATATATATCGGCATCATCAGCATAAATGTTGACTAATATGCTGCAATATGAAAACTTTTTAGAATTATTATAATTTTTAGACAACATAATGCAGAAACAGAGACTTGGGCTAATTTTAAAATGCTGTAATCACTGATAGTAGGCTTATCTCACAGATAAATATTGGCGTCATCAGTGTAAATGTTGACTGATATGCGGAAATATGAAAACTTTTTAGCATTATTATTATTTTTATAGAACATAATGCAGAAACAGATACTTGGGCTAATTTTAAAATGCTGTGATCTCATAATTTGTCATGAAAAGTAGCTCCAGTTTCATATTTACAGCACTCTGAGCACTGATAGCAGGCTTTTCTCACAGATATAGATCGGTCTCATCAGCGTAAATGTTGACTGATATGCTGCAATATGAAGACTTTTTATCATTATCGTTTTTTTTTAATAGAACATAATGCAGAAACAGATACTTGGGCTTATTTTAAAATGCTGTGATCTCATAATTTGTCAAGAAAAGTAGCTCCAATTTCATATTTACAGCACTCTTGGCACTGATAGCAGGCTTATCTCACAGATATATATCGGTGTCATCAGCGTAAATGTTGACTAATATCCTGAAATATGAAAGCTTTTTTATCATTATTATTATTTGTATAGAATATAATGAAGAAACATATATTTGGGCTAATTTTAAAATGCTGTAATCATATTTTGTTCAGAAAAGCAGCTCTGATTTAATATTTACACATTGCAGCACATGTAGCTGAGCAGACAGTGCAGCAATTGCAAATTGCTAACTAGTTTGTGAAATACCTTTACTTTTCTACTTGAAAAATCTTTTCTACTTAGATTTTTAGGATAGATTTTTCTACTCATCCCTTATTCTTTCTAGTGCTTAAATTTATAATTGAATCTTCCTTACCTGACAGATATAGATCGGTGTCATCAGCGTAGCTGTTGACTGATATGCTACAATATGAATTCTTTTTTTAAGTTTATTTATTTATTCATTTTATAGAACATAATGCAGAAATAGATACTTGGGGTCATTTTAAGGGCAGATTTTTCTGCTCATCTTATATATTTTCTTTGAACAAGAGCAACTGTAACATGAGCAATTTACTTTCAGAGATCAATAAAGTGTTTCCGATTCCGATAAACTCCTCCCTAATATGATTACTTTTCCTATTCAGAAGAAATAGATGTTCTACATGTAGAGGAATCTGTACAGGACTTGTGTATATTTCTTGTTTATTGGTGTTTGTTCTCTGATGCTCCCTGTGTCTTTGCAGCATCCCTTCTGCTGCTGTGGGATCAATAAAGGAATATGTTATCTCAGAAAGCACAGTAGGTCAGTGAGTTGGTGACTACTGACCTACTGTAGCTGACTAAAGTATCTGCTCAATAATGCATGTCATTATACTTCTTTTAAAGAAGTATTCCTATATTTTTTTCCATTTTAATGCATTTCTAAGATACTACATGTGTAATGTGCAATTTACCAACATCTGAATTTCGCACTCCCTAAAGATTAATGTATTTGTCGGCCCAAAAAACCCGATATCCGTCCGATTCTGCTACTGATTAGAAATAAATAACTTTATTTTGTCTATAAAATGTCAGAAAATACTGAGATATGCCACATTTTTACCAGTGAAGACATCCTTTATGATAAAATGTCTTGTTTTGTTTGGAATTAAAGTCTAAAATACTGAAAACAAACTGAGATAAAGCAGCAGATTTTCAGATTTGAGTAGCAGAGAAGCTGTTGAAATGATGAATTAATGATGAATTCAGCCTTGAGTGTTATGAAAGTAGCTGCTGACAAATTATCTGTTGACTGACTATTTAACTTTTATTTCTGGTTTCAGTGGTAAATTAGTCTTGAGGAGATTTTTTTTGCGTCTAAACTTTGACTTATTTTTTGTTGTATGACCATATTTGCATGAGTAATAAAGCAAAAATGCAAAATATACTTTAAAGATTGGACTATGGTATTTTAAAAGTTTGGTTAATTATGACCACATGTTGCTTTTAATTACAAAATAAAGCCTAGTTGATTGATCTTAATGACCCCTCAGACAGAGTTCTAACAAAAAAATGGTATTTATCTTAATATAAGATCACTGAAACACTTTTTTTTTAACTGTGTGCACTTGAGTAATTCTACGTATTTATTTATAAAGCACAATTTTACTTTGCATTTATTCCCATAAATACATTTTTGTGCACTGATGATGATTTTTTTTGATTAACACATGCTTTGCATAATTAATGACAGAAAAAACAGCATTAATTGATCAAAATGACAACTTCTATCATTCGAGTGTAGTATATAAAAGTGAAACATTTAGTTTTATCTGTCAGACATGGAATTATTCAGATGTATTTCAGGATCATTTTAAGACTTCTACTACAATACACTGACAGCTAGCTTTTTTATGGAATATCTGATAGATTTAAGAATATACTTGGACTATAAAACACACTATTGAGTCTTTATTTATTCTCTGGATTAATATGCAAAACTTTTTCAAAGCAACTCACTTTTCCCCCAAAATGGTTAAAAAAATCGTCCAAAATGACTTAAAATCTGACAAAAATGACTCAACAATTTTCCAAAAAGATTCAAAACTTTTCCAAAAAGACCTACAATTTGGCAAAATGACTTCAAATCTTGAAAGTTTCCGTTCCATTGAGCTGAAATCAAAGCTCACGTTGAGGCTGACGGAGACGAAAATGCTTGTTGGCATCTCGATGCTCTCCAGGGTTCCTCGTCTGCCGTCCTGTTTTTATTTATCCGGAGACGAGTTGCTGAGCAGACGTCTGTCTTGGCAGCTGTTTCCTCATTCATAAAGTTGCACTTCTTCCCACCGGGGAGCTGAACCTCGAACGCCTCGCGGTGTTTTATCCAGCTGCAGCTCTGGAGTCCACCTCCGCAGCAGCTACCAGGGGTTCATCCTGCCCAGCCTGGTTTCCAGCTCTCATTCACTGGTCTAGTCGCTGAGCTGCCACCGCTCATCTAGCCGTCCCCTCATTTCATTCTTCTTAATGGGCCCTAATTGGCTGGCTGTGGAAGGCAGAATATTAGCGGGATCAGAGGATGTGGAGGTATCGGTTCTGGCACCGTAAAAGAGAAGGACGATAAATAAAACAGGGCCGACACAAAGCGCTGAGATCATGGAAGAGAAAGCTCCGTTTTTTTATCAATATATTTATTGTGCGTCGCTCCAGTTTGTGCGGCGGCCCATTGAGACGGCTGTGTTTTTGTCAAAAGCTGTCATTCCATTCTGTTCTCTCTTTTCCCTCATTTACATCGAAATGTGTTCTGATTTATCCGCGTTTAAAAGATTTCAAACGTCTGTCGCTCACTCAAGCCTCATTTTCATCTCCAGCGGAGGAAAGAAAAAAACATCTTTTAACCCCTCGTTTGGCGGATTCTGGCATAAAATGCATTTTTAAGAGGCTTCAACGCTTCGCTGTGGCTTCCCAGTAGGAATTAGCCTCGTTAGATTTCATCATTTTAAGCCAGGGGTGTCAAACATGCGGCCCACGGGCCAAAACCGGCCCTCCAGAGGGTCCAATCCGGCCCACAGGACGACTTTATAAAGTGTAAAAATTCCAGAGAAGACATGAACTGCAGATTGTAAATTAGTAAAATTATAAATTTAAAATAATTTCTAGACCATGACAAGTTGTTTGGATCATGAAGTAAAATACTAGATTGTTCATTGTTCTTTTGTCATTTTGTCTCATTTTTGTCATATTTTGTCTTGTTTTTGTTGTTTTGTTGTCTTTTATTGTCTGACTTTTGTCGTTTGTCTCATGTTTTTGTCATTTTGTTTCTCGTTTTTGTTGTTTTGTGTTTCCTTTTTGTCTTGTGTTTTGTTTTGTGTAGCGTTTTTGTCATTTTGTGGGCATTTTGTTTTTGTTTCGCTTGTGTTTTTGGTCTATTTCTGTGTTGTTTTGTTTCTCACTTTCAAACTTTTTTGTCTAGTTTCTAGTCTCTGTTTTGTTTGTTTCATTTGTGTCATGTTTCTCACTTTTGTTGTTGTGTGTTTCCTTTTTGTCTCGCTTGTGTTGTTAGTCTAATTTTTGTCATTTGGTTTCTTGCTTTTGTCATTTTTTGTGCAATTTTTGTCATTTGTCTAATTTTTAGTCTCTTTTTTTGTTTTGTTTCGTGTAGTTTGTCTCATTTTTGTCATTTTGTGTGTCATTTTTGTAATATTGTCTTGTTTTTGGTGGTTTTTTTGGTCTTTCTTTGTCTGACTTTGGTCGTTTTGATCATAAAGTAAAATGCTATATATACTTCTCAAGAAATTTCAGGTTGTTCATGAAGTTTTGTGAAGAGAGAACATTGTCAGAATTGGGCTGAATGTGGTCCCTGAACCAAAATGAGTTTGACACCCCGGATTTAAGCGATAAAAGTCTCTTGATGCTAAAAAAAAACAGTTTCACAGAGACTTGAGAGCGTGTGAATAATTAGAGTTATAATAGTTGGTAAATAAACAAAAGGCGATGTGACAGGAAATCTATTCCGGCTCAATACCAGAGACACCTGTGCAAAATAAATGCGGTCCAGGCGAACAGCTGCGTGATGCATTCAGGGTCACAGTCTTCAGCGGGCGTCATTTTTCTTTCCTCAAGAACGAAAATACACCAACACCTGCAGAGAACAGAACCAGCCAGCGGTCTGTTCATCTTCTTTGTCTCCTCCACAAACTGGAATAATGGGAGAAGACTGCAGCGTGCTGTAAACGTCCACCGTGTTTCAACGTATGCACCGCATGCCTTTCTCCATATAGAATCCGTCAGCCAGTCAAGCGGCTGTTGCAGGAATGGAAATCACAATAAATGCAAAACGCAGGAGACGACGTTACGACCGCTGCTTGTAATGTAAATCAGCTGGTGCAGAAAAATCTTTCCGCCTTAATCTTACGGATGTTCAAAATGTAGATGCATTAAAAAAACATAAGTACGACGTGAAATAGTACAATATGTGCTCACAAATGCCACCAAATGTCTGCTTTAATTAACCATTATACATGTTATAGTGCAGAAAAGTGGAATATTTATCATAAATATCATCTTCCATGACATTAAAACAGTTTGCATTATCGCTTGTTTGTTTTTTACATTTTCTGGATTACAAGCTTCAAACATGTTGTAAAACAGCCATATTTTAACACAAATCATATTTTTTGCTCAGTTTTCAACATGTTAAAGTGTCTACCAATATCGTGATGTTCTCCTGAACCCTAATGAACAGTTTTTGTAGCTAAAATGAACCAGAAAATGAATGAAAACCGTAAATAAGCAATGACAGACAGCTACATTTGATTCTGAGACTGATTGACTGGCAGAATCTGTCAAATTGGATGCCTTTTCTATAATGTGTGGGTGAGAAAATGTGTTTATTTCACAGTAATTTCCATTAAAATGTCATTTAGAATGCAGTTAACTTGTGTAGGAACCCTTATTCTTGGGGTCGGCTTCCTTTGGCTGCGGTTTTTAGCCTTACATGAACAGAACACAATACCTGGAGGTGTGGATTTGTTTTTTCCACATTCATTCCTGCTTCCTGCCTCCCACGGTGCAGTTATCGCTGAGCAGGCAGTTTGAAGCGACCCGGCGTCAGCTCTGCCATTAGCCTCTGCCCAGTCCGGTTTGGTTTCTGAGCTCTCGGGGGTCGAGTCCAGCTCCGTTGGGACGGCCGCCTCTTAATGGCGGTCCGAGCCCAGACACATTGAGATTAATTTGGAAGGAGTAAGAGTGAAGGTTCACATCTGAGAGAGCTAATCCAACCAAACGTCTCTCCTTCATGGAATACACAACCTCAGATACTGCATCTGCTGCAGAACAAGAAAACTCAGAATTCTACAAACTTTGTAAAATAGAAACAGCAGTGATTAAAATAGAATGCTCTCCTCTGTTTATGTGGGATCCACTGACAAAAATGTTTCTAAAATGATTAAAATGTTTATGAAATGGCAGAAAAATCTCTAAAATGACTCAAAACTTTGCCAAAGTGACTCTGTTTTTTAAATAAATGTTTAAAAAAATTGTCCAAAATGGTTTAAAATCAGACAAAAATGACTCAAAACATTTCCAAAAGATTCAAAATTTTCCAAAATGATTAAAAAGTGTCCCAAAGCAACTCAAAAAATATTCAAAGTGGTTAAAAAAAAAAAGCATCCAAAATGCTGTAAAACTTGACAACAATCACTCAAATTGAGTCAGAATTCTCTAAATTTTGTAAAATAGGAACAGGAGTGACCAAATTAGGATGCTCTCCTCTGTTTATGTGGAATCAACTTGCAAAAATGTTTTCAGAATTACTTGTAATTTGACAAAATTACCTAAAATTCACAAAAAATGACTCAAAACTTTCCCAAAGTAATTCAAAATGATCTTTAAAATGGTCAAAAACGACTTAAAATTTGACAAAAGCGACTCAAAAATTTTGTAAAATGGCTCAAAACATTTATATAGTGACAAAATTGACAAAATTGACTTAGAATTTGATCAAACTTTTTAAAAAATGAATTAAAATTCTCTAAAATTCTCCAAACTTTCCTAAAGCGTCTCAATATCTTTTCAAAATGGTTAAAAAAAAAAACTGTCCAAAATGACTTCAAATCTGACAAAAATGTCTCAAAATGTCTCAAAATTGACTGACGATTGCCTAAATCCTGTAAAATCTGAATATTAGTGACTAAATCAGGACGCTCTCCTGTCATTTATGGGATGGACTGACGTAAAGGCCTCCAACCCCGGCCTGACGGAGACGCACTGTCAACATTCAAGGACAAACAAAGCAAACTGCTGTTGGAATGGATTCCCAAAGATCTCACATAAAGCTGCCAGTGTTTTTTTCATTTCCTGTCTCTTTTTATTAACCCCTGCGTATTTGCTTTCCCCCGCCGGATAAACTGTACATCACAGCCGCCAGCTCCGTGCTCCATTCCTCAGGAAACATAATATCTGCTTCTTTTGGTGAAGGCTACATAAATCTGAATCCTTTATCAGCCGCCAGCACACCTCCTCGACGACGGCCGGGCGGATTTCTGTTATTTTTATCTAATCATTTCCTGAGCATATTCTGGTGTCAGGATCCATCTTGGCTGACAAGTGCTGGTTCCATGCGACTCCCCTGTCGGCCTGTTTTCCCCACTGTTCCGCCGTGACACCTGACTGATAAGTGTGTTGCATCGGCGTGTGTGCGTGGAGACGCATGACATTTAGCATTCACCGCCGTCCACGGAGGCACTTTATCTCCTAAATGCCTCTTTTGTTTCATATTTTGATTGAGGATTTGACGCCCTCAGACCTCAGACGGCGTTCGATGGCACACCGGAGACTCCTGCTTAGTCACCGCCGACGGAAAACAGCATCTTAAGGAAGCAGGAAGTGTCAGAGATTAATCATTAATCCACAGGCTTTCGGTCAAATGTGCTGCAGTTTGCGTATCACTTGTGGGAAGCACTTTGGCTGCGTGTGATTGTGGTGTTTTTAATAGATCGCAAGCAAAACTGTAAACATTAGGGATCAGCCGATGTGGGTTTATAGTAGTAAAGAAAGAGCCGAGATGCACTAGATGTGATGTTTTAACAGCATGTGATAGCAGAGAACCTGTCATTCATAACTAGACTCCTTCAGTAATAAGGATGATTATAACTGAAGATGTAAAATATAAATATTAGTCATTAAATCAGGACGCTCTCCTCTGTTTATCTGGGATTAACTGACAAAAATGTTCCCAAAAGGACTTAAAATTTGATGAAATGACTTCAATTTCTCTAAACTGACTCAAAACGTTGCCAAAGCAACAACAAAATGTTTATATGGTTAAAAAATATAGTCCAAAATGATTTTAAATCTGACAGAAATGACTCAACAATTATCTAAAATTGTTCAAAGCTTTTCCATAAATCTTCAAAATGGTTACAAAAATGTCCAAAATGTCTTAAAATTCTGTAAAAATCAGAATACGAGTGATTAGGGGACACTCTCCTCTGTTTATGTGGATCCACTGACAAAAGTGTTTCCAAATGACTTCAAATTTGATGAAATGACTCAAAATTCTCCAAATTTCAAGATATTTCACAAAATTATTCAAAATGACTTGAAATCTCACAAATTTGATTCAACAATCTTCCAAATTGACTCAAAACATTTGCAAATTGATTTAAAAAAAAAATTCAATATGGTAAAACAATGGTCCAAAATGCTTTAAAATTTGACAAAAATGTTTCCGAAATGACTCAGAATTCTGTAAATTCTGTAAAATAGAAACAAGAGCGATTAAATTATGATGCTCTCCTCTGTTTATCAGTTTGTCTCCTGCTGTTCTTCTCTATTTTCTTAATATTTCTCTGTTTGATCACTTTTATTGTCCACTAAGGTCCAGATCTTAAAGCTTTATTATTAATTATTGTTTTCCAGACTCTGTTTCTGGTTAATCTGTGGCTGTCCGCTAACTTAGCTGCTAGCCGTTAGCATAGCATTAGCCGCTGTGAGAGAAGCTAACTTCCTGGTTTCTTGTTCAGTTTTTGAGACATTTCTGAGACCACAGGCAGACAGAGGAGGATTTATTACACCTGAAGTAGCGCATTTGATGCCAATAATAAGAAAGAAAAAGCCAAATATCGGCTGATAGACGGTCTAACATGGAACAACAGTCGTCATTTCTGACCCTGGAATCTTCTGCTTTCAGGATTAAGGGGGGATATTGTGACTTTCCAATCAATTTCTCGTGACAGGTTCACTATTTGGCAGCGAATGGAAACCCACTCATGCAGTTCAGTCTCTTCCTGATTGCATCTCTTCTGATCAATCTCATTTTTTCCCCCTTTGGGCTCAAGGAAACTGCAAACTCCCCAAGTGCAAAGAGGAAACTCCAGGTTACAGAATATGGCCTCTTTGTGTGTGTGTGTGTGTGTGTTCATGGTTGTGTGTGTGCACCGAAGCTCAGCGCTGGGCACTGAGAGGGCAGCGAGAGGGTGTTATGTTGCTGGAGTCCACCACTCCCATTTGCCTGTCTGTCAGATGTCTTGCTTGGCTGAGCTCCACACAGTGATGGTGTTGACAAAATGACAGGAGGGGGCCACACTCCACTGAATGTCAATTTGGCTGCAAAGCATCGTCTTTTTTTTCCCCCCACCGGGAGCGCCGAAGCTCCCACCACGTGTCGAAACAAGAAAAAAAAAAAGAAGAAGAAGAGCGGCGTATTTACATAAAACACACAAGGTCGTATGCATGCATAAGATGCTCCGGAATAATGTGAGAGGAAATTAGCAATTAGCAGTTAGCCTGAATGTGGAACAAGTCACTATCAGAGCTAGAGCTGTAGCTATCGATTATTGTAGTAATCAAGTATTCTATTGATTATTGTAGTAATCAAGTATTCTATCTATTATTGTAGTAATCAAGTATTCTATTGATTATTGTAGTAATCAAGTATTGTGTTGATTATTGTAGTAATTGAGTATTCTATTGATTATTCTGGCTAGTATGGTACAGGTGTTTTATCCATATATAATATAGAACAGGCGTATTGTACATATATAGTATATAACAGGGGTGTTGTACATATATCATTTATAGTTGCATCTTTTTACCATCATAAATTTTTGTTTTCCTCAATGTTCTCCATTAAAACAATCTGTTCGCACAAAAAAAACTGAAAAATTATGCCAAATTCAACACAAAAATAATACCAAAATGACAAAACGGTGCTTAAATAACACAGCAATGACACCAAAGGATGCTTAAATAACTAAAAATGGCACAAAAAGACGACGCTAAAATGAGACAAATGACAAAAAATGTTGCCACATTTAACACAAAAATAATACCAAGGTAACCCAAAAATGACAAACAACGCTAAAACGATGCAAAAGATAGAAATGACACAAAAGAATACTAAAATAACATAAAAATCACACAAAAAATGCTTAAATAACTAAAAAAATTTACACAAAAAGACACAAAATGATGCTAAAATAACACAAAAATGACAAAAACTATGCAAAATGACAAAATTGACACAAAAGACACAAAAATTATCAGTTCATTTTGAGCGGAAAACGAGTCAAATGTGTTAAACGCTCCTGTTTGTGTGACAAGTTTCAAGCAGAAAGTCTGACTTAAGTTTCTAAGTTAGTAGAAAAGCTGTGCCGGTTACAATACAAGTGTCCTGTCAAATTTATAATCGCCTTATAATTTATTGATTATAGGTCCGGGTCCATATATGAGGACGTCTGGGTTCAGATCATTTAGTGACCCAGGGTCTAGTGGATTAAATGAAGCCTCCATTCAGAGGATTTTGCCTCGAGGAAATTTAGTAATCAGATTACTCAAACAAGAAAAGCACTCAGAGCGCAGTACTCCTCCAAGGCTGCTCAGTTGATGTATGATTTCTGACAGATGAAATCTTGAAAAAATTAGTGGCAGAAATCACGGCAACATAGAATGTGACCATTTCATATTGATGTACCCACAAACAAAATGACCTTGCACTGAGCACAGGTGTGTGTTCTGCAGGTGTACGTTATGTACGGATACTGAATTACGTGACCTAAATATGTAGCGGGTGGCAGGAATTAATGGGACTCAGAAACACCCCCACAATTTAATCAGTTGTTCCTTGTATCATTTCTGACAGATAAGTCCTGGTAAGTCCTCAGAGGTGGATTTGTAGTAGAATCGCAATCAGCTGATCATCAGCAGGCAGCTGACGTAGTGTTCACTTGTTGTCATGGTTACAGTGACGCCATGCCGCTATCTGGCAATGATACAGAAATCTTTAACACATCCCTGGATCCAGACAATAAGTTGCACCACCTGTAGAGCTGTTTTTGAGTAATGTTGCTAACAGACAGACAGACAGACAGACAGACAGACAAACGGACAAACCAACACCGATCGTCACATAACTCCACCGTGTTTCCTGGCGGAGGAATAAGTCGAGGAATCAGCCCTAATCAGAACGCCACCTGGAGTGTTCGTGACGAGGTGGTGCTGGTTTGCGTCTCGGCTTCTCCTCGTTTACTGTCCTGACGTGACTGCTGGGATTAGAGATGCATCCTAATGTGCCTCTAATCTTCTAATCTGTCTAATAGGGACACAGTTACACAGCAGCCCTTTTATGTGTAAACACAGATTGAGCTGAAGGTTACCGAGGACGTTTCTTTCTCTTTTTTTTGACAGCATGAAAAAAGAAAGAAAAAACTCCCATCAGATGTTAAGTGAGTTACACCGAACAACCTCCCCTGGCGTGTTCAGCAAATTAGCATTTGATGACAGGTGTTTGGATTAACACTGATTTAATGAGCTTTATGAAAGTCCCCTGAGGATGAATGTGGGCTTTTGGGATTTACCTACTTCCAGGATACAGTTGAAGACGGGCGAACGGAAAATCTCTTTACCAAATCCATTAAAATGTGTCCTTATCTTGAGCACATCCCACAGCCACTTCTTTTTTTAATTTTGTTTTGCTGCAGACGCCTCCATTGTGCTGAGTTTTCACAACACGTGCGGCCGAAATGTTGAATTCCTTTCGGAGCGTAAATTGATTCTCGTGGCGCCGTTCGTTATCTTGATTGCATGTCTAATTGGAAACGCATACACAAGGTCGCCGGCGAGGCGGCGGTCTCTGAGGAAGGCCACACATCTCACTGTGAAACTTGGGTTTGGTACTTTCGCTGACCTTGTGTGCTAATTAATTAACAATAATATACGATAATAAATGCTTGGTGGCGTTAGTTCTCTGCAGGAATCGCCTAATCAGTGTATTTATAGTCTGCAGGAAACTAACAAGAACTTCTAACAGCTATTATATGAACAGTACCACTAAATATACTTCAGATAGTGTTCTATTTTCTGTAACAACAGCTGAAATTTCACATGCAGCTCTTTAGTTAGAGCTACTGTTAAGTTTTTTTTTTTTTTTGGGGGGGGGTAAATCTACAAATCAAGTCCTGCACCTTTATGGAAACTAAAGAAATAGAAAATAGAATGAGAGAGAACTCAAACATGTCATTTGTGCAGCATGGCAGAGTTCTAACATCACAAATCAGTTTTAAAAAGTCTAATTTCTGTATTTATTTAGCAAAAAAACACATGAATCCAAGATGGTGACTCCACAAACCATACTTGTTAGCTATATAAACTATAGAAAGAGGGACAGGGAGGAGAAAAAATAGTAGTAATAAAATTAAATATAACTCAGTATATAACAGGAATTTACAGTAGTGCACTGCGCTCCTTAGATATTTTTTAACGTACATTTTTGGTTTGTCCACTTTCTGTTCTGTGTAAACACTGCCTGCAGTTCAACCTAATTTTTTTTTTGTCAATTGTCTGCTGATTTGAGCTGCAGGGTTCCAATTTTACTCCGAGTTTAATTTATTGTTGAATCTACAACCTTATAAACAATACATTTTATGCAAGATCAGGTGCAGGGGCTAATTTTGAAAAAAATAAGAGCATCACAATCTCCAATTAATTTAGCATAGAATGAGATTGTTTTTTGGAGGAATCATACAGAAGGTGTCATTATTTATGAGGTGCTGTATTATTTTTGTTGCAAGATGTTTTCAAGTTTGGTTTAGGTTGTTAATTTTAGCTGCACTTATGGAAATCCGCAGTCTTGGACTTCATATTTCCACTGCTTTGACGTTGCTTTCAGGGTTTTGTTATACTTGTAGCTCTTCCTCGTCCATTAAGCTCCAACATTTTGCATCTGCATCTGCAGACTTTAAATCCGTCTTGTTTTGCTCTGGATCTCAGTGTAGCAGCACAAGAAGCAGCTCTCCACTTGCTGCAGGTTGGAACCAACGTCCAGCTTGCGGCGGATCTACAGGAGAGCAAAACAAGGCCAGCTGCAGTGTGAAACGGTGGAGTTGATGCACTCACCATTACGCATCGTATTACGCAACTTATTTTGCACACAGAAACTAGCACAGAGGACGAAGAACAGCCGCGACCACGGCAGCATCCTGAAAGACACGTCAGAGCAGTGAACAATGTGATTCAGCGTCTGTGCTGCTTCAGAATAAAGCCAGAGCTCAGGCAGGATGCAGAGATGGGAGTCAAGCCTTTTAGCCTTGAGCTGAAGTGACGGACTTTGTATCCAGGCAACCGCATTCACAATTAATTCTGTGATCAACACGAGTTCAGCTGAATCTGTGGGGAGAACTGTGATTCAGAACGAGGATCATTATTCCACCGTCAGGCAATACAATGAGGTTATCACATAAAATATGCATTCACACGCCCTTTATGGTCATGCAAAAATAAGAATTCAACACACAACTCTTAATCCTCTGACCCAAAGCAGTCTCTGGTCTTTTTTTCCTCACAATGCGCTCTTTTTTTTTAAACTTCAAAATAAAGTCTGGATAACTAAAAAGTGGTCGGAGAACTCAAACCTGTCTTTTGTGCAGCATGACGTCATTATAATTCCATAAATCATGAAAAAGTTAGTAATTTTTTTATGTATTTGACAAAGAAAATTGGAATCAACATAACAAAACCGGGCAAAAATAAGTTCCCCATTACAAAAACACCTCTCCAGGAAGTGTGTTAATTCCAGATCACATGACCTGCTCCACATGATGTCACTTCCTGCTGAAGAAAAGACTGGCCAGACTCCAAGGCTTTCTGACTTATTTAATATAAAGTAGTCAACAGGTTTACTACAATATCTTTAGAAATAACTTTCAATTTCTATTTTACTCAGTTGTATATAAAATATTTAGAAGAATCTAAATCTAAAAATGCCATGTGGTGTTCGGTTCTAGGTGGCCATGTTGATTTTAGGCCTGAAAACAGCAAAAATGTCAACTATGAGACAAAAAGTCCCATAATTATATATCGACCTGTTTGATCATGTGACGTACAAGCAAAACCCTCAAAAGCTATAGAGAGAGTATTTTATTATATCTCCTGCAGAGCGGCACCCTCAAATAAACAAGTGTGTGTGATGTTGCATTATTATTTTTGGGACGTTTTTCTTCCACCTAAACACCTTAATTAAACTTTGTCACAAAGTCAGCCTGATGCTTGTGTATCTGCACTACAAAGCGCCGTGTCGGCCCACCTGCAGGCGTCGGGAATAATTTCCTCTGGAAGCGTTTTAATGTGTTCATTTCTCGTCAGCGCATTATGCACACGGGTTATGTGTGAATCCCAGATCGCCAGAAGAGGTTGGTGTTAGTTTTACAAAGAACTTTTTGAACAAACAAAGGGATGCAGATTTTCCTTCCATTTCAGGAATAGTTGATGAGTCCATTTATTATTCCGCTGCAGCTCGGCCGCACATTTTGAAGCGAAAACGGCAAAAATTTGTGTATTACGGCTTCCCCAGAGGTGATTTTCTGTGGTTTTCTTGCTCTATTATGATTCAGTTTAACCTTTTAGTTCACTTTTTAGATTCCCTTTAGCTAAAAAAAACTAACGGATACAAAAACAAACCATCCCCTTATGGCTACTTTCTCAACTTCACTCCACGAGGAAAAGGTGACGGAGCGCACAAACATGAATACATTTATTTATAATTATTTAAATTTTGACTTTGCTCTGGTTTTTATTGGGTGTTTTATTTGTAGTGATTATGTAAAGATTGAAGCTTTTATTCTGACACTCTGCAACTGTAGATCACAAATGAATGAAAGTTATTGAAGTTATTTGAGTGCAAAAAGCCCACAATTTCTGCTTTAATCTGCATTTATTTAGTATCCATTGCATTTGTTTATACTTGCAACCATGAACGCTCATAATAAAGTTACTGTTCTTATTTCTAAATGCCAAAATAAAAGCCTCAGAAGTGTTAATTCTGGCACCAGAGGTTGAAAATGCGTTCTAGGTTTAGTCAAATTTGAGTTTTTCTTATTTTCATTAGCTTTATTGTCTTTTTAATCAACACAAACAACCTTTCAGTTAAGTTTTCCGCATTGATATTACTAATTTATTCGTGCAATTTTAAGATTTGTGTCATTTTGAGGTTGCAGCTGACGCCATCTTTGTATGCAGTTGCCATGGTGACAGATGTTGTTATCATCTATAATGAAATTAATGTAAAAGACTCAGTGTTTATTACCAAACTCTCACCTGCTCTCTCTCACTTTTCATCCTGTTCACCTGGAATTAGCATTAGCTTTAGCATCCCTGCAGCTACCTGTCCTTTCCGTCGACGCCGCTTAAGTCGATGATTCGCTCACGTTTTTTTTACACTAAAACCCTGTTTGCTGTCAGCGTTTAGCCCTGACGAGAGATGCTAAAAGGTCGGATAGCGGCGTCGAGAAACATCTGGAGGAAGCTTTAGCCGTTAATCCCTGAACTGAGTCACTCCGTCTGCAGGAAACGTGAGAAAATCCCCCAGAAAGTAAAAGTTCCAAGCTAGCTTAGCTTTGTAGCTGCTGCCTGCTTGTTTGTCACATTTACAGTCCATGATTCATGCCTGTTTTCCCTCCTAGAGCTGGTAAAGTCTGATAACATTATGCACGTTTGTTATTAACCGCAGGTCAAACTGATGAATCTATGGGATGCACAGACGCTGCAGCTCCCTGGAAAAGAGGGAAAACAGGGCGGCTGGTTGGGTGCAGTCGACCTTTTCGGCTGCTTTTGCTGAATTTTTAGTGCTTTTTGTTCACCAACGTGCTCCTGAATGCATCTATGTTTCACCAGCGAGACTTTCAGCCTCATGCTAACTGCCTTTATATACCATAATAGCATCTAAAAGGGCTCCTCTGTAGGACCTGTGGTGTTTGAGAGACCAATGCTAACTCCTTTATGTACCATAATAGCATCTAAAAGGGCTCCTCTGTAGGACCTGCGGTGTTTGAGAGGACGTCAACGAATGGTTTCAAGCTGCAAACCTGACAGCTCTTAAAAAGACGTGAACAGTGGTCACCGGTGGGAGCTGGAATTTGTCCGCGGTGAACACGACCTTGTCAATCTCGCCTTTATCAGCCGCCGTCCAGACAAAAGGTTTCTGTAAAAAGTCACCTGCTGTGGGCATCGACTGCAGCTCGGTGGGACAAAGTCTCCATGTGCCAGTCTGTCCTTGAGTTGGTGAAGATGCTTAACAGCTCATCCAGATGCATTTTATAGATAAGCACACCTTAAAAAGTCCGGGCTCGTACCTGTAAAAACTCAAGTTCACATCTGTAAATCAGGGGTTTTTCAACCACAGCAGTTTAAAAATGAAAATACATAATTGTACATGTTCATGTATGAGATAAAACTTTATTGATCCTGAAAGATCTCATGCCAGATATTGCTCAGAAAAAACATGAGAATAAAACTCCTAAAAAGTATTTAAAAAAATAATAAGATATAACTGATACATTACAGAATTAAAATAGATAAATTAGAATAAAACTAGAGTAGAAAAGTAAAAACAATATAATAAGTAATATCATACATGCAGTTGAAATATGGCACTTAAAAAACAAAATAGTGCACATTATATTGACAATATTGTATAAAAACGGTGAAATATTAAGTACTGAAATGTAAAACTATATGCTTAATGTTTATTTAAGTTCATTTACATGTATGAAATCAGTGAAATTACCTGCTAAAATGCAAATAATAAAGGTTATTACTTGGGTTTTATGATTAAAATGGGCCAAAATACTGATTTAAACTTGGGATTCGGAAAATAGTTTCATGCTTTTGATATTATTTAATATTAGAGAAGTAAAATAACGATTTATTTTTTGTAATTTTATGCATTTCTTTTGTGTATTTCACAGTTACAGACAATACAGACCTGCTATAATGCAAATTATTAGACATAATAGTGCAGAAAAATGCAATTATTAGTTGAATTTTATATGCAATTCTATAAAATATTATGGAAAATATGTCAAAGTTTGGTTGTAAAACTAGTTATTAGGAATGTAGTTATAGACAATTACAGGGTTTTGTTGTTATTTTGCATTAGTGTAAATTGATAGTTAATTTTTGTGATTTTATTCATATTTTCCTATTTCTCAAAAATACAGTTAAATCCAGATAATCAGGTGTAATACTGCAGAAAAATGCTGTTCTTAGTTGAGTTTTATGTGTAATTTAAGAAAATATCATGGAAATTATGTCAAATTACTGTACAAACTAGGAAACTACACTTTCAGATTTTTTATGTTTCTAGATGTGTAAATTCACATTTTTTGTGCGTAATTTTATTCATATTTTTGCATTTTTGACAAATATAATACATCAGATCGGGCATAATCCAGCAGAAAATGCTGTTATTGATTGAGTTTTATGTGATTTTATGTTAAAATCTCTGAAAATATGTCAAAATACTGCTGTAAAACTATTAAATAGGAAACTAGTTATTCACAATTACAGGTTTTTGATGTTTTGTTTGCATTAGACATGCAAAATCACTGTTTAATTTTGTAATTTTAATAATTTCTTCATGTATTTCAACAGTACAGACAATGCAGACCTGCCATAATGCAAATTATTAGACATAATACCAAAGAAAAATGCAATTATTAGTTGAATTTTAAGTGATTTTATGTAAAAATCACTGAAAATGTGACAAAATCCTGTTGTAGAACTAGTAAATAGGAAATAAATCTTTTACAGTTATAAGTTTTTGGTGTTATTTTGCATCAGACATGTAAATTCATCGTTTAGTAATTTTTTCATATATTTTAAAAATACAGACAATGCAGACCTGCTATAACACAAATAATCAGGTGTAATACTGCAGAAAAATTGTAATGTTATATAATGTCATGGAAATTCCATTAAAATACTGTTGTAAAACTAGTAAACAGGAAACTAGCTCTTCATAGCTAAAGGTTTTTGATGTTGTTTTGCAACAGACATGCAAATTTGTGATTTATCTTCAATATTTTATTCGTTTTTTCCTCTATTTTTGCACAAATATGTAACATAAACAGCACAAATTCCAGTTCGTCCCATGAGAGAAGCTAAGCAGCCTCTTCCCATCTCAGCGTCTAAATGCACATCTTGCTTTCTATCTCCTGCCGTTGGTCCAGTCTTGTGTAATACGTTACACAAGTCGCTCTAATCCAACACCTTGACAACAGGTTCCCTCTGAATATGGAGCCTGGCTGCACAATCCCATTACTTAAATGGATCGGACTAATAATAAAATATTACTCCCAACCTAACCGGATTAGCAGCCATCTCCCGGGAATCCGTCGCGCCGCCTTTTCTACATAAACACCTTTTATATAAACGGAGGCTTTTAGGGCCCGCTTCATTCCACCCCGCTGTTGTGTTGCAGGAGGGATGATGATAATAAACGCTGGACAAACGAAAAGAGGCAGGGCTCTTTAAACAGTCTGTTTATGTGCTTACTGCTGCTGCTGCTGCTCACTGTATGGATGAATTCATGCCAAACACACACACACACGGTCGGCCCTGGAATGCTAAACGTTTGTAGACTCGATGCCGCAGATAATGCAGATTAAAAGAAGAGGTGAGGAGCTCTGAATCAGCACTTTTCACAGGAAGGAGCGCTACAAATACTGCATTACAGCGAAATACCGACAGGAAATGAAGCAGAAAACTGCAATATTCTACTTCTAGGAAGTAAAAAAGGTTAGAAGCAGTAAATTAGACTCACAAATGTTGACTTTAAATCTCATAAAATGTCATAGTTTCACACTTTTCCATATTCCTCCACACTTTACTCATTTCTATTACTTTTAGTGGCTCGTAATCTCTTTATTGCATTTGCTGCTTTTTATTTGTCTCATAACACACTTCCTACTAAGTTTTTTAAATCTGTACGTTACTGTTTACAGTCATGCATGAAAGCACCAAGTCAAATTTATCGTATGTGAAAAAATCTAAAATCTTTATGATTCTAATTTTATAAAAACAGTATAAAAACTTGAGTTTTTTTTGCTGCTCCTAATGGTCCCCAAATGTCATATTTATTTATATTTTTAAATAATAATAAGTATTATTATTATTATTATTATTATTATTATTATTATTATAATTATTATTATTATTATTATTATTATTATTATTATTATTATTATTATTATTATTTAAAAACTAAAGATAAGATGATATTTTGGGACCATATTACAACTAACAACAGAATTTTAAATACATAAATAAGAATAATAATGATGATGATGATAACTATTATTATTATTATTATTATTATTATTATTATTATTATTGGTCCCAAAATGTCATCTTTATTTTTATTTATTATTATTTATTCAGTTGACTGCAAGATCCTTCTTTTAAAATCATATTAAATATGACATTTTTTTGGACAATTTGTAGGAGCAAAAACAACTGAAAACTTGATATTTTATATTATTATGGAATACTTTTCAAAGCACTCAAAGACACTTTACAAAGTTTGCAAGAAAGCAAAAAATAAAGTAAAATAAAATGGAAAAAAGGAGCACATAGAAAATAAGAATAATGAGTTGCTGGCAGCGATAAAATTTTCCTGATTCTCTGATATTTGTTGGTGATATTTTACTTGGTTTTTCTAAGTTTTATATTGTCTCCTGTATATATTAATATTTTATGTGTTATTATTTTATATTGTCTGTCTGTACATAATTGTTGCTCTCTGACTGCTAACATGTTCAACACTTACAACTCAGTTTGTTTTTAAACATGCCATACAACTAAAATAGATTTTATTTGAATAAATACTATAAACTGTATGCATATAGCTGTATATATTAACTGGACATGCTGTATCCTTTAAGATGCAACATCAGATAAATAAACTTGATTTAATTTGGTTAAATATTACAATAAATGACTTGTGTCTGTCTCCCAAAAATTATCCCCAAAATTAACAAAACTGTGTCTTTTTAGCCACAATATCATGTAAATAAACTCAACTTGGTTTGACTAAATATTGTAAAAAATGAATAAATCGGGTCTATTTGTCCCTAAATAATCTCTAAAATTAACAACACTGCATTATTTTTGCTACAATATTATATAAATAAACTTGACTTTATTACGTATTACAAATATCTGAATTATTTCCCCCCAAAAAATCTTCAACATGGTTATTTTACCCACAATAAGTACATTATTACATAAACATATCACACTGTAGTGTGTAGTTTTATTACTACATTAATAATAATGTTGAGTTTCACCTTAATACAGATTAAAGTCAGTTACAGAAGTAGTTTATATGTATTTTGTGCGGTTTAATCCCTAGAATGTAACGACTGCATAATCACACCTTAAATAAGACTACGAGGTCTTAAGTGCAGCGTTTATTCCTGTTACTTTCATTTTTAATCCTCTTTACTGGAACAGCAGCTGCTCTCTTAGATCTGCTGCTAAACAACTGAAGCCACTGTTTGGATGTTTGCTCTTGTTTATTTGTAGAATTTGTTCTAATTTGACATTTCTCTTGTTTTAAAGCGCTTTGCAACTTTGCTATACACATAAATGTATTATTTTTATTATAATTATGGAATAAGACTGCACAGTTACATACATGTATGAGAATATTTACACCACACATCCTAATTAAAATACATTTTCCAGTCCCAATTTTACACAAGATCATGTGTATTTTCAGTTGTTTTTTTTGAGATAAGGTAAAACTTTATTAATCCTAAAAGAAATTATTGTGTCAGTTATTGCTCAAAAAAAGGTAGAAAAACTAAAATTAGTAAAGTAAAATAAGGCTGGATAGAAAAGTAGAAAGTAATGCTTGAATTTATACTGAGGTAATATCAGACATGATAATGAAATGGAAATTCTGCACAAAAACGTGAAATATTGCACATAACAAATAAAATGTTGCACAAGAAATTGAAATATTCTACCAGAAAATTTAAATATTGCACATTAAAAATGAAATATTAACCAGAAAAATTTACTTTTGCACATAACAAATAAAATGTTTCACCTTAAAAAATTTCTTTTTCACATAACAAATGAAATATTGCACCTAAAAAATGAAATGTTGCACATGGAAAATGAAATATTGCACATAAATATCTCACCAGAAAAATTAAATGTTGCACCTAAAAAATGAAAATATTACACCTGAAAAATAAAATACTGCACCTGAAAGTGAAATATTGCACATAAAAAATGAAATACCACACCAGAAAAATGTAATATTGCACATAAAAAATGAAATATTGTGCATGAAATTGAAATATTACACTTATCAAATAAATTCTTGCACCCAAAAAAATGTAATATTGCACATGAAATTAAATATTGCACATGAAAAATGAAATATTGTGCAAAACAAATGAAATATGGCACATAAAAACTGAAATACCACACCAGAAAAATGTAATATTGCACATAAAAAATGAAATATTGTGCATGAAATTGAAATATTGCACCTAAAAATGAAATATTGCACATAAAAATAGAAATATTGCACATTACGTCTTTAGCAAACGCTTGCTCTGTATAATTATGTCTTCTTTTTTTTTTAAATGCAGCTAATATCGGTGTATTTCCTTCATTCTTGATAATTTTTTATTGATTCAGACGTGAGGACGCTCATTCTGAGCTGTGAGGTCATAAACATGACCATCCATCCCATAATGTCCTCCTCCAGCTCTGCATGAACGGTTCAGCTGATGTGACACTAACCGTTGATCATCGTTTTCTTCCGCTGCTTCGTGATGAAATCGATAAACGTGACGGTTGGGTTGTGACAGCTCCATCATTCCAGCCTGAAGACGATCCGGGTCAACAGGAGGATCCTCCTGTTGACCCGGCCGACATTCCGGTCCTACATCTGGAAAACAAACACCAGGCCGCTGCTGAAGTTATCCACTACCAAACAGTAAGAAGCCCCGCTGTGACTCTGAAACATATTCTCAACGCTGTCACAACGTTTCAGCTCAGAGAGTCAGGTGAGCGTGGCGTTAATGAATTCGGAGTTGTGATGTAACCGTCATGTGTGCGGTGAAACAGACTCTCAGCAGCGTTAACGAGGACTCAGCTCCTGTCAGCGGCGTTCGGATTCAATTAGAGCCCAGATACCTGCAGAAGAGACTCCCAGTGATCCACAGGATGAACATGCAGCTGCACATGCAGCTGCACACGCATCACAGCCGTCACATCTGTCCTGCAAAGCCACCACGTTCACGTCAATGATCCACATGCATGTGGCTGATTCCATCTGCTAATTATAATCACAATACATTTATGTGTGTAGGACTCGAAAACAAAGATACAAAGTGCTTTACAAGACAAAAATCCAATTTTGATACAAATATATGAGCAAACGTGCAACAAAAGCAAGAAAGTTGCATAAAACTGCAGTTTTACACCTGATTATTTGTATTACATTGTGATGTCATCATAATGTAACACAAATATTAACATTCAAATTAATTAATTAAACATTTACAATATATTTCAAGATTTCAATGTTCAATATTTCACTTTCATGTGCAATATTGGCAATATAATGTGCAATATTTCCTTTTTCTGGTGCAATATTTCAATTTCTTGCACAATATTTCATTTGTTATGTGCAATATTTTTTTCTATGTGCAATATTTGAATTTCATGTCCAATATTTTATTTTTCTGGTACAGTATTTCATTTGTTATGTGCAATATTTTATATTTTATGAGCAATATTTAATTTATCTGGTGCGATATTTTTATTTAATGTGCAATATTTCATTATTATTTCATGTGTGATATTAGTTCTGTATAATTGTCAGTATTACTTTTTACTTCTCTATTCTAGTCTTATTTTAATTTTCTACATTGTAGGAATTTAACCAAGTATAGAATGAAGTCAATTCAAGACAACATTATTATGTAGCACATGAGCACCAGATATTACATAAAGTCACATAATAATGCATTATTATACCTGATTATTTGCATTAGAGCAGATAATTTCAGCATTTTTGTACATGTAAATATCCTTAGTTAAATATTAACAACGTATTTGAAAACATTCAACATTTCATTTTCATTCAAATATTTTTTTGTGTGTATTTCAAAATACAGATCTGCTATAATGCAGATAATCAGGCAAAATACTACAAAAAATGACATTATTATTGGGCTTCATTGCACGATTTTATGTAATTTCATGGAAAATATGTCAAAGTACTAATATTTTAGCAGTAAACAGCAAACTAGTTATTGAAATACTCTGTGAAGTGGTGCTGAGTTAGAGAACTTGACCTATAGATGACTTTCACCAGATTAATCAGTGACTGAACCTGTGATATTTCATGACAATGATTTTATCCTATATGTTTTAATTTAAAAATTGGCCAAAAATAAGCCGTTTGCACGCAGTAGATTCTGTAAATAACCAAAAATTTGGCGCTGTGTGGTGCAGCTGTGCAGCTATTGGATGCTCAGATGTGACCAACAGTCACATGACAAAAATTCAGGAAGTTTTTTTTACTGAACTGGGTTGAACTGCAGGCAGTGTTTAGGGAATGCATGGAATCAAACGCTGTAAAATGTCTGTAATATGGGCATTTTTTCCAGGGTTGGTAAACTTATGGGCATTTGGCAAAATGTTGGAAAAGTTTTCAAGTTTTTGTGAAACAAGTAATCAAATAAATTGGACTTTATCTTTTTTGTCTGCGTAGCGTCTCGGTTGTTCAGGTCAAGCTAAACCTCAGAGCTTCAGTAGAAACTAAAATCACTTCTCTTTTTGCTCCTTGAAGATGTTTCACCTCTCACCTGACACGCTTCCTCACTTATTTATTGCTTTTATTCATGATTTGTGGCGTTATAATAGAACATTTTGATTTCTCTCTCCTTGTGCTGTTTGTCTAGAAGACTTTATTTAACAGTTTCAACAGGAGAGAAATAAAGTGCAGAGATGTCAGAGTAATGACTAAATTAGTGTCTCTAACAGAGAAGCATCATTTCATTATACATGTGAAGCCTTCTGGCATGAATACACTGTAACTGAGCACATAATGGATCATTTCAAAGCACTTTCTCTCATAATTATAGAATTTTTCTTGAGAAGAGTCTCTCCACTGCTGGATGTAACATTCTAATGCATTTCTCCTCCACATTAGCTGAATGTATTTTTATTTTCTGCCTTGAAATGCACTCCGTCGTTTAGAATCCTACAATTACAAAGCCACTCAGCCAATCAGATTCTCCATTACTGAAAACATATAGAACTCTCTGCAGCAGTGCTTCTCTTCAACGCTGGAAAAAGATCCGAGCTTTAAGTGACACTTGACTGAATATCACCAAGACATTGTCAGAAGAGAACATTATTCTGCAGGTTTCTCATTTGCAGTTAGAAGCTTTGATGATATTTCATTTCTTTTAAGAAACTGTAAAGATCTGAATGAGATGAATTTGCGAGGAGGAAGCTGACGTTTGGTAAGTCAGAGAGACGGTTTGAGGAGATGCAGAGGATGAGAGCGAGACGAGAATACTGCAATAAATGAAAGAACAGGGCGAGTTTAAGTCTATCAAAGATTTATCTGGCAGAAAGCAAAGGGACGTCTGAAGAAGCCGAGAGCATTAGCGGGAGGAAGTTGGAGGTTTTGGACAGGTTGAAGCTTTGCACACAGTAAGAGACGAAATGCTCTAAAAACACAAACTATTTGGTGCCTTAAATGTGAATTCATGGGGACACAGCACTGTTCATGTCAAGTCAATTTCATATAGAAAGCACATTTAAAACAACATGATGCTGCAGAATTATCAGATCAGTTTTGTTTAAAAAGCCCATTTGGATCGACAGGAATTAAACCAAAGAGCTGCACACTCCTAAATAGCAACTCACAATGCAGAAATATACTCACTAAAACAACAAACCTGAATAAAAATAACCACAGTAATATAAAGAAACACAACAGATACAACACAAAAAAGACAAAGGATATAGAATGAGTTGTGATGCTACATATAAAAATTGGCCAAAAGTAAATTATTTTCTCTAACAAGATTCTGTAAAAAATAAAACAATTCTTAGCTCGTGAAGCTATGTGTGATACAACTGCAACAATCAGTTGCATGGCAAAAATTCACCGACTTTTCAATTGAACTGCAGGCTGTGTTTATGCAGAATAGATGGAAGACAAGTATGGAAATAAATTAGAAAATAAGCTTTAAAATATCTGTAATATGACCATTTTTCCATCTATTTTTATAGTAAAACAACTTTTATCAACAACAACACATGTATTTATATCAACTAACACAGCTAAATATCACTAAACATCTATGAAATCTGTATTTTTCCTCATTTCTCTCATCCATTATGAGTCTATTATGGTCTGCAGTCAGATATTCTGAACATCTGCATGCATATTGAGCGGTCAACTTCATTTCTGTCTGAGTCAAAGGTCACGTCTTCCTCCTGGCACCTGCAGCGCTCTCATGTCTCCATGTTGATGTCACATTTTCTAGCTGGAGCGTTGCCACTAATTGGGGTTTCCCATTATCTCGATGAGATGTCTGACAGCTCTGACTCTCCGAGGATGTTGGGCCACGTGCCCGTCAACCGCTAGCTTTTCCCATTTCTGTTTCCATGAAGGGCCAGACGCTCGGGTCTGGCAGCGTAATATATTATAATAAACACGTCGGTGCTGGAAATCATATAATCAGCTGATACATCAGGCCGCTCCTTCTCACTAACACTTAGTTTCACACGGGGAAGTCTAAGCTGCAGTTTGTGCTCTTACTTTATAAATATTTCAGGCACAAAAAGAAATAAAATAAGTTCGTTAACATGCATATGAATATTCATGAGGGGCTTTTTCTAATTGAGAAAGTTAATGGAGCAGAGTGCAGGCACGTGTCTGGGTGCAAAATGATCATTTATTGGGGATTAATACGAGGAAATTAGTGGACAATGTACAATATGGTTTTAGAAATCATTGTTTTTTGCTGTTTTTGCATGTTGCATAAAAAAGGTACATTTGTGATATTTTAGCATGTTCTCAATGTTGAAGGTTTATTTTTTTTAAATAATATAAAATAAGATGAGCCTTTATTAATCCCACAGTGTGAAAATTTATTACAGCAGCAGAGATGGTGCAAACATTTAAGGAATGTGGTACTAAGATATGAATAAATCAATTTAAAGCTACATGAAATTACCTCTAAATTCATGGCTGCATATTAAAATATTCATGTGTATGACAGTAAAAACTGGAAAATGTTGTATCTTGGCACAGAGTTACCATTTTTCTTATGTTTAAATTCCCCAACCAGCCTCCCTGGTGCGTCGCTTCAGTACACTGAGGTTTCCCTGTTCCAAACACAGCTGGGTGGGAGGGTTGGTCTGCAACAATCAACAGCAGCGAATCCCTCTGCACGCCGTAGAAATCCTCTGTGAGCCGCTTTGTGCATAATCTTTTACCGTCGTACCGGGATGCAAACACGGAGCCCAACAATGATGTTTCGTGTGACGGGAGGGGCGGCGAGAAATCCGGGACTGTATTCCTGGAAACACAATGAAACGCCATCAAAACACAAGAAAAGAAATAGAACTAAAAGGATGCTGGAGACACTGTAATTCATCACTGAAGAGTCTGAGAGTCACAAACGCCAACCGGGTCACCAAAGAGCACCAAGAAAAACATCAATGATTTCTGACTTGTGGGACATTTGACACAACACCAGCAGAAAAGAGCAGCTGGGTGACGACTTCATCATATCAGTCGTGAAGAGCTCGAGCAGTAATGCAGCAGCAGTAATAGCAGCAATATCCTGCGCTGGTGGATTGAAATGGTCAACCGGAGGAGGAGCACATGTCGTATCCGTGCGGTTTTATCTCATCTCCAGCCAGAGCACTGTACTTATCTTTGTAGAGAGCAAAGTCTGCTATTGAATTGCTATTATTAAATCTTCATTGGGGCATGAAAAACTCATTGCATGTGAGGCGGCTGTATTGAAGTTCATTGAACAATCCAATGCGCTGCGTATGAGACTATGGAATTGGCTCTAATTGCATTTTTATGGCGGCTGTGTGAGCAGCGGGGCCGACTCGGCTCCGCGGCATGCAAACACAAAATGTCACGGTTCATGAATGTTGCATGGCTGGATGGGATCTGTCTCTGCTTTGCTGCTTTTATCAGCAAATCTTATCCGGAGCCGTTATATGTGGAACTAAACTGCATTCTCAAGCCAAGTTCTGAAGGAAACATACTTTCTACCAGGTTACATTTGTTAATATTTTTTTCACTGTGTCTTCTGTTTATTAAAGGTTTTAAGGTTGTTTGTTGGTTGGTTTGTTCGTTTACCTACCTACCAACCTACCAGCCCACCGACTGACCAACCTACCTACCTACCTGTCTACCTAGCAACCAACCTACCAACCAACAAACCGACCAACCTACCAACCAACTGACCAAACAACCCTACTAACCAAGGAAACCTACCAACCTACCAGCCCACCGACTGACCAACCTACCTACCTACCTATCTACCTAGCAACCTACCTACCAACTGGCCAATCAGCCAACCTACCTACCAACAAACCAACCAACCAACCAACCAACCAGTAAGGAAATTTCAGATGCAGTGCATTCTGATGGTGAAGCAAAACATCAGTGCACATGTAGAGGGTTGTTCACACACCATTTAATGAGCAAACACACTGAAGTAGCAGTTTGAGCTGAGTCATGTAAGAGGACCGAAAATTATATAAAAAAATAAGACCTATGTGCGCCGTCCACAGATGGATACCTCAAATGCAAGCTGCAGCAGCTTTCTGCAAGAACTTTGGTACATTATATTTTTAAAACTTACAGGAACTTTCTGCAGCTTCTTCCATTATCTAACAGGTATTTTATGTGTTTCCAAACATGGGACACATCAAATTCTACTGACGTTAGAGGCCTCAAAACTTAGTAAAATGACACCTAAAGGCTGTATTTTGAGTCTTACAGGGACTTAGAGGAAGTTTCTGGGGCAACAATACCAACCTCATTTGAAAGTTTTGCACTTTCTTCCATTTTAAAGTGGCAATGATTTAAAAAAAAAAAAAAACTGTCCTAAAGTTATCAAGTTGAATTCCTACAAATATCTAAATCTGCAGTTTGGTCGAAATCTCAGTTGCAATGGAGAATTATCTGTCTTCAGATTGGACTGGACACATTTTAAGTCGTTTTGGATGGATTTGAGTAATTTTGGACAACTTTCATGTCATTGTGAACATTTTTTGAGACAGTATGAACATTTCTGAGCAATTTTGAACAACTGTCATGTTATCTTTAACAATTTGCTCATCATTGGATAGACTTTTGTTACTGTTATTATGAACAATTTTGATGAAGGTGCATATGAGACCATGAAACCGGCTCTAATTGGGTGTGGGTTAGCCCTAACTCTTGCAGCTTTTATTGGTAAATCATATCCTGAGCTGTTATATGTGACGAAATAACGGATGCAGTATGTTCTGACGGCGAAGTAAAACAATCCAGTGCACATCTAGAGGGTTGTTCACACACCATTTAATGAGCAAATGCACTGAAGGAGCAGCATCGTGGAGGTGTGCTTATGTAAGAGCACCGACAATTTAACCAAAAAAATAAGACATATGTGCGCCTTCCAGGGATGCGGAAGGATTTCTTATGAGCCAGTTTGCAGCCCACCGGGGCCCGAACTCTTCAGAGGATATTGAGGACTGCAGGATGGAGCTCGGCGCTGCCAGTAAATGATGGAATAATCTGGAAACACAGCAGCCAATACTCTGGTCTGATGAGTATTTACCTACAGGGGGTACGCTCATCCCTTCCGTTTTATCTCAGCGAGCACATATGGTGCCCTGTTGCAGTCGCCTCCAACAGGAACGTCTGTTTTCCAGAGGATGCCTGCAGTTTATTTATACACGCCTGTGCACTTGTTGTGTGGCTATGTGGCAGGAGAGACCTCCTGTCAGAATTGGGGAAGAGTTTTTTTTTTCCCTTGCTAGCTGTGATATCTGCACCGTGTGAGCTCCAGTCACAATATGTTTAGGTTTAAAGCGGCTTCCATCGTCCTCCTCCTCGTCCTTCAGCTCCTGTTGAGCCTACGTGAGCCACTCCACTTCATTCGCTTAAGTGTGCTTTTACCCCGACATCTAATGTGACAGCCGGTCCTCGGGGGGGCATTGATCGCGGTGACCCCTGTGGGAGTCGGGGTACATATTTATGCTGCGACAGACAGCTGTCCTTAAGAATAATGTCAGGAAGGCTGCTGACAGTGAATGGTGGCGAAAAAAAGCCTACATTCACCGTGAATGAGTTCGTCAGCTCGCCCTCGCCGTCCAACCCTCCGTGATTTAAATGTGCCCCCAATCAATCATATTTACATAATGAGATTTACAATGTCAAACGCTTGTCGCCGACCGTTGTTCTGAAACGCCCTCCCACGGGCGGCGGAGGTGAAGGGTGAACGTGTCGGGTTTCTGGAGAGAGTTCGGCACCTCCACGTAATCACGTTAGAGATGACAAATAAAGCGCTCTGCCCTTTTACAGGGACGTCTTCCTTGTTCTGAACATCTGCTGCCAGTTAGATCAAAGGCAACAAAGAGAGATGTTAAATTAATGAAAATCAAAAAAACAACAACACATGTATACAAATTCAAGGTGGCACATAACAGAAAAAACACTTAGCTGCGGAATGAGAGATAAAAAGGAACACCCCTGCCGACCCACTTAATTTAAAAACAAAAGCAAATGAACTAACATTTTAGCAGACGGAAAGCAGACATTTGATTTATTTGATTTATTTATTTTTTCGTCTTAGCTGAGGGGAAAAAAACCTTCAATTTTTTTGGAGGACGAATCTCCCCCCTATATTGGTGTGGCATTTATAATAAATTGGCTTCTCCTCTGCACTTCAAAATGCCTCAGGGCTGCGAAAAAAAGGTCACACAAAAGCGGAGGAAATTACTGAAGGTGCGTTTGAAAGTGTGCATGAAGTGTATTTCTCATATTCGCACGCACATTTATTGAAATTAAAAACTCCCGAATTGTGCAAGACGCAAACGTAAGCGCCTCAAATGCAGGATTTGCAGGAATCTAATGAATTCTTTTGAATAACTCTGCTCTTTTTTCTGACTTCTACAGTTGTCAGAGTTGCTGTTCGTGCACAGAAACACTTTAAAATTATTTTGCAGGAAGAAAAGAGGCTGCTGTTGAGTGTCAGAGCTCCCGCTGAGCTGTTTGGGCAATGCCCAGTAACCACTTAACCGCTGTCTTGACAAAGCAGATTTATTTGTGTGGTTTCACATTCCTGACAAAGGCGGAGGTTGTTGGAACATCACAAATTAAATTCAGCTTTGAAGTCGATATTAAGAACACGAAACCGCTTGAAGCGAGCGATGCAACAAACTGATCTTTTACTGAACGCCGCTGTGAAACTCTACACCTCCTGATGTTGTTCTGCCCTCGAATATTAAAGTTTCAGAGCAGATTAGCATCTCTCAAACGTCGGCCGACTCGTGCAGGCTGGAGGACGTGTGTTCGACGTCGCTATGGCAACCCGCGGATGGCCACGTCTTGGCGTTTTAATGAGTAATAAAGGACTGCAGGTGAGGCGGAGGAGAGCGACTTCTTCTGAGACTCTTATTAACGTGGTGTCAATCACTTTGTCAGAAGCTGAAACCGAAGGGCAGAAGGTGTTTATGAGGTCCGCTACTATGTGCAGCGATGCATACCTGAGCTTAGTAGTGCTAGAACTCCCGATATTCACCTCTGATATTGGCTTTTTTATTTGTTGGTCAAGATTCAAGCGCTTATTTGAAATCTAAAAGTTTCTTGAATATTTTCATTGTCTTAAAAATGATGAGTGCGAACAACAACCCACAAAACTCCGATGGAACTAAACTGCATTCTCAACCCAGGTTCTGAAGGAAACATATTTTCTACCAGGTTACATTTGATTGATTCATTTTAACTTTGTGTTCTGTTTATTAAAGGTTTTAAGGTTGTCTATTGGTTTGTTTGTTTCCCTATCTACCTACCAACAAACCAACCAACCAACTTACCAGTGAACCAATTTACAAACCAATCTCTCTACCAACCAACAAACCAACCGACCAACCAACCTACCTACCTACCCATCTATATACCTACCAACAAAATAAACCTGCCGACTGACCAACCAACCTACCAACCAACTTATGTACCTGCCTACCAGTCAAACTACCAACCATCCAACCAACCAACCAACCAACTGACCAACCTACCTACCAACCTACCGACCTACAAACAAACAAACAAACAAACAGCCTGCCTGCCAGTCAGTCACCTAACCCACCCACCTACCAGCCAACCAACCTGTTGAGAAAAAATTCATATTTTAACCCCAACAATATTTCTCCTAAACTGAGTAATTTTAATGATATAACTTTAACCACAGACTGATATTTTCCTAAACTGATCCACACAGTTTGCCTTCAAACATCCTAACTTAGACTTTTATCATTTTTTTAAAAACTGTCCACCTCTCTGACCACGTCACAAATTATGTTTATTTCAAAATAAAATGATGCCTTCTGAAAAATATATTTGAAAATATTGAAGCTGTTCAATAGCAAAAAATTACACTATTTTTACGGTTTTTGCTGTTATTTATGAGGAAAATTAGGTATATTAAGGATTAAAAGCTAGAAAACAATTTCTTTACCAGTTTCTTTCCAAAGATTCTCCGTTTGTTAAATGCACATATTGTAAAATGACAGAAGTGTAAAACAATAAATTAATTTACATGCTGACTGTAAAAAAGCAACCAGATCAAAACTGTGAAATGACACTGTTTTGTTGTACTTGAATCAGCTAAAAATGTATTATTTTCCAAATATTTGCTGTTATTTTTTCAGTTTTTGTGGTTTTTTTGAGTGATTTTTAATATTTTTTCTGACAGCCTTGCTGTCAGCTTTTTGATTTTTTACAGAATTCCTCTTTTACTGCGTATATATGAAGCTACAGGAAACAGAAGAAGTTAAAGGTCTTACCTGTGCACGAGCATGAGCGTGCATGAGCGTGAACGTGCACAGAACACACCGGAATAGTATCATGCACACCAGTCAGAGCTACTATCAGTTTCCCATGCACAGCTCGTGGACATATTTACTGAATTTGACGTCGAGTCTATTGAACTGCTGACTCCACCTTTAAGAAACCAAACTACAGGGACCTTAAAATGATTAATTAAGCAGCAGACAGTGTTTGGCTCTTCCACTTCTGAGACATTAATAGACTCTGCAGCAGCGAATCAGGAAGCTAAAATCCGTCTCTCTGCAGCGCTTCCTTTTCCTGCGATGTTTCTCACCTTTGATGCGTTTTCCCACGTCTGCGGCGCTTTCAGGATCACACTCATCACTTTTTAATGACGGGCGACGGCAGCCTGTGAATGAAGCGTGGCTGATTTGCACTGTCAACTGTAAAAAGTAAGAGTCCAGACCCTGACAGGTTGTCAGCGAGCACCAAACCCTCCCGGCTGACAGACTTTAACCTCCATCCTCGGTCTGTCTCGCTGTCATGTAGCTCCCTGCCGGCTCTGACCTCCATCCTCTGCTGAAGGCATCCAGCTCTGGTCCACCTGCTTCAGGAGGACTCAGGAAGAACCATCCATCTGTTCCATAGGAGGTCATCTGGCAGCCGCTAGGAAACACATACATGCAGGAACAATCAATTCAAGTTAACATTTAATGTTACATCTGGACCGTAATATCAATATCCCTTGCAGAATCCTTTTCTCAGGAGTTTGTGCAGTTTCACTTTCAGTTCAATATTTGATGTGCAACACTTCAGTTCCACGCACAACATGTCATTGTAGAGTGCAATATTCCATTTTTCATGTGCAATATTCCAGCTTAATGTGTAATATTACATTTTTTAGGACCAATATTTTATGCACATCCAATATTTCATGTTAATGCACAATATGTCAGTGTAATTTGCATTTTTTTTCACATGCAATATTTTGCTTTCTTGCACGTCAGTCTATTGTGCCATATTTCATTAGAATGTGTGATACTACTTTAGTGCCTGAGTGTAATATTACTTCTTACTACTACTTCCTTTAATTAGTTTACCTATTAAATTTTCACCAATACATTCTACTTATAGTTTATCACTTCTCTACTAGGCGCTGCTTGTCTTATGTTACTTTTTATCTGCAGTTTTGTTTCTAAACAGCATCTCTCAAAATAATTTCCTTTAGGATTAATAAAGTTGTATCTTAAACATAGCAGATCAGTTTAAATTGACTACAACAAACTGTTTTTTACAGTAAATATCAGCTCTATATTTAGTTTCATTCATATGTTTTAAGTTGATATATTGTGCCGTTGAATATAACACATAGCATAGCATAATAATTCAGATTGTAATTAAACGAAGGCCTCCTGTCTGCAGCGTGGGCACTGAACCGCTGAGAGACTCTTGAACCGCCCTCACTTAGCCTAACAGTTGTTGACTTGCAAGTTCTCAAATTAATTTGTATTTATGACTCTCTTGTAGCGGCTTGTGTGCCTTTAGCCACTGTCACTACATGTTTACATGATGATAAATATCTATAAATAAATAAATCAGCGTCAGGAGGCAAAGCGAGGCCAACAGCAGCTGCAGGTAAATCCATAATTTACTTCAGCTTGTTGCTTGTCTTTGTTTTTTTTTCGGCTCCTCGGGCTCAACGCTTCAGGACATTCAGCTGAAATGAAAATAACAGCCGCATCATTGCGGAGCAGGAGCAGTTCTCATCTAGACTGTGTGACAGAGATTTAGTAAAACAGTGGTTTTATATGTCCAACATTCTGCAGCTTGTTTTTCCTTGAATGGTTTTCAGGTGTCCAGCAGCTAATATGGCAAATGGCCGTTTTCCCCATGCCAGCAGATTAGTAACTGTGCAGCAACCAAGAGCGGGGTGTGTAACATGATTGGAACAATATGAATCCTGTTTAGCGTAGTTCTCTCCTTTGAATTTGTCCTTGCACCACGAGGGACTGGATGTGTTTGGTATCTGGCGAAGAAGAAGAAGAGAGCATCGGTGAGAGCGTCTTTATTCTGCAGCGCACAGTAAGCCGAGCAGACGAACACACTGACCGCAGCCGAACCTTCTCAGGGAAATCGTTACGCCACACAAAGGCTAAGAGTGATGTGATCTGCATAGCGACAGGCATCGGAAGCAAACAAACTGGCTTAGTTCTGTCATTAGGAGCACATTGGAACCCGCAGTGAAAACCAGACCCAGAGGAGCAGAGTTTCTACTCTGTTAAACGACTAAATCAACATTTTTTTATGCCTTTTGCACACTGTGCTGATTCGATTTTAGGAAAATGCATAAACTGCTTCTACTATGCTATACAGACCAATGAGCCTCATCATTAAAACAGTCTTCTACTGCTGAAAAAACTGCTTTAAAACTTTAAAAAAAATGAACTTCACAGACCTGTAAGGCCTCCATGAACTGAGCAGAGGGTCAGTCAGATTGAGAATTTGACACTTTAACCCTCGCGTCGTCCTGCGGCTCAGAAATGACCCGGTTAAAAAATTTGGAAAAAAATATATATTTTCACAGTGAAACTTCTGATGTCCACATTTTCAACATTTCTGGGAAATCTTTGAACATTTTTTGGTGGAAAAAAGAAATGTTAAAAATGTTTCTTAAGAACATTCACATAAAAATCAACCAAAATCCAGCGAATTTCGCTGGATTTTGGTTGATTTTTATGTCAATGTTCTTAAGAGAATATTAGAAGTTTAACTGATATATATGGAATCACTTTAGATATTTTTAGCATTTTTTTGGAAGATTTTTACTCATTTATTGAAAATATTCACAAGAATTTTCTTGCCAAATTTGGGAGTTTTTTTAAAATAAAACTTTAAAGGGAAATTTTTAAGGAATTATTGGAATTTTCTTCCTTTGGTGCCTGTAAATGAGGACAACAGGAGGGTTAAGGTTCTTAGGAATTTGTGCTACAGTAGGTGTTCTGTATGTTCGGACCAGAGCGCTCATTACTGTTCCAGGTTCCTGGTCTACTTCTGGTAACCGTTGCAGACTGGAAACTCCCCACAACACCTTCTGTTTTGGAGGTTCTTACCCAGTCATCTAGCAGTACAGTTTGATCTTTGTCCAAGTCCTTCAGATCCGTACGTTCGCCTCTTTCCAGCCCTTCTTGCTGCCTAGTATCTCCAACTGCCTGAAAGGAGCCACTATAAGGAGATAATTAATGCTATTCACTCTATCCAGCAAAGTAAACGTTTTATACTGTCGGTAATATCGCTGCATTACTGGAAGAAGCATTACATTCTGCACAGTCTGCTTAGTGAAACTAAACACTCGACTCGAGCAGGACGATCCATTTCTGCAGCTTTTACTAGAAAGAAATCATCCTTTCACGTCCACATCTGTCTATTTCCTGGACACGGACATAGTAGACAGTTTTGTGTCTTGTTTTTGTCATTTTGCTTCTCATTTTTGTAATACTTTTGCCTTTTTTTTAAAGATCACATTGCAAGTTTGTTAGATTATTGGTTAAAACTTGTCTCTTTTTTGTTTTGTTTTGTGTCGTTTGTCCATTTTTTGTCGCTTTGTAACTCTTCTGTCAAATTTTTTGTCCCTTTTCTTGTTTTTTTTTTGCAAAGCTTCCCCTGCATGTTGTTAGGACACTGAAAAACGAGACATCCATCAGACATGGTGGCGTTCGATGGCGCGTTTAGCATTAGCCTGTGTGTTATTTATCCGCCTGCCCTCCTCCCACACCGATGCTCCAGTATTTATCCTCTTCCTACTTGTATCCTCTGCGGATTGCTTTGTCCTAATTGGAAAGCTGAGTTAATTATCCCCTAGCCTGTACTTGGCACATCATCTAGACCTCCCCAGAGAGACTGTTAGGTTTGGCTCATAATCCTGAGGAGGGAAAAAAAGTCTTCTCACACTGGGTGGAAGAAGGGGGACGTGGCCTCCCCCTCTCCCCTTCCCTTCCCTCACCCGTTGGCTGATTCGGATCGAGGATGCAGAAATCAGGAGCATCCATCATAATTGTCAGCTGTCAGCGTTCACAGGGATTCCACCGAGCTAATTGCTAAGGCCTGCGTTGGATTGCACTTCCTCGTTTTGCATCCCTCGGGGTCTCGCCAAAAAGCTCGTCTCTAATGAAGTCGAGACGCGGAGTGAAAGGAAATGAAGAATTAGCCGCCCACACTGTCCCATGTATCTACCACAACAAACACAGCTTTAGGATGAGGAAATGTCTAGATGACCTTTTAATGTGTCTGTGTTTTAATGCTTCAGCTAAACTATAACAACAGTCTGTGTCTTTTTGTACAAAAGGAAACATTCGGCTGACTTTGCTCTTCGCAGGGATTGGCGATGCTTTCAATTTCATCGCAAAAAATCGATAGACGAGGCGCGAATCAGGTGGCATCTGAAGTGTTATTGACATAATCACGAGCTAATTGGAGAAAGTCACTGCTGACGGTGTTGGAAAGCTGAGAAGACAAACAGAACTTCTGGTCTGGTGCCTGATATCACGTTACAGGGCTGTCAGCAACATTTAGCAGGAATCCACAACTCTTCATATCACTTTTTGTGGGGGTTTTTTTGTCTTTTGTCCCATTTTTCATCATTTTTCACTGCAATATAAAGTCCTATGTCTCTATGGAAACATATCATAGATGGGTAAATGAAGGACATGAAAACTTTGAAAACTTTTCTTTATATATTCACAGATGAATGGTGTAATTTTGGATATTTTGTACAGAAACCGTGCCTTTAAAGGAGAAGCTGGTGAAGTTATAGAGCCACTAGAGCCTTGCAGGGAGGAGATCAGGGTGGATGGATGGGTCCAAACGACAGATTTTAACTTCTGAACCCCAACTCTTTTCACATTTTAGGCTCATTTTTCACCACAATATGAAGCCCTGCTCCTTGAATTTTTAAACAAGACATAATATAAAATGATTTTGAGTAAAATTTGGATATATTGTTAAAAAAAACAAGACAAACAAACCAAAAATCGTGTTAAAGGCGATGATGTTGGAGTTTTAGAGCCACAAAGCCCAGATGGATGGATGAAAACAGTGGATTTTAACCCGGCAAAGTCGTTTGAGGACAGTCAGAACATCGATTGTTTCTCTTTTGACAGTTCCTACTTTTTAGTTCTGACAACTCTAATTCCTTATATCACTTACAATCTGCAGACCCTTCTTTGTCTCATGAGCGGTTTGGAGTTTGACGTTGGTTTAGCTCTTAAAACTGGTGCATTTGTGCAACAAAATCCTGCTTTTAGTGACAAGAAAACATGAAAAATGGAGCTTCATTGGGTTGATTGTGGCACGGCTGCCCCGGGGACGAGTTGTATTCAATTTTCCGAAAGGAACCGACATGCATCCTGTATTATAGATGGTAGGTCCCGGGGCAAACCCCAGCAGGCCTGTGTGTGAATTGACGAGGCTGCATAAAGCTTGGCCTGCACATCCTTTTCTACTCCACATCCTCTGCTGTATGAGCTGCAGGGAGGAACAATATCTGAAGAAATAAATGGCATCTCTGACTTATTGTGATTTAATGGAGCTCTGGGATCATTTGCTCTCACGATTGAACACGTTTAATTCAATTTTTATTGTCACGGCGCTCTAAATATTTTTTTTTTTAAAAAGAGGCGGTTTCAGATGTTTACAGCTAAAACATTGGCTTGTTTACTCGTGTTGGCAGCAGATTATTGCTGTCTGTTGTCTTTGTCACAACATTCTCAAAACAAATATGTGCTAAATGATCTTAGATTGACGTTATTTTATATCTTCTCTAAGTTTTAGTTTCAGTCAACGACAAAGTTTTCCAGAATCCACAGTGAGTGAACATCAGGTGATTGAGATCCAGTTTATTCTGGTTGAACCTGCAGCTTCTGCATCCCGGCCCTGGTGGCAGCCGAGATGATAAATGATAAACTGAGGCTGAATGCTGATGAAATTGAATTTCTTTTTCTTAAGAAACTTCAGGTTGTTCATGATTTTTTTCAAATGATAGTTCGTTAAATGTGAACATTTTCAGAATGAACTTTTTTGCACTAAAACAAAGGAAACGTGGAGTTGTGGTTATTTATAGGTTATTATGCTGTGATTTTACTGGGAAAATAGATTGTTGCATCAACGAAAATCTCAGTGGATGAAAACAGGTGAAAACCCTGAAGTTGAACGCAGCAGGAAAATGAATCACGGATAAAAAATCAGAAACAATCAAGCAGCAGATGCATTTATTGGTCCTTTAGATTTGAAATCAGTGCCTCGGCTGTGCCTTCAGTGAAACGTTTTGATGTTGCACACCTCGGATAACTGTGATCAGAGCTGCTCAGAATGCGTATCGACTATCTGATAGCGTGTTGACTATCTCCCAGGCTGCGGTGAAATCACACGGCTCGGCCTAGTTAAGAACCCTGGAGTGGCGATCTCTTAATAGAGGAGTTCTGTTCAAGGAGCTGCAGAGATGCAGCCAAGGAGATACTTGATGGAGTGGCTGGGCTGGAAAACTGATGAGAAGGACGAGAGACGCCTCGAATGTGATCAAAATGCCAACTCCTCTCCGCCTCGTGGCCACATTTGTGTGAAAATGGGAAGCTTGTAAGGCGAGCGGCCGGGTCCTGAACGCCTCACATCTGTATCTGCTGCACATCGTCCATGTTATCGTGCATGGAGACGCAGCCGGCCATGAATACCGATGCTCCACCAGCCCAAACGCTCACCTAAGAGCTGCATTATCGAGGTCAACTGTTCACTGTCCCATCCCTCAAATCAATCTGACACGCCAGGAAAAGAGGATTTTCCAGCCTTCTGTGGTGCACTGAAGTCTGCTCCGTCACATATTTAAAGCTGCCCTTTCTCACAGCTTGTAGTTTTGGTATCTGAGGATAGTTTATGCTTTTTTTGTGCAGCTTCTGGCTTTTTAGTGCAAAGGCAGGATTTGCATTAGATTTATTGTCGTTTATGCTTTTTGACTTGTTGCAACAGAAAAATTTGCAAAACAAGGAGTAATAAACATGATTTTTGCCCTTTTGATGTAACTTGACACCAGTTTGAAGCGACAAAAATGGCATTAAAAGTTTATAGAAGCCAGAAATGTAAACATAAGTTTATTCTAGTCTTGTTTTATTTCTCAGAAGTTGTAGTTTTGTTATTTGATATTTTACTTAAAAAAAATACAAAAAACAACAAAAACAAGACAAAATATTACAAAAATGAGACACAAAATGACAAAAAAAGCATAAAATGACAAAAATATGAGACAAACAATAAAAATCAGACAAAAAAGACAACAAAAACAAGAAAAAATATTCCAAAAATGAGACACAAAATGACAAAAATATGAGATAAATGACAAAAAACAAGACAAAATATTACAAAAATGAGACACAAAATGACAAAAATATGAGATAAATGACACAAAAAAAAACAAACAAATGAGACAAGACTAGACAAAAAAAGTTTTATTCTTTGCATGATCTGGATTTTGCATAAAATTTTATGTTTTTTCTTTCTTTACTGGCAGCAACAGAAAAAATGTGCAGAAAGGAAGCAGTAAACCTGATTATTGTGCTTTTGATGTAACTTGACACCAGTTTAAAGTGACAAAAATGACATTTCAAGTTTTTAGAAGCCAGAAAAATAAAGAAAGATTTATTCCAGTCTTATTTTATTTATTTATTTTTTTTTATTTATTTAATTTATTTTTTTTATTGTAGTATTTGATGATATTTTGAGATTTATTCTTTGCATGATCTGGATTTTGCATTAGATTTAATGTTTTTTCTCTTTCTTTACTTGTAGCAACAGAAAATGTGCACAAACGGAAGCAGTAAACCTAATTTTTGAGCTTTTGGTGTACCGACATCAATTTAAAGTGACAAAAAATGTAATTTCAAGCTTATAGAAGCCAGAAAAGCAAACAGAGATTTATTCTCGTCTTATTTTACCTTATTTTTTTGTGGTGCACTGAAGTCTGCTCCATCACACTTTTTTTAAACTCACAGCTGTTGTACTTTTGTTATTTGATGATATTTCATGATTTATTCTTTGCACCTTCTGGCTTTTTGGGGAATTGTGAAGGCAGGATTTTGCCATTTCTGTTTCTTTCCTCTGTAATCCTGCTGGAAGAAAACAACAGTTGAGTTGCAGCAGAAACATTTGGGGGAATAAAGGAGTCGTAAACCTCATTTCTGTGTTTTTCCCGTAACTTAAACACGAGTTAAAAGGGACTAAATGTGATTCCAAGTTTATAGAAACCAGAAAAGTAAGGTGTCTTCACCAAAACAGAAAGATAAAGGAGATTTACTCGCTTTTTGCAGGTCTTGTGCTCTTCTTATTTCATGATACTGCAGGATTCTTTGGCATTTTCATGAAGCGTTGAAGGTTTCAAACTGCTGACTACGAGAATTTACCGTCTCTGTTTGCGACTCAACTTGTTTTCCTCGAGTGTTTTGTTTGTTCGCCACTCCAAGACCAAACCCACGTGCAATTTAGCAGCTTAATTATGATCAGAAGTGTTGAAGGTCCTTGTTTGTGAAGCAGCTTTTCAGTTTTTACTGAGAGAGATGGCAGAAAATCTGATGACTCATAATCAGGCTTTCATGTTGTGGCATTTTAAAAACATTTATTAACAGAAAAACACGCTCAAGGTGTCGAAGTTGAAGGAACTAACCTTCATGTGTTGAAAATTTAAAGGATTAAAGCAAAGGAGCTTGCAGATTTAAAGCAAAAACAGCAAATTTGAGAAATTTCGCAGCAGTTTAATTAAAAAATTCCCCCATTTAAGGTTGATTTCGGTTTGTTTTTGACGTTTCACGACTCAAAAAAACATGTTTTCAATGTCAAAGTTAAAAACCAGTACAAAAGAAAGACTAATCTTTCATTTACTTTTATAAATCTAACCCTGAAAGCATTGAAAATTTGACGAATTTAAACAGTAACATCCAAGAATTTGCAGATTTAATGCAAAAACAACAAATTTCACACAGATTTCACAGCAGTTTACATTCAAATTCCTCCATTTAATGTTAAATTTGGCTTGTTTTTGGTATATTATGACTGAAAAAAAGATGTTTCCAGTGTCAACATTAAAAACCAGCACCAATGTAGGACTAATCTTTGCTTTTTTATATATAATCTAGTGCTCCAAGTATTAAAAATGTTAAAAATTAAAGCAAAGGAGCTTGTAGATTTAATGCAATTACAGCGAATTTGAGAAATTTCAAAGCAGTTTACATACAATTTCCTCCATTTAATGATGAATCTGTTTGGTTTTAGTGTTTTGTGACTCAAAAAAAAACACGTTTCCAATGTTAAAGTTAAAAACCAGCACAAAAAAGGCTCAACTTTCCTTTTCTTTTATAGATCTAACCCTGTAAATATTGAACATTTGACGAATTTAAAGCATTAACGTCCAAGAATTTGCAGGTTTAATGCAAATACAGAGAATTTGAGCTATTTACAGCAGTTTATATAAAAATCTCTCCATTTTAACGTCAAATTCAGTTTGTTTTTGTATGTTGTGACTAAAAAAACCATGAAATACTGCGACAATGATTGGCCTTGTAAAGCCGCTGTTTGGAAAACTCGACATGCCGTATGTGAAGCTGTTAAATTTTACACCTGGCTATCTTTCTTTATATCCGGCCCTCGTGTCCTGAGGCCGGCGTGACAAATTGTGATTAAGTTACATGGATGCAGCATAAATTTGCGGGCAGCAACGTGGCTGCTGTTTATGACAGGATGGACGTGATGGATGCGGCTCGTCGTCGACGGGATCCGCTTCACCGCATGACAGTCGGCTGATTAATCAACTCCGTGAGCCGCAGTGAACATGCAGATATTTACTGAGACCTGAGCATTTAAATACAGGAGAGAAATCTGCATGGAAACATGAAAATGGCTCCTTCAAAGTGACTTTTCCTGAAGAGATTATTAGCTCCTGGAATGCAAAAGCAAACACTGATGTTTGAGCCAATTAATGAAATTACACTTAACATTCTGACCCCATTTTAACAGGTTGCCCACAAATCCTGAGCTCTTCTCTTGTGACATAATTTGGTTTTGGACCCCGGCTAACGTTCCCTGATTAGATTTCTTTATTGATTGTGCGGCGACCGTGAAGGTCAGACCATCACTTGACTGGAAGAGGCTGACCTTCAGAGGAACTCCGGCTCAGACGGTCGTCTCGTTTCATGTGACTGGGAGCATTTTCAGAGGCTGACGCTTCAGGAGAGGAGATGTGCTCTGGTTTAGATAGAAGAAGCAAAGGAAAAAGCAACACGGAGAACATGCTAAAAGGTCACGTCAACCATTTTACACACGGAGATTCTGTTACCGTCTGCAGGAAGCACCGTTGTTTCATCTGTGAAACAGCATCTTTTTTTGTGTCATCAAGTTGAATATTCTTAATTATAAACTAGAAATAAAGGGGAAAGACATGACCTGTTAACCAATATATACTACTGAGCTGCATTGCTTTGGAGTTTAGCACCTAAAAAACAGAATTGTTGGACCAGCTTAAATGAATTGCTTCAATTGGTAGCGTGGAAGTGGATTAAGTTTATCCAAATGAGTTTAAAATTTAAGTTAGATTTACTTGAATCATTTGATTCCCCTTTAAATAAGCATTGCCACAACTTCATTTTATTGAAAGTAAACATAAAGTTTCCATTTTTTCCAACTGACGTTCTTGATTTACCATAAAAATAAACTGTAAAACATGATTTTGTCGCTAGATTTGCGTTTCTTTGTCTTTTACTACATTGCGGGTAAGTTGAGTAAAAACTCAGCAGTAAACTTCATTTTCTGTGCTTTCAACAAAATTTGAATGGCAGTTTTAAGGGACGAAATGTGATTTTAAGTTCATAGAAATCACTAAAGTAACCTGTCTTAACCAAGACAGAAATACAAAAGAAATGTATCCAAATTTGTCCAATATTTCACTATCATGTGCAACATTTATCATTAATGCACAATTTTGCTTCTTATTTTTCTATTGTGGTCTCATTTTGAGCTCACTTATTGTTTATTTTCCTTAATGCATCTTCTCTGTTCAGCACATTTATTCTAATGTCAGATAATTTGGTTTTCTGAGCAGCATCTGACATGATAACATTATCTCTTACTTCAACTACAGCTCAAGTACCCTTTTAGCAGTCTACCGGTGGATTAAAAATATATCTTGGCCTCTTCTGCTTCAATTTTAACCATAAAAAATAGTTTCTTGTGAGTTTCTCAGCTTAATGAAAATGCTCCTTTGAACAAAGACAATGAAAATCACATTAAACAGCAGCTACATTGGAATTACAGAAGAATATGTGCATTTTTTGTTGGTTTTACTTTGGTAATATAGCAAATTAAAGGCTCGATCTAATGAAAATCTTTTTTTTTTTTTTACCTTGTTAACATGTCCATATCTTGTTTTTTTAATATAAGTAGTCCACATAACGACACAAGAACACACATTCAGGCTTCCAGATGCTGTCAACTTGCAGTATGGAGCTTTTTGCATCATTATTTTTCCTTAAAATCGCCTTCCAGATTGAATGTGTGTCGCTGAATAACTCCAATATTGCAATTTTTTTATTGCAAAATGTTGAAAAAGTGAGTGCAGGAACTCAATAGATGTGTATTTTTTGGATTAAGCAACAGTTTAAAGTTGCATTTAAGCTGTTTTAAACCAGGAAGTGACTAGTTTCATAGAATAAACCTTATAAATGTGCAACAGAGATGATGTTTTTGCGTTTTTTAAATTTTTGTGACACAGAAATTTAACCGTGGATCAAGTAGAGAAGCAAAATAAAGACTCAGAAACAATTGTTATACAGCTAAATCATTTAAAGCTAATATATTAGCCACCACTGCTAGTTTTGCCTTACTGCAGCTGGTGTGTGTTCATTTCAGATCATGGTTTCCCTTTAGAGGAGCTAAATTAACGACAAATAGCGCTTTTAATCATCACAGTAGTGTCCTTTGAACTAATATTAGGAGTCATTCGTCGCTCAGATCCAACGTTCGTTCTGACAAATGTGAGACTTCGAGGCTTCCTCATCAAGCGGCGACATGAAAAATCGCTGCGAGCTTCATCTAAAGGAAAGTCAGTCACCGTCTCAAGGTTAATGGCAGATCTCTTGGAGGGATTTGAGGCTGGAATTTGTGCAATGTCACATAAAAAATACTGCCCAAAGACAACAGGCGTTTAAAAAAAAAAGAGCTCAACCTGCAGGTTCGGCTGAGTCACTTTATTGACCTTTTCTGTGAGACTCCAGTCGCCCTCAGATTTAATTTAGTGAAATGTGACAGCGCTACAAGCCTCCAGACCGTCGGAGGCATAGAAATATCATTTGCACTCAGAGTGTGAGCCTCATTTAGCTAATGAATATCCGCTAGGTCGAACAAAAGTGCGCAGTTGTTGCATTAAAATAATGGAAATGTGCTCAAACGGAAGCTCCTTCTGCAAAACTAACAAGCGGCGGCTCCATAGGTTGGATAAACGATCATGTTGCTCCTTTATTTTCCTGACATCGCCGTGTGACAGCTGTCAAGTGAGGCTGTCGGAGCGTGAATACATGATATTCAATGTAATGAGTGGGAGGAATCGGCGGTGCGGGCTCGTAAATGGAACTCTAAGCAGGTCGGCTTCAATGCAGCGTAAATAAAACTGCAAAAAAAAAGAAAGAAGAAGCTGCACACGAAGAAGACATGTCATTTAATTCCATACAGGCATTCGTGGGTTCTAATTTAGCGCCACGTTGATGTGCATTCGCGGTTTTCGGTGAAATATCTCAAAAAATATAACAAATATCGGTCATTTCTGCTCCAGACATTCATGTTCCCTTCAGGAAAAAATGTTAAATCTGTGTAATAACCCTTAAATTTCACTGCACCAGCATGAGTAAAACTGTCTAAGGGAGTCCCCTAAAGCTCAGCTCTATCTCTGACTTTATTTTTCATTTTCATAAATAACATCGTGAAGGGTTTGCCTAGAGCTGAAGTGTATCTTTATGCAGATGACACCATTCTGTATTCGGTTGCCTCTTTTCTGAGTCATGCTGTTAATGACCGCCAAAGTAAACAGTTGCAGGCCTTATTGCAAGATTTAAGGCTAATTCTGAAAGCTATGAAAAGCAAATTTATGATCTTGTCTGCTGCTTTTTAAGAATAAGGTTGCTTTCACGCAGTACTGGAGAACTGTCTGCAGCCACTTTATATAATTTGTGTTTCCTCCAAACCTCTGCCAGTGCTGGTTGCATCTTCTGAGCCAAGCTCTTGACACGGCAGTATCAGTATGATGGTCGGTCTAGATAACCGTGACCTTTAATGAAAACAGTCAGAGTCACCAAAGGATGAATCCTAATAACTAAGATGATCCCCTGACTTGTCATGTCGAGCCTCCAGCAGGTAGGATTACACTTATCCTGTGAAAAAGCCAACATCTCCTGGATGGATTGGCATTTAATTCGATACAGACATTCATGGGTCCCTAAAAATGTTCCCTGAATTCTTATCTGACACCATGTTGATGTTCATTTGTGGTTTCCAGTGAAATATCTCAACAAATATCAATAATTTCTGCTACAGACAATCAAATGATACACAAAAAACTGTGTAATAACCCTTAAACTTCACTGCACCAGCAGGTCAAAACACAAGTCAAGCTCTCTAAGGCTGCCCCCTGAAGCTCAGTTCTACTTCCATTTTTATAAATAACATTGTGAAGGGTTCGCCTAAAGCTGAAGTGCATCTTTATGCAGATGACACCATTCTGTATTCGGTTGCCTCTTTTCTGAGTCATGATGTTGATGACCTCCAAAGTAAACAGTTGCAGGCCTTATTGCAAGATTTAAGGCTAATTCTGAAAGCTACGAAAATCACATTTATGATATTTTCCGCTGATGCAGAAAACAGCAGGTTGGGAAGTGAAATGTGTGCTGTAGAAATGCAAAGCCAGGCGGTGGATCAGAGTCAGGTGTGTGCTGGACAGGTGAGGTCGGAAATAATCAGCGCCGAGAGAGAATGTGGAATCAGAGGAAGGAAGAGGAGGGCAGTTATATGCATCTAACCTCAACCTGCCGTTTTAATGCATCAATAATTTTAATTAATATTTTCATTTCGCTCAAATTTTTGCTCATTTCATTCGATTTCACAGTCTAATCTGACTTTTCACGGTAATATCGGCAGCCCTTCCGTCAAGCTTCATAATAACATATCATATTAAATCCCTCTACTTAACCGTAGTGTATTAAAGGGCTTGTCTGGCAGAGTCCTCTTATACCTGTCTGGGCTGCAAATGTAAGAAGAAGTACCGCTGCTGCTGATATATGATTGAATGAATTAACAGCTGCGGTCTATATCGGGCTGTAAATGATAGAAAAAATTGGAAAAAATGTGACTTTACTGCCACATAACCAGCGTCTACCCTTTACCACACTTGTTATTTGGCAGAATTTCAATCAAAATGCCTGTTATTTCTCCATTCAGTGACCTTCTTCTCTATATTGTTTCCTATAAAGTGTATTCATGATATGCACTGTAAAACAAACATTCTGTTAAGAAAAGCTATGAAAATCTGGCATCGGGGTGACAGAAAAAAAAGTATTATAAATAATGAAATGCTGAAAGGTTCAAAAACTGTTAAAATATGAAAATTACAGCAAATATCTGTTAAAAAAATAAAATGTATCAACCTTCATATATATATGTATATATATATATATATATATATATATATATATATATATATATATATATATATATATATATATATATATATATATATATATATATGAACTGTCTGCAAAATACAATTCTCCAATTTTATTTAGCAGACACTTTTGTGATCTGTTGTGAAATTTATGTATTGTTCTGTTCTGTTTTTTAAACAAATTATTAAACATATGTGGCAAATTATTGTTATATTTATTTATATTTTTCTGTAATTTTACTAGTTATCATTTTTGATTTAACAAAACAGTAACAGTCAAATAATGGGAAACATTTGTAAAATAATAGTTATTTCTGCTTACATGAATAGAGTAAAACATAGCATAATTTAACAATCAAATGTAAAAGAACCAACTAATATTTTTAAAATACAGATTTATATATCGGCATTATATACATTTTTGGCCTGTTTTATTGCAGTTCACATATAAATGACTTAATGTTTGAAGCCAGTGAAACATATTTGAGATTGGCCATTACTTATCTGCCTGGTAATTGAGATAATGGAGAAGCAGATTCAGATATGTTGTGAGAGGGTTACATTTTCAGTGTTTTGGAAAAGCTCTGCTTTTGTGGTGAGAAGAGTGCAGGATTAGAGTGAACAAAGGCTTTAAGAAGACAAGAAAGAAAAGAGTTAACCGGTTTAATGTGTATGTACATGTTATTTAGTGTCCTTGGAGGGTAAATAAACATCTTTGTAATGTTGTTGTAATGTTGCTGGACAACCTGATATTCGTATCCTGAGGCTTTGCTTTTGTGATATCGGCACATTTCATCATTTTATGACACTTTATAGATCAAGCAATTAGTCAAGAAACTACTGGCAGATTAATCAATAAAGAAAGCAATCATTGGTTGTAGAACATTTATGGATTTGACTTTCTTTAACACTGCAAGTATTAAAACAGAGAGAACACAGCAGCAGCTACACAGAGAAAACAAGTGAGTTCTTCGCAAAGCTGAATTATCATCTATAGGTGGATTTGGTCAATAGACTGTGTGCTCAGAGCCAACAGGCTTATCTCACGAGTGCTTTGAGATGAAGGCAGACAGATACATAACTCAGTGCCTCTCCTGGTGAGTGCCATGATGTCTCGTGTGAGGGTGAAAACCTCCGTTCTAAATCAGCTGTGAGAACAAGCAGCACCGAGTCTCTTATACGTGGACGTTCAGAAAATACCTGAAGGCCAGTGGTTCGAATGGAAAATTTAAAAAAGGAGCTTCTGCAGAGCGTGCACAGGCACAGAGCTGGAAAATCAATATACACTGACTCCCAGATACGCCGTGGAATCTTCTTTGCTACACTGCAGGTGATATTTTCATGGATAACCCGCTGCTTTTTAAGAATAATGTCGGTATCACGCTGAACCGCCGAGGACTGTCTGCAGCCACGTTATATCATTTGTGTTTCCTCCAAACCTCTGCCAGTGCTGGTTGCATCTTCTGAGCCAAGCTCTTGACACGGCAGTATCAGTATGATGGTCAGTCTAGACAACTGTGACCTTTAATGAAAACAGTCACAGTCCCAAAAGGATGAATCTTAATAACTAAGATGATCCCCTGACTTGTCATGTCGAGCCTCCAGCAGGTAGGATTACACTTATCCTGTGAAAAACCCAACATCTCCTGGATGGATTGGCATTTAATTCGATACAGACATTCATGGGTCCCTGAAAATGTTCCCTGAATTCTTATCTGGCACCACATTGATGTGCATTTGTGGTTTTCAGTGAAATATCTCAACAAATATCAATAATTTCTGCTACAGATATTCATGTTCCTTTACAGATAATTTGTAAAAGCTGCGTAAAAACACTTAAAGTTCATTGCACCAGCAGGTCAAAACACAAGTCAGGGTGTCTGAGGGAGTCCCCAAAAGCTCAGTTCTTAGACTTCATTTTCCATTTTTAGAAATAACATTGTGAAGGGTTCGTCTACAGCTAAAGTGCATCTTTATGCAGATGACACCATTCTGTATTCGGTTGCCTCTTTTCTGAGTCATGATGTTGATGACCTCCAAAGTAAACAGTTGCAGGCCTTATTGCAAGATTTAAGGCTAATTCTGAAAGCTACGAAAAACAAATTTATGATTTTTTCCAGATAAGTTGGAATTCAGACTTTATGTACGGACCTAATTGGACAAGTCTCCTCCTAGAAGTACTTGGGCATTTGGATGGATGATAGGCTCTGTTTTAGAGATCACATTGAGCATTTAGTGAAAAAACGAAAGTTAAGCTGTGTTTTTATCGTGCCCTAAAGGGTTCATCTGAAGCTTTAGTGCACTTTTATGCAGATGACACCATTCTTTATTCGGTTGAATCTTTTCTGAGTCATGCTGTTGATGATATCCAAAGTAAACCGTTGCAGGCCTTATTGCAAAATTTAAAGGTAATTCTGAATGCTAGGAAAAGCTTTTTGATCTTTTCCAGAGCTTGCTTCCAAATCTCAGATACTGCTGGCATTCAGACTTCCTGTGGGGAACTTTATCCAACAGCTGTCTTCCTACAAGTGCTTGTGTATCTGACTGAATGATTAACTCTATTTTAGAGTTCATATTGAGCATTTAGTGAAAATAATGAAAGTGCAGTGGCGTTTTTATTGTCAAAATGGACACTGCTTCAATTTAGGAGTTAGAAAAACACTGCTACAAGTACGCTTATTAGTGTTAGACTATAAAACATTACTTATATGCATACTGCTGCCTCTAATCTTCGCTATCACGGCTCTCCACATTTTATACCCAGCTCATTGTCTAGTTCACATCACTGTGTACTTTATAGTCTGGTTTCTTGGCCTTTATTAGGCCTATGGAGACCACAGCACTGGTTTATGGTCACTGATTTTGTCCTGTTTTGTTCCCTGGCCCTGGAATAACCTTCAGAAAGTTTCATGGCTTTGTCTCTCTGGGAGGAATCAAAGCTTTGATCAGAAGATCTGTAACTGAAGGAAGAAATTGCTTCCCCTAAGCTGGATTGTGTTTGGTGGCTTTTAATCCCTCGGCTGTCTTAATGTGTTTCACTTTTTTCCTGTGTCAGTTGTTGTCACGCTCGACTCTATAATCTTTTGTAACTCTTTAATGGTGTGCCCTATAGGTCGGGTTGAAAAAGCGATTTTAATCTCAAGAGACTTTCTGGTTGAATGCAGGTTAAATAAATAAAATGTTTAAATTTTTTTCAGTTCAAGATGGAAAAAAGTCTGTGAAACGAGCAACGTTCGCATCAGCCTCAGCTGTGCTATTTGCTCTGTTTAGCTCATGTTAACATGCTAAACTAAGCTGCTAAACATCAGCATGCTAACATTGTCACTGTGAGCATGTAGCTGATGTTAGCTTTTAGCTTAAAGCATCACTGTGGAGGTGCTAGCATTCTTGCAGACTCTCAGTCTTGTTTTGGCATTTTGTTGTAGTTTAAATGTTTTTCTAATATCTTTCAAATGATTTATCAAACACAGCTCATTTTTTTGACTTTTAACAAAAAGAGAAATAATACACAATCTAATCTACTAAACAAACCATGCATGCAACACTTTACAGGGCTTTACGATTGACTGCATATGTCAATATACATATCTGGGAATCTGTCTTTTACATCTATACCAATTACCAAGACTTAATTAAATGTATGATTGCAAGATTTTTAAAAAAGGAAATACACAAAACAAATTCTGAAATTTTTAGATAAACCTTTGAAGTTGCAACCATTATTTTGTTGGGTTGCATTGACATAATAATGTTGGTAATTGCGTAAAATTAATATTTTGTGTAATTTAAACTCAAATTCCTGCGTTCATTGGTTTAAAACTAAATTCCAGTTGAGGTTTTTCAGTGAAAAACCTCAACTTGTCCTGGCATACCTGGACCATTTCAGAGTGTTAAATCTGGTACTTCAAAGAATCTGTGACTACAGTGGAAAAGGTAATTCTTTTACCTCTATACAGTTTGTTGGTTGAACATGAGTGAAACTGAAACTATCAGATAAAAAATTAAAGCTACAGAGTTAAGTCATAACTAATTTTTATGTCAAAAAGAGGCCTGTTGTCACCACCTTTCTGTGTGTGCTGGATTATGGTCATGTTATATTCATGACTCATTGCTTACATGCATTAAATACAGTCTAAGTCATACTGAAAGGTCTGTCTTTCTACCTGTAGACTCAGTCTTTGGTATATTCTTATAAATAGAAGCTATTCTTAGTCTGCTTGCTTCATATCTATGGATCTATATCAGCCAAAATAGTACAGGAAGCTCCCGTCTTCAATTTATTCCTGCTATCTGCTCCCAGAACCTGAACTGAATTGAGAAAAAGGGATTTAAATACGCTGCCCTGTTTGCTGTGACTAAAACTGCCTGAATCTTAAAGAGCTGATCTCGCTGAATTCAAAACAACTTTACACGACTGGGTGTAGACACATATTATAGATGACTTGTGATGTATGTTTTTGTGATTTTGTGATGCTGTAATGCACTTTTAATCTTTTATTTTAATAGTTTTACGTCACATTTTGCCGGGATGCTGCTGTAAAAGCGATTCAGGATCTCAGTGAGGCTTTTTTGACTTGATGAAAGTTAAATACATTAAAAACTAATAATTATTATTAGGTCTAGTGCTACAGTCTGAATAAATGTTGCCTAAACTAAAAATAATACAGTATATAAGTAGACTTTTATGTGTTAATAGCACCGCAAACTGGGAATGGAAATGGAAGTTAGTGGTAAAATAACTTTTTTTTTTTATTTTACTAATTCAAGTACAGTATAAGATGGAGGCATTACTTGTCACCACTGATAATCCAGAGGATAAAGTGAAAACATGTTCTAAAAGGCTTGTATTATATCATAAACTGTGCTATTTTCTTAACCTACCCCAATAGTTTTGACCAAACAGTGACTTGTGACATATTTTTTTTGTGATTTATTGAAGCACTAATGCACTTTTAATGCTTTTCTAAACCTTAAGTTTAAGTAGTTTTATGCCAAGGATGCCCTTGTGAGAGACTCATAATCTCCCTGAGGCTTTGTTGTGGTTAAATAAATGTGAAAAAAAAAGATTTTATTAGCTCTGTGGAAATAGTTTGAGTAAATATTGGAACACCTTTATGTGCAACATAATGCAGTTTAACAGCAACCGTAAATGTGAATCACCGCCTCTCTAAAACACTTGGCAGAAGAACTTCAGCACCATCAGGAGCTTCTTCTGCAGCTTCTAATCATATTACACACAATCTTCCTGGTGAAAATGGACTCGTCCTGCAGTCGTATATTTCCAATTTTACATTTTTGGGGTCTGTGTTGGCTTAAAAGTTGAGACGGAGGTCAAGAATGAACTTTAAACTCAACAGTTTGCACAGAACTCAACATTCTAACCTTCAATATGTGAACTTTTATAGAAGAGCTGTTAGATTCTTTTAGTTAAATGTACACAGAAGCTGGGAAATAAAGCAAACGAGGCTTTGTCTTGCTCTGGAAACTTCGTGGTGGAGGTTGTTTTTCTAACTATACAACAATGACTGGCAGGAAATTGCTTCTTCTAAGAGCCAGAAAATGATCTCCAACTACGCAGCAACACCAATTTGATTCTCCCATCCTTAGAAGAACCCCTCTGTATTCTTCTTTAACCCTGTCCTGCAATAGGAGACGTAATGAGAACAGAAAAAACAACACTTTATCTTTCTACCTGTCAGTATTATGCAGATTGAAAACAGAATATGCAGCTCAGCATGCGTTCGGGGTTTAAAGACGTCTCGTAATCAGCCCAAATAATAGCAGGAGGCCCAGTTGTTTTTTGTTTTTTAGCAGTGCCCCTGATAATTTAGAAGCTAACCTCCATTAGCTTTGATATAAATAACAGGCTCTGCTTGTTTGTTTGTCTCTTTGTTTTTAGCCTCAAATTCTGGTTTATTCTCTTTTAGATGTGGAAAAAAGGTGGATTCATTGATTAGTTTATCGAGAGGAGATTAATTGGCAACAATTTTGATGATCAATTACTGGTTTAACCCCCTTTCAATGCTATTATAAACTTCTAAATTTAGCTGGTTGTCTCATTTCATGTGTTTTGGTCTGTTTAATGCATAAAACAAGGCTTTTTGGACACAATAACTGATTAATTAAGCAAAAAATTTATTGTTTTCATACTCAATGATAAATATAATCTTTAATCTCATTTCTTTCTTCATAATAAGCTGTGACTACATGGCAATCACTCTTAAAAAAGACTGCTAAAATGAATCAATCACTCGTTCTCATTTAAAAATGACATAATAGTTGATTAATTGATTAGTTTATCAAGGGGAGATTAATTAGTAACAATTTTGATGATCAATTAATGGTTTTGGTCACTTTAAATGTTACTTTAAGCTTCTAAAATGCGCTGCTTTTCTCAATGTTCTATGATAAATATGTTGTAGACCCCTGATTGGATAAAAACAAGACATTTGGAGATTTCGTCTTTGAGTTTTGCGGAAGTTTTATGGTCGTTTTTGAGTAATTTTCAACATTTTTGGACATAATAGCTAATGAATTAAACAAAAACGTAATTGGTATATTTTTCAATGATGAATAGAATCTATAATCTAATTTATTTGGTTTAATATAAGTGGGTTTTCAGTAAAATGACTCCTAAATAAGATGACGACAATGACCCCCCAAGCTCATTCACTTTGAAAAATAATAGTTGATTAATTGATTGGCTGATTGGGAAAAGATTAATCAGCAGCTATTATGATGACCAATAACAGTTCAAACTGTTTTTAATGCAAAATTCCCTATTTTAAGCTTCTAAAATGTGCTGATTTTCTCAGTTTTCTGTGATAAATGCGCTGTGGACCCCTTTGGAGATTTCATCATTGATTTGAGGAAAATTTGAAGCATGTTTTGATTTTTTTTTTTTTTAACAAAAATCAAAACAAAAACTTAATTTATATATATATACACAGATAAATATAAAAGCCCCTGAAGGGTTCTTTTAAAGCTAAAGTGCACCTTTATGCAGATGACACCCTTCTCTATTCGGTTCTCTGAACCAGCTTCTTAATGACCTGGAGACATCCTTTTCACAGTTGCAGGCCTTATTGCAAGATTCAAAGCTAATTTTCAATGCTAAGACAGCCACATTTATGATCTTTTATGATCAGCTGGTATTCAGACTTCAGGTGGCGGCTTTATCGAACAACTGTCTTCCTACAAGTACTTGTGTATCTGACATTCTTGTAATCACTCTTAAATGAGATGACTAAACTGAATCTGTAAGTCATTCTCTTTTTAAAAATGACATATTAGTTAATTAATCGATTAGTTGAAGCCATTTTTTATGGATGAATGTGTTTTCGACTTCTGACCGGATGAAAAGAAAAAAATTAGATGCTTTGTCTCCAATTTTGGGAAATATAATTAACATTTTGGAGTTTTTTCTGACATTTTATAGACAAAACGACTAATTTAACAAAAACTTAATTGGCATATTAATAAATAATGGGTGTAATCTGAAGTTGGATCTTCTCTCGTCTCCTGTTGACGTTCAGGTAGTTTTCAGGTTTCTCCTGCTGTTGAACTCAGTCGGTCTTAAAGTTGCTTCACTCATTCCTCTACCAAGCTGAGATCAGAGCTGTTTGTTCGTCTGTTTGTCAGCAAGATTACATCCAAAACCACCAGACTGACTTCCATAAACCCTGTTAGAGAGGCAGGATGAACCGGTTAAACTTCGGTTAAGATACGACGGCGTCCTCCGGCTTCCACACGTCTGCTGCAGGTCGGAGCTCTTCCTCACCACCTGGAGATAGTTTCTTCTGGACCTACAAGCCTCTCCGGCTGTCTCCCTGTCACCTGCACTTGTCTTTATCCAGACGGATAAAAGCAAACTCCCTCCGGCCACTTCTCGCCTTTGCTTGTCTTCTTTTCCTGACCTGGCAACCGTCTCCTCCTGCAGCAGAACATGATGTTGAGCTTGTAAAACTAGAGCAACGGAGCCTTTAGTGGTTTGTAACGAGACACGTTTGTGTTTTTTTTTTGTTGTCTCACATTAGAAATGAAGAGTAGTCGCCTTTGTGTATTTTGTTGTGCAGCTGTGTTTATAATGTGGATATATCGCCAATATTATGCTCACAGAATCAGCTTTTTTATTGACTGAGTACTGTTTTATTGTCTTGACAATGAGGAATACTTGGATGATTTAAGTGGATTACCAGTAAATTACTTCAAACTTGTGTTTATGCAACTAGTTTTTAAGTTTTTAATCATGAATCCTGATGAAAAATATAGCTTTTAAGCCAATTTAACTAATTTACTGCAACTTTAAATGTTGTTTTAAATCAATTAGGTCAAAAAATTTTACTTTAAACTACAAGTAATATGAAATTGGTGTATTTACCAACATAATTATATCAACACAACCAATTAAAACAGTTAAAATGTTTAATTTAATCCATAAAATCAGATTTTTTAATCTTAAAAACATGCATTGTTAGATGCACTTTTTCCAGTGTATCTAACAAACTGTCATTTGTGGTCGACTCAACCATTTCCATGACAACGGATCAAACTTTGTTTTTCTTTGTTAAACTCTACATCAGATTAATTTGCAAATAAACAGATATAATTGGATAATTTAAGTGGATTGGCAAGAAATTACTTAAACACTTGTGTTAATGCCAGCAGAATTGAAGTTTTTAAACCTGAATCCTGAAGAAAAATGTCGCTTTTAAGCCAATTTAACTACTTTACTGCAAGTTAAAATATAATTAAGTAAAAAAAATTACTTTAAGCTACAAACAATATCAAGTTGGCGCAATTACCAACGTAATTATGCCAATACAACCCATTAAAACAGTTACTTGGTCCAATTTAATCCCAAAATTTTGAATTTTTTGAATTAAAAACATGAATTTAATTAAGTTACTTCTTCTTGACAACTCAACCGCTTCCATGACAACTGACCCAACTTTGTTTTTCTCAACCTCTATATCACATTAATTTGCAAATTAACAGATATACTTGAGTGGATTACCAATAAATTAGTATTTTTTCCTGTGTTTTCTTACATTAGACATGAAGAGGAGTCACCTTTGTGTTTTTCTTTTGTGTGGCTGTTTATAATGTGAATATATTTGCTTTTTTACTGATTCAGTACTGTTTTATTGTCATGACTGCTAATTAGTGAGCATATTTCTACTCCGATGTTTTCTCAAGTGTCGTCTGAATCTAACAAAAAAGCACCTTTTCATACTTTCGGGTGCTAAATTATCAGCTGACAAGCCCATAACTGGCACTAATCTAGATTTCACTCGTCTTTATTTTCAGGCTAATTTATGGGCGCTTGGCAGGCAGTTTGAGGACACTCTGGCTGTTTATTGGCTTATTTAAATGAACTCCTAAGTAGCAGGAAAAGGCCTAATCTTGGCCATGAGCACAGTAATGATACGGCAGGTTAACTAGCCAGGGTGAAGCCGGTAATTACACAGTGGAAACTCCGGCGTATTACTTATTAAAGGATAAACATCTGAAGATAAACATCTCAAGAAAGCGAGTCGGGACCTTGGATCAAAACCTCTGGAAATAAAAACAACTCAAGGTCCACAAAGCTGCATTGCGGTCTTAATCTGTGAATAGAGTTTACACAGTGAAGTCTTACTCTCATATGCATGAAAATATAATGCAAACGACTGTTTTTAATAGTTATTACAAATTCTAAAGTATATTAAGTTATTATAATTAACTTTTCCTCTAGATTCAATTACCAGTTACTTCAAAACTTGTGGTTTTGTTTCAAGTTTTTAATTTTTAATGCTTAAATTTTGAAGTCAAGGTGATTTAATCAATTTCCTTCAACTTGAAATGCTGTTTTAAGTCAAAAAATATAGTATAAATTACAAAACAATATCAAGTTGGTGCAATTACCAACATAATATATCAACTTAAACCATTAAAACAGTTGAAAGGTTTAATTTTATTCAATAAATTCAAACTGTTTATCAAATTAATTTGCAAATAAACAGATATACTTTAAAGTGGATTAGCAGCTACTTAAAACTTTGTGTTTATGCTACTAGTTTTTAATTTTTAATCCTGGCCCCTGAAGAAAAATGAAGCTTTTAAGCTAATTTAATTAATTTAACACAATTTAAAATGTCATTTTAAATCAATTATGTCAAAAAATTTTGACTTTAATTTACAAAATGATATCAAGTTGGTGTAATTAGCAACATAATTATGTCAACGCAATCCATTAAAACATTTAAAAGTTCAATTTATTCCAATACATTCAAACTCTATATCAGATTAATTTGCAAATGACTGGACATGCTGGGATAATTTAAGTGGATTACCAATAAATTGCCAGTTGCTTCAAAACCTGTATTTATCCTACCAGTTTTTAATCTTGAATCCTAAAGAAAAATCAAATTTTTACACTAATTTATTTAATTTACTACAACATAAAATGCCGTTTTAAGCCAATTAAGTCAGAAATTTAAATTTAAATTACTCCCAATATCTAGTTGGTGCAATTACCAGCAGCATTATGTCAACACAACCCATTACATTGGTTTATTTCAATCAGTAAATTAGAATTTTTGTCTTGCAACTGTGCATTTAATCGATTTAATAGAATTACTGGTTGGAGTGCAGCTAAAAAATACAACTAAACCGTGTCCATGCCAGCTGACCAAACTTAAATTAATTCACAAATGAACAGATTTACTCGGATGTTGTAATTACAAAATCACTTATCAAACATTTTAATGCTTTGGGACACTTTAACTTGATGTCATAATTAAAGTTACCTGTCACAGATGTCTCTTGTAGGACCTCAAATTGGCTGATTGTGAGGTTTGAGATGATCTTCTTTGCACCGTCTCTTATATAAAATACCAGAAATGCGATGTATTGGAGGAGCATGCAGGGAGCAATCAGGCAAATCAGGTATTAATATTAATGGGAGATTAAAACTGACGGGATGAGATCTGCACTGGGATGAAGATAAGAAATTAATATTGTGAGAAAAACCACCAGACTTCTTGGGTAACTTTTTCTCAGCAACTCAGCCGTTTTAAGATCAAGTTCCTGGAATAACAAATGATGCTGGGACTCTGTAAATGCGTCCGGTCAGCAGCGACATGGCGGGGGTATCTCCCTGATTAATGCACCGCCGCCGACTCCTCCAACCCCACGCTGACGGACACAATCACGGCTGGCATTTTTAATTCTTTTATTTGCTCCGTTTTAGCCACCACACCAGTAATCGCTGTGCTGCGTTTGTAATATTAATAGTTAAGTTTTGTCCAGCGAGGGCCAAAGGGCAGCGAATTATAGCAGAGATTTATTTCCAGCCTAAAAAGAAAACGCATTTTACACGAGCAGTCGGAGAGAAAATAAAAAGCAGCCCTTGGGTGTATATGCACGGCCTTCTGTCAGCTCCCTTGAGGTTACAAATGTGCAAGACTGCACAGTCTAGACCTCACAGTTCCTATAATGAATGAACACGGCTGCATGCATGTTGTTTATCATGCACATTCCAGCTGAGCAAACCTCTAAAGTCCAACTTTCTGCACATGCTCTTGTCAATTAATCCACCCAGGGCTGTTTGTCAATACATGTATCGTATTTTTCTTGCAGGATTATCTCCTCGGCGTGGATTCTGGTTCATTGTTTCCCCCTTAATTACAACAAAAGGCAGCACTGCAGCGCTTTACAGTAGCGTTCTGACCCCGAGCGCGTTGCTAGAAATCCATCTTCTGACATATTTGAACATGAAAAATTCAACAGCTGCGTTTCTTCTATACCAGCCGCCCCTCATTAAAGTTCTTCTTTCAATGTGTGCTTGTTTCGGAGCAATGATTCCTGATTCTTTAACTTCAGCTGATCTCGCTAACTTTACACGAGTGGCTACAGACACTTGTTACGGAGGACTTGTGATGGTTTTTTTTTGCGACTTTACGATGCTGTAATGCAGTTTTAATCTTTTGTTTGACTAGTTTTATGTCACACTGGACCAGGATGCTCTTTGTTAAAGAGGCTTTTTTTCCTGGTTTAAAAGAAAGCTTCGTATACAGAATATATCAACCTTTGCGCGCTAAAAGCCATGTTCTTTTCCTACCCCACAGTGTTTGGAATATCCACATCTTCCAAGCATGATTCCGTGATTTTCCTAACTGGAATTCTTAATGGATGGCTGGTTTTATTCCGGGCTGCACAGTGGCTTGGTGGTTAGCACTTTCATCTAGAAGATCCCCAGTTTGTGCCTCTTTCTGCATGGAGTCTGCATGTTCTTCCTGTGCATGCATGGGTTTTCTCCGGCTTCCTCCCTCAGTCCAAAAACATGCTGAGGTTAATTGGTGATTCTAAATTGTCTGTAGGTGTGAATGTCAGTGTGATTGTTTGTCTCTATATATATTCCTGTGATAGACCGGTGACTTGTCCAGGGTGTCCCCTGCCTTCACCCTAACTCTACTGAGATAGACTTCAGACCCCTCCACGACCCTAATAAGGATTAAGCAGTGGATATAATGGATGGATGGATGGATGGATGGATGGATGGATGGATGGACTGATGGATGGAGTTTTACGTCACAGGATGGCCAGGATGCTCTTTGTTAACGAGATTCAGAATCTCAATGAGGCCTTTTCCTGGTTTAAAAAAAGCCTCGTATACAGAATATATCCCCTTGGTGCCCCACAAGTTGTGTCCTTTTCCCCGGTGTTAGCTGAGCTGTTCCATGTCCACGGTGCTATGAATAGCATCCCCATCTTCCAGGCATGATATCATGAATTTACCAACTGGAATTCTTAATGGATGGCTGGTTTTATAACCCTTCCTTTGGGAATCAAGAGTCAGGAAGACCCGACTAGCTCTACAGGCGGTCAAAAAGTTTTCTACATTTCTGCCTGCCGATTGGTTCATTTGTCTCAACCAGCTGTATTCTCTTCTACCTCCTCTTCTTCGTCCTCGTAATTCTCTTCCTCATTGTTACTCAGCCAAGGAACGGTGGAGTTATGTGATGATCGACGTACGTTTGTCCGTCTGTCTGTCTGTTCGCAATATTACTCAAAAATGGACTAACAAATTTGGATAACATTTTCAGGCAACGTCAGAAATGACACAAGGACAAAGTGATTAGATTTTGGCAGTGATGTGGCTTCTAGTCGGGATCCATGGATTTGTTAAAGATTTCTGTATCATAGTGAGATGGCAGCACGATGTCACTGTAACTATGACAAGTGAACACTATACATGATTGTGATCCTACTACAAATCCACCGCTGAGGACTTATCAGGACTTATCTGTAGAAGTTTATACAAGAAACAACTGATTAAACTGTGGGGTTGTTTCTGAGTCCCATCAATTCCTGCTGCCCGCTACATATTTAGGTCACATGATTCGGTATCCGTACATAATATACACATGCAAACCACACACCTGTGCTCAGCGCAAGGTCATTTTATTTGTGGGTACATCTATATTAAATGAATACATTCTGTAGTGCCACAAATTTTTTCAAGATTTCAGCTGTTGGAAATAATACAACTGAGCAGCGTTGGTGGAGTACTGCGCTCTCTGACTGCTTTTCTTGTTGTTCATGCCATTTCTGTGATCTCCCACCTTTGTTGGTCCTTGCTGGTGTTTTCCTTTGTCATTCGGGTTCTCTCCTTCCTCTTCCACCTCCTGGGCCTCATCTTCCTCCTGATACTCATCATCCAGATTGTCTTCTTGTTGGTCTGGGTTTCCAGCCATCACCAGTTCAGTCAGCTTTATTGTCAATTCTGCCGTATGTACGGGACATAGATAATGACAAATATGAATGAAAAGAGGTAAAAAAAAGAATCTCATCCTGAAGATGAAGGAAGAGAAACTTCCTGTTGACATCATTTCCTCTGAGGAAACTGTGCTGAAGGACGATCAGGGCGTTGCCACGACGATGGAGGCGACAGATGTTGAGACTGTGGTGGCTGAGACTCACACCTGTCCTCCAGAGACAGAACCACGACCTGCTGTGTGTGAAGATCAGTGAGGTGGAACCGGTTGTGATTCCAGATCTCAGTTCTCCGACTGGCTGTTCAACTGGAAGGGAACTGGTTCACAACAAGATCAGGGACACAAATTAAAGATGTGTCCAAACCAGATTATTTACATCACGAGCGGAGTCAATGAACCATGTGACATGGTTCACTCCTCATCTTCCTCCTGGTACTGATCATCCAGATTGTCTTCTTGTTGATCTGGTTTCCAGACTTTATTGTTTCAACTTTATTGTCAACTCTGCCACCAGATTGAAATGCCGTTTCTGTCTGACCCAAACATGCAAGGCACAGTAGAAAAACCAAAAAAGACGCTAAGAAACAAGCGATGGATAGTGCAATAGTGTTGTAAAATACCGCCAGGCTGATGTGCAAGCAGATGGATATCTACAGCTGTTAAAGCAGCGTAATATATTGCAATTGGTGTGAAATAATATGCAGTCTGATTGTTTTTATCCATAGGATGAGTAGTAAAAAGATGAAGTGTTCTCAACCCCTCTTCTGCTCTCTGTAGAAACATGCGAGGCACATAAATTATTAGCAAACAGATCATTTCATTAAAGGCAGATTTGTGTGCAAAGGATGATGAATCTCGAGCCTCGTGGGAATTGTTTGGTTTGCTTCTTATTCCAGCAGGCTGCAACACTGTCTGGTATTTAATTAATAAAATGGATATGAACACCTGTGCGAGCATTCATTAGCACTTTTAAAAAGCATCAGGTGCTAAGAGGTGCAAATCATACGTCGTGTTGTAGCATGAATTGAATTAGTGTCCAACCGTCGGAGCGAGGTGTCGCCTCTTAGCATATTTTTGTCGGTTTTTTCTTCACTCATTCATTTTTAAATCTCTGGTTTATGGACTTCATATTTATATATAAAGTCATGCAAATTACATGCGGAACAACAAAATGTACTTACTCTAGCAGACAGCTTCACCTTTCATCTGGAGAGTCCGTCCATCAGCGCTTACAAGATCTATTTTAGTGTTCGTCCTGGAAACAATACCGCTGTCATGCATTATGAAACGTCTTCGATGCCGGATGAAAGCAACGTTTCATTAAAGGATCTACAGAGCCCAAAGTCTGTATTCGGACGGAAGAGCATCAGTGTTTTTTGGTGTTCTGCAGATGAAAAACACAGAAAACGTCGAACCGTCTGCTGACCCTCTCATGAAACTCGGCGCCCTTGAATCCAAAGTTGATGCGAACGAGCGCAAACGAGACGAGACCGGTTTCTCCAGCAGCTTCAAAACTGCCATCGATCCGTTTTTTACAGAGCCATCATCAAAGCAACCTTCATTACTAAACTGTCCAAGTTTTGCCTCTAAAAAAAGTTGAGTTTCCAGCCGGTCATTTACAAGCTCAGAGAAAAATCTTTTCCTAAACCACCACAGCTGAAGGTAAAGAGCAACAGATCTAAATACGAGAAAAAACCAGCAGCAAACCCTGATTCCAATGAAGCCGAGGCGTCGCTGCAGGTTTCTGACAACCTGCTGGCTGCCGTCAGTCAAACACCACAGAGGAGCCGAGATCCAGACAACCGCTGTGTAAATAAAAACACAATACGATGATTTGCAAATCTTTCTCAACCTGTATTCAATGGAATACATGACAAAGACAAGATATTTAATGTTCAAACTGATCAACTTTCTTGCTTTTTTTTTGTTTGTTTTTTTCTGCCTGCAACACATTCCAGAAAAGCCGTGACCGGGAATGTTTACTGCTGTGTTATAGGGCTGAAACGGTCCCTCAGGTTGTTCAAGTAATTCCATTACAAAAGTTCCTTGAGGCAAAATTCTCTGAATCGAGGCTTCGTTTAATCCACTACATACTAGACCCCAGGTCACTAACTGGTCCGGAGCCAGACTTCATCCTATCCCTGTACTATGCTATACTATGCTATACTATACTATACTATACTACACTACACTACACTACACTACACTACACTACACTACACTACACTACACTACACTACACTACACTACACTACACTACACTATAATATAATATATGTATAATACACCTGTACTATACTATATATGTACAAAATTCCTGTACTATAATATACTATACTATACTATACTATAATATATGTATAATACACCTGTACTATACTATATATGTATAATACTATATATACATAATACCACTGTACTATACTATATATGTAGAATACCCCTCTACTATACTATATATGTAGAATACCCCTGTACTGTACTATATATGTAGAATACACCTGTACTATATATGTAGAATACCCCTGTACTATACTATATATGTAGAATACACCTGTACTATATATGTAGAATACACCTGTACTATATATGTAGAATACCCCTGTACTATACTATATATGTAGAATACCCCTGTACTATACTATATATGTATAATACTATATATACATAATACCACTGTACTATACTATATATGTAGAATACCCCTGTACTATACTATATATGTAGAATACTTCTGTACTGTACTATATATGTAGAATACACCTGTACTATACTATATATGTAGAATACACCTGTACTATATATGTAGAATACCCCTGTACTATACTATATATGTAGAATACCCCTGTACTATACTATATATGTATAATACTATATATACATAATACCACTGTACTATACTATATATGTAGAATACCCCTGTACTATACTATATATGTAGAATACTTCTGTACTGTACTATATATGTAGAATACACCTGTACTATACTATATATGTAGAATACCCCTGTACTATATATGTAGAATACACCTGTACTATATATGTAGAATACACCTGTACTATACTATATATATAGAATACACCTGTACTATACTATATATGTAGAATACCCCTGTACTATATATGTAGAATACACCTGTACTATATATGTAGAATACACCTGTACTATACTATATATGTAGAATACACCTGTACTATACTATATATGTAGAATACACCGCAGGCGTCCGCCTTGTTCCATCAGGACGTTATTTCTGTTGCACAGCCCACTCACTTCCTCTTTTGATGCGGAATCCAAATACTCGATTAATCGCCAGAATAATCGATAGCTGCAGCCCTACACTTTTTCTTTTAACGGCACTCAATCATGACACTCACCTGTTTCCATTTAACTTGTTCACCTGTGGAATGTTCCAAACAGGCGTTTTTCTGGGAATTCCTCCACTTTCCCAGTCTTTAGCTGCCCCTGTCCCAGCGGTTTTTTAGAACATGTTGCAGCATCAAAATCAAAATGACAGTAAAGTTCATAATTTTGAACCTTAAATATCTTGTCTTTGTCGTGTATTCCATTGAATACAGGCTGAAAAAGATTTGCAAACCATCGTATTGTGTTTTTATTTACACGCCGGTTGTCTGGATCTCGGCTCCTCTGTGTTGTTTGACTGACGGCAGCCAGCAGGTTGTCAGAAACCTGCAGCGACTCAAAGACCGAGTAAACAAACGGGAGCCGCGGCAGTGATTTTGAGAAGCTGACGACCACACGGGAGCCCGACTGGACCGAGGTGACATTTGCAGGTGTGTTTACATGCCGCAGGTGAGCCGCTAATTAGCTCCGTAGCCCACAAACTGATGTTAACGGTGCACTTTTCCATGGCGAATGTTTGCTGGAGCCGGGGGGCAGACGTGTGTTGGTGTAAATTAGAAAAGGGAACGCTAATGTGGCTGTTGTACAAAGTGGCTCGGTGCTGATGAAGCCGCCTTTTGCGATGTGCTTGGCTGGAATAGAATAAATCAGAACAGAATTCTGACAAATACATGCAAAGTCGATGAGTATACCATCTCTACGGTGGCCGAGAGGTGCAAACCAAATTTACATAATGCAAAACACTTTTACAACCTCCAAGACAAATTTACAAGCGACAAAACAATTTTACATTTCCAAAAACACTTTTACAAATTCGAAAACACTTTTACAAGTCCGAAAACACTTTTACAAACTCCGAGACAAATTTACAAGCGACAAAACAATTTTACATTTCCAAAAACACTTTTACAAATCCGAAAACACTTTTACAAGTCCGAAAACACTTTTACAAATCCGAAAGTAACCGGAAAGGGAATGGCCCAACTCTGGGGTATAACCGGAAGTGACGACGAGGAGCGGCTAATGCAACTTTTCGTTGTTGTTAATGGGGAACCAAGCGAGCGGGTGATTGTTGCATCGTGGCCCAAATAACTTTGCAAAACATCTCAAGTTTAGTTCAGTTGTTTTTACTGAAGCTCGTGCACAACCACCAAGCACATATCTTTTAGGTACCGCTTCTTCTGTGGTTCTCTCACAACAGTAACATTCAGTAGGTAACATTACGCTCGTGCGCCCTCTACTGGAGAAACCGTATAACAACAATATAACATTGTAATAATTACTGTCCACAGTATACTTGTACATTTAACAAGCCTTGGTATAACATTTAAAACAATAATATTAAATCCCAGTATACCACAGTGATGTTTTGCCCGTTTTGTGGGTAACATATGAACCGATTGACGCGGTTTTGGTTTTCGTGTGGTCGGTCTTTAGAGTGTTTAGATGTCGCAGATCAGACCGACAGAGTGCATTAGCCGCTCCTCGTCGTCACTTCCGGTTATACCCCGGAGTTGGGACATTCCCTTTCCGGTTACTTTCGGATTTGTAAAAGTGTTTTCGGACTTGTAAAAGTGTTTTCGGATTTGTAAAAGTGTTTTTGGAAATGTAAAATTGTTTTGTCGCTTGTAAATTTGTCTCGGAGTTTGTAAAAGTGTTTTCGGATTGTAAAAGTGTTTTCGGATTTGTAAAAGTGTTTTTGGAAATGTAAAATTGTTTTGTCGCTTGTAAATTTGTCTCGGAGTTTGTAAAAGTGTTTTGCATTATGTAAATTTGGTTTGCACCTCTCGGCCACCGTACATCTCTCTGGTGGCAGATAATTGAAAAATGACCCAAATTTTTGATCTATTATCAAGTTTTTGACCAGTCGAGTAAATATTTTAGCACGATTAAACAGTGTGGTAAAGTTTCTGGTGTAAAATACCTCAGTGGGAATTCCACACACTCCAACTAGTCGTGTAACAACCTGTTGAATGTTGTGTTTTTTTTCTGTCATCTGTTGTCCTCATCCAGCAGCATCTCCATCCCTAATCTAAAGTCGTATGTATACTCGTAACAGAACAAGCCTCCACTGTTTTATTTCCTCCACAGACCTGCAGTTACATTCCAGTGAGCTGCACTGTGGTCAGAAAAGCAAAACAAAGGAAAAACTGTATGTGTTTTTGCAGGTTTTTCAGATTAAAATTTGATCTAACATCGATGAGTTACATTAGCATCAGTAGGATTAGCAGCAGTTTGGATGTGACTGGAACTTAAACTTCTTGTTTTGCTTGTTGTGACTGTTGTTAGACCACCCAACAACACAATAATGGGTTAAACTGACATTGTGATGTTGTGCTTTTCTGCAATCTTTAAAGCAAGATGTTTTTTTAAAAAAACCCTGCTAAATAAATACAGAATGGGTAGAACTTGAGTGCAAAGCAAAGAGCTGCAGTCTTCGTCACCACATCGTCACTTTTATGTAGCAACTTTTAAGCCATTAATGTGGACGATTGGAACTTTGTGGGATGTTTTTTTGCAGCGGCATCTATTTCAACCTGTTGCTTTCAGTTGTATGTCGAGGAAAAGCAGCTGTTTGATGGTGCAGCTGGTCATTGGGTTTTTAAAAGCCTCTTTACTAACTGCTGATTATCACATCTTCCGTGAGGTGAGAAGTTATCGCATCAGTGATTCCTCTCTTCCTTTATCTCATTTGGTGTTTAACTGGCAAAGGCATCTGGCAGGAGTAGCTTTTAGTTTTGGATGAGATTCAGATCAGGTTTGGTCAAAAAACTGAGTTGTGTTGCCAGAAACCGCCGACAGCGAACCTGTTTCTGGTCAACATCATCTCTTCTGTAGCTGAAATAATCACATATAAGTGATGTTGCATTTCATTTTGAAAACTTTCTACTGTTTCCATCCTGTTTTTGCTTATTGTGCTGTGAAAATGTGGAAAATATGTGGACAATCTCTGCAAAAAAAAAGTAAAATCCAAGAACCCTTTAAATAGACTAAATTTTATTCTGTCAGATTGAGTCCTTTTGGAAGACATTCATAGAAAATGAGAAGCATGCAAGTTTTCTTTGGAATTTTTTTTGTACCAAACAGCAAAAAAGTCGCCTTAAACCAACACGAATAAACACATGCATTCTGTTGCAGACAAAGAAATGTAATGTAATTTCATTTTATTTTCAATTATGATGCATTTTGCTGCACATGTGGAGTCTGCATGTCAACAAACTCTGTAAACACAATCAAATCCAAGAACCCTTCAATTAGAGTCAGTTATACTCCATCAAACATACACCTTTTGAAGGTTAGACATGGAAAACGAGATGCATGCTGGTTTTCTTTTGTTCCTTTTTGCATCAAACAGCAAAAATATCACCTTAAACCAACACGAATAAAACATATATTCCATCCATAAGGTTTAATAAATGTATGCGTTCTGTAGCAGACAAAGAAATGCAATTTAATGTCATGAAAGTGGAGCACAGAGTAAGATTATGATGCATTTTGCTGTGAATCTACACGTCAGCAAACTGCAAATAAAGCAAAATTTAAGAACCTTTCAATTACAGCAATGGAAAAGGAGAACAGTGTGAGTTTCCTTTTGTACATTTTTGTGCTTTTTTTGTATCAAACAGCGTAAAAACATTGCCTTAAACCAAAACTATTGAAATATAAATATTGAATCTGCAATATCGTTTGATGAGCAGATTCTATAGAATGTTCTATAGTGATAAAAAATGCAATATAATTTACATTTTTTGGGACTTTCTGGAGAACTTTGTTGGAGAGTTAAATTAAAACACAAGGTCGGTGCAGGTTTAGCTTCTCCACCTCAGATTCCAACACTAGAACAGATCAGTTTGTCTTCGGTGTTTCAAAGTCACTTTTGTGCGCATGTATAAGTCGTATGAAGTCCAATAATGATGCGTTTTTGCTGCAGAATGACTACAGAGCTCACTGTGTGGTGTTTCTTATCTCGTCTGATCCTCCTCGTCCCGAATCCTCGACTCAATTAGCCGTTAGCGTACATCTGCAGCGCGTAGGAGACCCACATTCCCGCGTTCTTAGCGCATGTTAGCCCTGAATTATCACAACACGGCAGCTTTTCAAGGCGTAGCGTGGATTTAGACACTCGCTCGCTGTTTTCCCTTTTTTCCCGGTGAACCAGCCGCGGAAGCCGCCGGTGTGATTTTAAAGAAGGATTAATCATGAATGTTGTTTTGTTCTCAGTCTTTTCTGTTCGGCTCCTTCACAAATTGCGGCGCTTGGCGAGCTGGCGGCTCAGCTTGGCATGAAAAAGTAGTCCTCCATTAGAAAATATTCTGACTTCAGGTTAATGTGCGACGCCTCCAGAACCACACACTGTAAATGCTCCCCATGCAGTTTTCCTTTAAATATCACCAGCATGTCTGTAAATATTGTCTTTATTACCAGTGCTGGAAAAATAAAGACACATTTGCTTCATCTGCTGTCAGTTTGTCACGCACAACAGCAGAATGAAGAGCTATTTTCAGTTGTCGCCTGTATGATGCAGCCATTTGTAACACTTTATTGTCACTTGTCTGCTGTGTGTGGAGCACTCTTTATGGGTTTTATGTGTGTGAGTTGTTGGGTAGCGGAGTTATTGTTTACATGACATTATTAAAATTTAGTCTGACGATGTGAAATTGCTCCCTGCTCACTAGAAGTGTTTGATTTGATCACATTTCTCTTGTCGGCTGCTTTAAAATGCTCTGAAAATGAAATAGTCTTTTACTGATCTTGTATATTTTTATGGATGTTAGCATACATGTTTAGCTGAATGAATCTGGTCCTGCAAACACTAGCGTAGAGTTAATTCTCTCTTATTCAGGGCAGTGGTGCTGAATTACAGGAGGTCCTTGACTTACATCAGAGTTCCGTTTCTATGGATCGATGTAATTTTTGCCTTAAATTGGAACTCCAGCAAAAATGTAAACAAAGTCGTTCCGTGCATCACGATATCGATCAGATCTTCATAAAAGTCATGAATACCAACGACTTTCATGCATGTATGAATCATTTTCCTGGAAGATAACAGAATATTGTAACGGACTGATGTTGATGTTGATGTTTCAATGTTTATTGTTCAGTTCCAGATTTACCTAATGTCAGTGAACGTTCCATGTTTAGTTAGCTCCCCTCTGATTGGCTGAGAGTCAGCAGTAGAGAGAGCTGGGAACGGAGGCTAATTCTGGAACTAAGTTATGGGGTTTTCTAGTTATTCTGGCGTTGGCTACGGTCCACAGTAGCCTGTATGAAGGTTCAATAAACCAACAGAGAACCAGATAAAGTCTCACTCATTCATCACAGAGGGTCACTACAATATGTTGACCTGTTTTTATAACGTGACCCATGTTGGTCGGTGTTTCTCCCTGTTCTGAGTGTTTCATTCTAATTTCACTTCCATGGAGACGGCTTTGCTTTTATTTGAAGCATCAGAAGAGTCTGACTTCGGCTTGTTTTTTTGCATTTTCCTGCTTTAAAATGGTCTGAAACCTCAATGCTTGTTGTGAAGACAGCCGTCTTCTCTTAATATTTTGTAGAAATTTTGCACACATTTGTTGTGTTTTGGTTTTGTGGATCTTGTAGACTTGTACAACATAAAGTTGCTGCAGCTGCATTATGTTCCTGCAAATGCAACTCTTGCATCTGATCCTGATAATGATAGTGTACAATTAACGTCTCTGTTATTCAGTGTAGCGGTATTGAATTATACTGAATATGTTTTTTGTGTGAGTTGTTGGGTAGCTGAGTTATCGTTTACGTGACATTATTAAAGTTTTGTTTGACGATGTGAAATTGCTCCCTGCTCACTGGAAGTGCTTGATTTGATCAGATTTCTCTTGTCAGCTGCTTTAAAATGCTCTGAATATGAAATAGTCCAACCTCTGTCCTCTTCTGAGTGTTAGTATTTGTAGAAATCTTGCACGCAATTCTTGCCCTTTTTGCTTTTATGGATCTTGTACATTTTTCTCTGCAAGTCAGAATAACATAAAGTTGCTGCAGCAGCGTTTGTTCCTGCAAATGCAACTCTTGCATGTTTAGGTGAACGCATCTGATCCTGCTAATGCTAGTGCAGAATCAGCTTCTCTCTTATTCAGTGCAGCGGTATTGACTTTTATTGAATATTGTTGGGCTTTTTGGGGGCATTTTTGTGCTTTGAAATGGTCTGAAAATGAAATAGTCAAACCTCAGTGCTTATTGTGAAGACAGTCCTCTCCTCTGAGCTTTAATGTTTTGCAGAAATCTTTCACACACTCGTCCTTATTGCTTTTCTGCATCTTGTGGATTTTTCTGGGAAACCTAAAGTCATGCGTTATGTTCCGCAGATGTAACTCTTGTATGTTTTGCTGACTGTGTCTGATCCTGCTTCTCTCTTATTCTGTGCAGCGGTAGTGACTTTTATTGAATATTGTTGGGCTTTTTGGGGGCATTTTGTGCTTTAAATGGTCTGAAAATGAATGATTGGTCTGAAACCTCAGTGCTTATTGTGAAGACAGTCCTCTCCTCTGAGCTTGAACGTTTTGCAGGAGTCTTGCACACGCTTGTTGTCCTTTTAGCTTTTCTGCATCTGGAGGATTTTTCTGCCTGTCTGCTTTTAGGAACCTTTCTCACTCAGTGTTTAACTGGCAAAGGCTTCTGAAAGGCACAGTTTTTTAGTTCTGGATGAGATTCAGATCAGGTTTGGTCAAAAAACTGAGTTGTGTTGCCAGAAACTGCCGACAGCGAACCTGTTTCTGGTCAGCAACATTTCTTCTGTAGCTGAAGTAATTACATATAAGTGATGTTGCCTTTCATTTTGCAAATTTTCTAGCATTTCCATCTTGTTTTTCACTTGTTTTGCTGTGAAAATGTGGAACCTGCATGTCAACAAACTCTGCAAATGAAGTAAAATCCAAGAACCCTTTAAATAGACTAAATTTTATTCTGTCAGATTGAGTCCTTTTGGAAGATATTCATAGAAAATGAGAAGCATGCAAGTTTTCTTTGGTATTTTTTTGTACCAAACAGCAAAAAAGTCACCTTAAACCAACACGAATAAACACATGCATTCTGTAGTAGACAAAGAAATGTAATGTAATTTCATTTTATTTTGGATCATGATGCATTTTGCTGCACATGTGGAGTCTGCATGTCAACAAACTCTGAAAACACAATCAAATCCAAGAACCCTTCAATTAGAGTCAGTTATACTCCATCAAACATACACTTTTTGAAGGTTAGACATGGAAAACGAGATGCATGCTGGTTTTCTTTTGTTCCTTTTTGCATCAAACAGCAAAAACGTTGCCTTAAACCAACACGAATAAAACATATATTCCATCCTTAAGCTGTGATAAATGTGTGCGTTCTGTAGCAGACAAAGAAATGCAATTTAATTTCATGAAAGTGGAGCACAGAGTAAGATTATGATGCATTTTGCTGCACATGTGGAGCCTGCATGTCAACAAACTGCAAATACAGTAAAATTAAAGAACCCTTCAATTAGAGTCAGTTATACTCCATCAAGCCGATACTTTTTGAAGTGTGGACATGGAAAATGAGAATCAGAGTCGACTACATCCCATCAAGCCGACTCAGCTTGTAGGTTTGTCGTTGAAAATGAGAATCCTGTGAGTTTTCTCTGGTGTCTTTTTGTGATGTTTTTCGAACAAAGTGCAGAAAAAACCTATAAATTTCCTCCTTAAGGTGTGAAGCAGATGCATTCTGTAGCATTCTGAACCTAAAGATTGTCCTGCAGACGCGTCTCCTGCAGGTTTATCTGTGTGATCCTTCAGCAGCTTGTATAGAATCCCTTCGTCTCTCGCTCCGTGCAGCGATAGTGAATTTTATTGAATATGCCATTGCAGTGCGTGAAGGGTTCTTGGCTGACGAGGCGCTACTGTACACATCCAAAGCCTGCAGGCGTGTGAGCATAAAATGTTGGCAGCGCGGGGAAAGCGAGCAGGGAAAACACTTATTGATAAGTCTTACAAACCGGCCATCTGTCACTTCGATAGAGGACGTTAATTAAGATGACAAGCTCGACAAATGATGTTAATAAAGGCATGGCAACGTGTTGTCACGCGACCAACACAAGAAGCGATCAGCTGGCGCCTCGTGTTCGATGATGAATGAGAAGCCGGATTTCTCACCAAAATATCTGTTATTTCGTAGTTTGTAGAAGTTAGAGCTGAACTTTTTGGGCAGCAAAGTTTCACACTTGATGCAACTTTTGGTTTACTGCAAAACAAAGTGAGCAGATGTTTTCCACAGAGCATTTTGAATTTTATAGAAGTAGACAGATTCATTTTGGCTGCAAAAGTGGAGGAAAATGTGTGTTTTAAAGTCTGAACATACTCAGTGTCACCTTATGTGATTTAGCTGGCGAGAAAAAAGAGAGTCTGCATCACAGATTTGTGCAAAACCAGAAGGAAGGAAACCATGAAACCAACTTCAGCTGCACAGTAATAATACATAAAACTGACATTGTGGTTCCAACGTGTTAAAAACTTTGCTGATGATCATGCTGTGAGTATTCCCAGAGTTCCTGGTCCTTCAAGTCCATGGAGGTGGGTCCGGACTGATCACTTTTTGGTGGACTTTTTCCACCGTTTCTGGGCCTCAGACACATAAACACTAAATCTGGTTTCTCCTCAGAACCATTTCTCTCTATAATTTTAGACTCAGAAATTGGATAATTTTCAAGCAATTTAGGACAATTTTCATTTCATTTCCAACAAATTTGACGTAATTTTGGATCATTTGAGTCATTTCCCACAATTTTTGAGTCATTTTCTGTCATTTTGAAGCATCTGTTGAGCAGATCATGCTGACAACAATCCTAGTTTCTGAGCAAAATCTCTGTTATTTTCCAGTTTATAGAAGAAACTTTTAGGTTCCATGGTTCATGTTAACACTGAAGCTACTCGAAGACTTGATTCTTACGTAGTCAAAGTTTGATTTGTTTATTTTAAGGCAGCAAAATAAAGGCAACATATATTGACTTTGACCAAATGTTTTCCACAGTGCATGCAGCAGCCGAGGTACAGTCTGTTTCTGATTCATTTTTGACCGCACAAGTGGAGAAATATTTGTGTTTTAAAGTCTCTGGAGCAACAAAAGAAATGTAAGTCAGTTTTTCCTGTAGAATTTGCCTGCTTTGGCGGGGTTTGAATCGCAGCCGACCGTTGGTGGCCACGGCTCCGCTGATGAGGGCTTTGTTGATTGTGAGGGGGCCGGTGGGAATGGCAAAATCACGCTTAATTGCTCCACAAATCAACAACAAGTAGAGATCTGCTGGAGTTGGTGCGATGTTGTTTGTCTCGCCGAAGGGGGTGAATCTGCCGTCGTGTATTTATTCATCCTTCCATCACGGCTTCCTGCAGCGGCCGGCCCCTTTTTTATTCTCCACACCTATTCCTCGGGATTGATTTATCAGCTCACAATGCTTCATTTGCACATCAGGCCGCCCTCCCAACCCTCCTTCAAACGCCATTCTAAATATTTAATCAAAACCCAAGCAACAGAAAATGAGCAGAAGGATCGGCGGAGTGAAGCTAACGCTGTGTGGCTTATCTTTAATCTTAAAGGTCACGAATGGGCTGAGGACCCAAAGCGACCAGGATGAGATGTTCCCCCTGATTTTGACGCTGACTTAAAGAGACGTGGGAGCCGAGGGGGAGGAAGGAGGGTCGCTTGAGCCTCCTCCGCCTTTCAGACGAACTGTGAGCGGCTTACGGCCACGTCGAGGCAAGAATGCTGAAATCTGTGGCCACAAAAAAAAAAAAGATGAAACGTGGCGCCGAGCTTCAGCCGTTATCTCTCCCACTTCATCCCGGGCTCAGGATGCGCCGCTCTCCAGCCCTCTCGGCAGAGTTTATCCAAATGTTAATGGTCTTGGCTGCTCAGAAAGAGCCTCGGCGACGTCGGCCAAGCCTCGGCTTTTAGCAGGCCGCGAGGCTCTCCGCTCAGCTAAAGCGCTCATGACATATTCAAATAGCAGCGCAAATGAGATGCAACAAGAGAAGCAGAAGAGACGCCAGCAACAGGCGGAGGACTTGGAGTTTTAGTTCAGTCAGCATTAGTAGGTCATTGCAGAATCGGAGGACATTCGGGCTTCAAATTTTTGAAAAATGTCCCTTATAGTTTTCTGCTCCATATTCATCAATAATAGGTAATAAACTATCATGATTGGCTCAGCTTCCACATCAATGGTAGCATTTTTATTCCATGTTTTCTGTGTTGTTTGCTAACTCTACTCTAATCCATGCTAATGTGATCTTTTTCTCAGCAGTAGAAGCTAGATATTTAGCTGTTACTGCTGACCAAGAATAGCCACAAAAAGTAACTGCAGTTAACTTGAATAGCATTATTATAACTGAGTGACCAATTTTAGCGCAAATGTTCCATCTCTCTGGGTAAAAATGACTCATTAGCATATGGAAATATGCTCACTTCATTTGTATTAATAATTTAGTCAAGTTGCAATTTCCGTCCAAATCTTTCCAGACTTTTCCTTTTGGGAAATAATAAAATGCCATTGCATCAGAATATTTTGTCCTATTAGACATTTGTGTGAAGTTGGGGCAAAAGTAGTGCAAGATTTTAAAATTATGGCTGAATAAACGTGTTTTGTGAGGTCAACAGCGGCCAATAAATTCTAATTCAGTTCATCCTTGATCCTGAGTAATGGCATGAAATCACAGTGACCTTGAGCTTTTTACCTTCAGAATCTAATCACTTCATCATCGAGTCCAAATGAACGTTGGTGCCAAATGTGAAGAAACTGCCTCGAGTCATTCTAGTGACCCAAAACCATAATTCCTCCAAACAAACAAAGCCCTTCTGATAGCATTTAGCGTTAAATTCGACAGGAAATCACCATTCGTCTTCAATCATCATAATCATTTAATTATAACCGCGGGCTTTGACAAACACAGGAGCCCTGCATTGGTAAAAAAGACACGTAAGCCTTTAGATAAGTGATTTCTCTGTGCGATCCATTTAATGTGGCTCATTTCAACAAAAGCTCGGCCACCGATCTATTTTTGGTCCCGTTCAAATTGAAAAATGCAGATGAGGCGTCATTAAAGACTTGTCTGTGATGGAATTGTCTCTCGTGCCCGGCGCACAATTCTTCCTCCATTTGTCCAATTTGAAAGGAAAAATGGGGCTCATCAAGCATACGTCAAAGTTATTACCGTTCGCTGTGGAAGCACATTGTCCGGGTCTCCGTGAGATGACAGTTTAAATCAATACGGCGGTGATAAAAGTCAACGCCGCTGATTCACACTGTTCCTGTATGACGACCAGCCTGAATGTTCATGTCCGACACGTTTTATTTAACGGACAGGACTCATGTCAGTTTAAAGCTACTTTTATGTCAAACTTAAGTTGAAAAGTTGGGACTTCATTCAAAACTAAAGCTCTACATAGTTAAATTTGTGGTGAACTGAACCTTTAATAAAGGCAGCAGCTAAAAAAAAACCTTTAAATTAAAGCCTTAAACTTGCAATGAGGTATTTTTTCCATACTGTAAAAAAAGCATATTTGTAAACAGTTTTTATTGTAATTCTTTGAGTAAATTACTGTTATTTTACAGATTTTCACAGTTTTGTTAAATAACAGATGATAACAAAGTAAAATTACAGAAGAAATGTGTATTGATTTGCATGTTAATCATTCAAAAAATGCCAAAACATGAACAAAGCAGCATTTGTTCTTTCACAGCACTTGACTGTAAAATTACAGTTTTACTGTATTCAAATCACTAAAAAATATTTTCATTTTACAGATACTTGCCGTTTTTAGAAAAGTTTGATTATTATTTCGAATTATAATAATAATGAATTCTTATATTTTAAATAACAATCATTATCACTAATAAAATCAATAAATTTACATGTTAAGAAATTACAGTATTTACTGTATTTAAATCACCACAAATACTGTTATTTTACAGATATTTGACATTTAAAATATGATTATTATTATTTGTAATAATAACAAGAATTATTATAATATTAAAATTATAAATAATAATTCCTCATAAAATCACAATATGGTGTTCATTTACATGTTTACTGTAATAAAAAATAAATAAAAACAGACTGGCCTGAATAATTTCAACATCAAAATCTAAATCTATGTCACTGTAAAACATACAGTGCTTACTGTATAGAAATCAGCAAAAATATTATAATTTCGTAATTATTTGCCATGATTTGAAAGAAAATATTTGTATATTTTGACCTAAAAAATGTATAATTTTATTAATTTACATGAGTAATAATAATAATAATAATAATAATAATAATAATAATAATAATAATAATAATAATAATAATAATAATTTGTTTCTGTAAATTGTATTTGTCACCTGAAAATTTTATTTTGAAGATACTTGCCATTATTTTTATATTTTTTGATAGTCTATGAACATTACAGTATTTACCTTTTTTAAAAAAAAACAAACAAAAAAACAATATTACATTCACCTTTTTTAACAGATTTTTTACAGTGCATCTAGCATGTTGAATTTGTACCAACCAGTTGCTTCCATCCACTATTTATATACATCGGTTATGGAGCAGCATTATTATTAATTCAGAATCTCTTTTTCCTGCCACCGTGATGAATGGAACTCCAATATTCCCTCTGTATTCTTTCTGTTTTCGCTCTCGACTAACCCCTGAAGGAAACATGAGGCTGCTGAGCTGCTAAATGCTCCACTTCCAGCAGCTGTTTGCTAACTGCATCTGTCCTGGTAGAAAAACAAAGACTTGATGCTGCAGAAAAACATGAAAAAACGCTAAACTATGAGCAGAAACCTGTAACCTTGAGAGGAAGCAGATGAATCTCTGAAGGGTTATCGGCATGCATGACCGCTTTTTATGTTTGTTTTCGTCGACGGTACCATACACGAATGTAGCCGAGACCTCTTAGCTGCTTCGTATGCGAGCCTTATGTAAGCTTTCATAAGAGGCTCGTCACCAAACGGAGGAGCTGCTCCGGTGTCAAAATAAATGTTCTGTTCTCAGATAGTTTCCTCTCAAAGAAGGAAAGCATCTCCGGGGATTAGCGACGAAAACAAGAGCCGTGAACCTGTTTATTGTCAGTTTGTCAGACCCCCTGTTTTTATCTCAGCCTCTCGTGCTCCTCTCACTTTCTTTCCTTAACTCGTGCTCACAATCCGAGTGCGACGGATTAGCCGCCGCCGGTCCACGCTCAGTTAATTAATGTCATTGAAGAGGATGGATAAGCTCCATGACGAGTCGGTGACGGCGCTCGGTGTTGAAACGGAGTCGCCTCGTGCAGATTTGCTGTTTGCCAGAAGGGAAATGTTTTCGGAGATCTCTTGTGGTGGTTTGCTCGAGTTGTGATGGATTTAATTGCATGTGTGCTTGATTAAATAAGAATTAAGGTCTGGAGCTACTGAGCTAACAAACACACTAAACTGAGCAGCAACGACAGGGAAACTGGAGAACACAAGAAGGCGGCTGAGTTTAGTTCTGTAAATATTTCAAGTAAATCACATTGTAAACCTCGTTCTCTGGTGTCTTATGGAGGAAACAAAGGTGGAAATTTATCATTTTAAACACTTTTAAAGGACAGAATCAGAATTTTTGTCCATTTCATGACTCAAAAATGCCAAAATGCCCTCAACCCTTTCCAGAAAAGAAGATAACTACTAGGAATTTTCAATAAACCAATAAAAGAAAAGACGAAGGACTTGCATATCAAACAATGTAGTGTAGATGAGCTGTGGTACCTGGTTTCTTGTTTAATGAGGTAAAAACTGCAGTTCTTTTGCTGTTTTTAAGATTATAACAACTCGAGGAGGCGGTTGGCAAGCAGAGAGTATTGTGGGGGTTTCGCTAGCAATGGGCACCATGACAAAGACTTCTTTTGTAGTTAATGACCTCCAAGAGTCTAAATGGCCACAAAAAGGAGTTACAGTTAACTTGGATAACATTTTTATAAGCGAGTGATCAATTTCTGGAAAATGTTTCATCTCCATGGGTAAAAATGACTTCTTAGCATATGGAAATATGTCCACTGGACTGAATTTGTTTAAATAATTATAGAATGTTCGTTAAGAAAATTGTACTCCTGTATGACTTTGATAATCAATCAAGCAAAAAGAAAGTCTTTCATTTTAACAGATATCTGCAAATTTAAAGTAATTTGGATGACTAAACCCTCATATTAGTCTTACAGGTCAACTTTAATACCATTTTACACAGAAGACAGGCTTAGAATTTGCTTCAGGAAGTGGATTTGAAGAGAACTGTTGAACAGCCAGTTTGGACAAAGGGAGCAAGTAAAGTCTGTTTTATTGGATCTCTGACAAATATTCTATGAATAAATATATAAAAAGTGAACCAATCTTTTAAGCAAATAGGTGTAGTTTCCGAAAATTAACCAGCTGTTACAAAATGAAAGTGCAGATCAGAAAATTGTCATATGAGCTACTTTTGGAAGGAACCAAATTAAAAGTCCTTAATACACTTTTGGTCTTTTTAAAAAACTTTGTAACGATAGATCACATGAATAAAGAAAGTCATTTTTAGCATACATCGTGTTCAATTTTGACACCAAGATTCTTAATTTTACTCCAAATGTATATATTGGTTGGTCATTACTTTGATTATTAGTAATCAACTTCTACTTTTCGGTATTAAATCTCTTGTTATGCTTCCTTGGACAGGGCTTTCCTGCATAAAAAGGCTGTAATCTTAACATGAATAAACTACTTTCGATGGTTGAACCTTCATATCAGTCTTAGATTAACTTTAATAACATCTTGCACAGAACAAAGACCATAACTTGCATTGGAAGTGCATTGGAAGAGGAAAGACAAAAAGCGTGAACCAGTCCTTCATGCAGATAGTTTTAGTTTCCTAACATTAACCAGATTTTACAAAATGAAACTGAAAATTTTCATATGAGCTGCTTGGGAAGGAACCAAAATCAAGTCCTTAATGCACATTTTAGGTTTTTGTTTTTTGGGTCTTTTTTAAAACTTTTTTCAATAGGCTTAAGAAAAATGCTGCAACTATAGACAACATGAATAAATAAAGACATTTTTAGCAAAGTGTGTGTTGGAATTTCTCCATTTTGACACCAAGATTCTCAATTTGAGTGCAATTTCACATCAGTTCCTCTCCCTTTTGGTGTTACATTCCCTTGTTATGCTTCCTTGGACAGTGTTTTCTTGCTTAAAAAGGCAGTAATTTTAACATGATTAAACTAATTTAGATGTTTGAACCTTCATATTAGTCTTTTATTAACTTTAATTACATTGTTACATAGAACAAAGACAAATTACAAATCCTTAAAGCACATTTTATTAATATTTTTTGATGTTTTTTAATACTTTTTTGAGAAGCTGATGACCGTTCTGGTTTTATTTCGCCTTTGTAATTTCCCTTCATGATTTCAAATATATGAGCAGGTTAAAGCTAATCACCCGTTTCAATGAACACTGAGATATTTTCTAAAGACACGTTGTAAAGCTGAAGAGCTTTGAGGTAAAAAGGCCACACAAGTCTGCAGAAATCTCATCATTATACAGCGTGTCAGCTATTTAAACTGCGTGCTCTTGACTCGAAGAGTTTACATTAGTAAGTGATCGGCATTTGAAGGACGCAGGAAAGTTTCCATCCTCGCGGTAAATTGAAAGGATACTTGCTTCCCCTTGTTTGCCTACTGAGAGCCGAGACGACTATTAGGAGAGATTAAGAGCAAGCCTCCACATTCACCCATCTAATTTCTTACTTAATGGATTGTGACAAAAGAAGCAAAGACGGAGCCGTGGCGGCGTTTGTTGTAGAAACTTTCGCTTAATGTTGCACCTCATTTAAAGCTGGAATATTTTAAAAAAACGCAACTCGTCCTTTTAAACCACATCTGCATGTTTTTCTGCAAAAAAAAAAAAAAAAAGGTCTCACTGGGGCAGATTCATGTCTTCAGAGCCTTTTTAAAGATGCATTTTTGTGGCTTTTCTGCTTTATTATATACTTCACAGTGTGGAGATGCAAAGAGATGGGTGAAGGAGGGCAGGAAAGGCAGCAAAGGTGCCAAAAAAAGACTTCAGTCGAAGATGTTGTTGCTGTCCACGGCCAGCAAAGTCAAGAAAAGAACCACAGCACCATGTTTTTACAGATATTTGCATTATTTAGTAATATTTTCATGCTTTCATCTTCATGAAATCATCAATTAACAGTGTCATAAAGTCAGTTTGGGGCCTAATAGCCAGAACAACAACCTGCAATGTGTTATTTAGGTTTTTTTCCATGTAAATTTCCTTCATTTCTGTACTTTGTGCCTCACAAAGTGCTTTTGCAACCATAAGGAAGTAATCTAGCGTCCATCTGTTTACTGCCTTTGCACATTGGAGTTTCCAGTTAGAGTTTAGTGCAAATATATGCACACAGGATTACAGTATAATCTTTATTTTACCTGATAAACCAGATTATAGATCCTGGTGTTATCTGACTAAAACAGTGGCATCGCATGACGTTGCAAAGACGCCAACAACAAACCACAAAGTTAAAAAAAAACAACAACAAATGCTTCAATATATATCAGAGTATTCAATTTAATTAGGTGCTTTGGTTTTGCTTGCACTGAGGCTTTGCTCAGACTGAGGACAAATCAGATTTGTTTCTCAAATCAGATCTTTTGGACAGACTGTCTGCACCGCGTTGCAAGAGGTCAGATCAGATTTGTGTCCAGACGTCATTAATCTGCCTATATGGGTTGGTGTTTTAGTGAAGAAGTACGCTCCTTTTATCTTTTTTCTGCAGAAATCTCCCCACAAAGTGGCAGAAAACTGTTTATTTTGCAGTCTGTTGTCCTTCGTAGTGTTCTGTGTGTTTTCCGCTCAGCAGCTCCGTCTGGATCTTTGCCATTTTTACATTGCAAGCAATAGAAACGAGGCTTTGCAATTTGATTTGAGTGGCTGAACTTAGCTGCATCTGTTGGAATAAGAGCAGAATTGTATTTCAAATATGGTCTGGATGTGCATTTCCTGTGTTTCTTTTGCTGTCCCGGCTTTTTAAAATCAATCCGGATACAATCTAGACATGCCAGAATGTGTGCAGGCAATCTGAAACAAGGCCTCGGAGACACTTTAAAATCAATCAGCCGAGACTGAACTCTGTCAAAAGCTGGAAGTTTGTGTTCTCTGTATCCCTGCCAACATCACCGACATAAATAAGAGATAAGGTAACCCTTTATTGATTCCCACAGCGGGGATAGTTCCAGTGTTACAGCAGCAAAAGGTAAACTGCCACACCATAGGGAATAACAGTAAAATTATAAAATAAACTAGAAATACATATAAGCACTGTTGATGTACAGATTCTCCTACATTTAGACAATCTAGGTATTGCTAAGATTCATCTAAATGTGGAAATTAATAATATTGCACAGGGTTATTCTTTAAAAACACTGATATTGCACAGATTTTTCAATATATATAGAAAAACATATATATACAGAATCTCGTAAATGTACAAAATATTAATTAAAAACAAAAGTGGGCCCAATTTTGAACACTGAGGTACACTGTTATAGATATGAAGTAGTTTTGGTTTGAATTTCATACACTAAATGATGAATTATGTTGAATTAAGTGATTTTGGCTTCACTTACACATGCTAAAAAATAAATTATGATGAATTGCTATAGATTAAAGCAATTTACTAGCATTTAAAAAATAAATTCTGCACACATAAACATAAATTTAAAAAAAAAAAGCCATCACTTTTACGTAAAGTTACCCTGTGGGGAAGCAATTTCTTCATGATATACAGGTTTAAATGAACAAAAGTGGGCCCTATATGGAACCCTGAGGTACACCAGTATAGATATTAAGTAGTTTTGATAAACTTCCACACACTTAATGATAAATTATGATGAACTGGCGTCGGTGAAAAGCCATACGTGGCTTAATCTTGCAAATGCACAAAATATTGATTAAAAATAATAATGGGCCCAATATGGAACCCTGAGGTACGCCTTTATAGATATTAGGTAATTTTGGTTTCACTTTCACACGCTAAATGATGAATTATGATGAACTGCTGTAGTTACAAAGCAAAATATAACTTTACCAGCTTTAAAAAAGAATTTCTGCACACATAAACAGACATTTTTAAATTAAATAAGTCACTTTTAGGTAAAGTTAGGGAGCAATTTTTTCATTATATACAGGTTTAAATCAACAAAAGTGGACCTGATATGGAACCCTGAGGTACACTGTTATAGATATTAAGTAGTTTTGGTCTCACTTTTACACACTGAATGATAAATTATGTTGAATTGCTGTAGTTACAAAGCAATATATGGTTTAATCTTGCAAATACACAAAATTTTAATTAAGAATAAAAGTGGGCCCACTATAGAACCCTGAGATGCACCATTATAGATATTAAGTAGTTTTTGTAAACTTTCAAATGAATGATGAGTTATGATAAACATCTTAAGTTGCAAGGCAAAATATGATAATTTTAAAAAACAACAAATACTGCTCACATTAACACATAAATTTGAAAAAAAAAGCAGCACTTTTATGTAAAGTTACCCTGAGAGGAGCAATTTTATTCAATGCCATGTACATGCAGGTAACGCAATACACACACCTGATGCAAGAGAAATAAGCCTGATAGCCAGAAAACATGGATTTAAATAATGCAGGTTCAGAATATGTTCTTAAAAACTAGTTGTGTACATATTTCATGAGGAACCCACGCAGTGCATTTAGCTCTCTTTACAAGGGAGAAACATGGTTTAATGGTGGATGTTCAATCTGAATATCTCCAGTAATCATATACAATGTGTGGGTTTACGCTGTTAAATCTAATCCAGCAAATAAGTGTGACCGTAATCTTTCCATTTAGAAGTAAGTCTGTATAATCCTGTTTCACGGCCAATTAAATCCAGGATACGATGCCCGTATCTTACCTCACTGTTATGCAAATGGACACTAAAACTGCATTTTCATCGGCTGCAGAGATATTTTCCTCATGCTATTAATATTCATGGACAAGCGTGCCTCTGTTGCAATAGATTTGCGAAATGAATGATGAAGCTATTTCAGAATGTCCCACGCCTGAGGGTAAAGTGGCCTCCACTAGCAAAAAAATAAATAAATTATCATGTAGTAGTTTATTCTTCACACAAGGTTTCTGGGAAAACGTCCATTGAAAAAGACACCGAGGCTGCAGAGAGCGGCACAAAGATGTTTCCTGCTTCTTTGGATGCAGAAACGGGCTTTTTAAGACGAGGTCAAACTGAATCTGGCACATTAAGAGTGTCAGCAGATGGCAAAGCTCAGAGGATGCAGGTACCAGGGAGTCATTTGATTGACTGTTTTACCGAAATGGCACAATAAATAGCAGCTGAGTTGGGTCAATAAAAGCTGTACTTCATCACTGTTTCTGCCTAAAAACTAGCACATCTACACCCTTTCTTTTTAGTAGTATTTCATCGAATGTAGGGAAGACTTCCCTAGAAAGACAGGAAATAGAAGAATTGAGGATTTGCATAAACAAAAATCACAAAACTAGGTTTTTTTGTACTTTGAATGCATTAAATTTGACCCAAATTGGCTGGTTTAGTTGAATATTTGGGTCCATTTAGTCCTCTATGTTACTTTATTTCCTCTGGATGCCGTATAAACATGAGCTGCATGCTATTTTATAATTTAATTTCCCTTCGGGGATTAATAAAGTTGTTATTGTATTGTATTTTTCAGTGCAGAAATGTGCATTTCTGCCTAAAAACTGCTAAGTATACACAACTTCCTTTTAGTATTTCATCGAATGTAGGGAAGACTTCCCTAGAAAGACAGGAAATAGAAGAATTGGGAAGGATTTGCATAAACAAAAACCACAAAACTGGGGCTTTGTGTGCTTTGAATCATTAAGTTTGACCCAAATCGCCTGTTTTAGTTGAATATTTGGGTCCAGCAGCTGAGTTGGACCAATAGAAAGTGTACTTCATCACTGTTTCTGCCTATAAACTAGCAACTACACAGCTTCCTTTCAGTATTTCATTGAATGTTGGGAAGACTTCCCTAAAGAGACAGGAAATAGAAGAATTTAGAGGGATTTGCATAATCAAAACCACATAACTGGGTTTTTATGTACTTTGAATCATTAACTTTGACCCAATTCACCTGTTTTGGTTGAAAATTTACTGTAATTTAGCCTCCTATGCATTGTTTTTCTGGATGCCGTATACAAATTTCCCTGAAGCTGCACAATATTCACTGTTTCTGCCTAAAAACTAGCACATCTACACACCTTCTTTTTAGTAGCATTTCAATTACTGTCGGGAAGATTTCCCAAGAAAGACAGGAAATAGAAGAATTGACAGGATTTGCATAAACTAAAACCACAAAACAGTTTTTTATGTACTTTGAATGCATTAAATTTGACCCAAATGGCCTGTTCTGGTAGAATATCTAGGTCCATTTCACCTTCTAGTTTCTGGATGCCATACAAACGTGAGATTTCTGTCTAGAAAGAAATAAGAACCAGAATAATTTAGAAGGATTTGCATAAACAACATGACAAATCTGGATTTTTAGTTACTTTCAGTACATCAAGTTTGACCCAAATCACTTGTTTCAGTAGAATATTTGGATCCATTTAGCACTGTGTTTCTTTTTTCCGTCTGGATGCCATATAAACACAAGGTGACGGCATTTTCAGTGTTGAAACTGGTGTTTCTGTCTAAAAACCAGTAAGTCTACTCAGCTTCCTTTCAGCGGTGTTTCACCAAACGCTGGTAAATCTGCTCCAGAAACACAGAAAGGCATTTGCATAAACAAAAGCCACCAAACTGAGGTTTTATTTCCTCTGAATGGATTCTCTTTGACCCAAATTGGCTGTTTTAGTGGAATATTTAGGTCCATTTAGCCCTCTGTGTTTCATATTTCTACTCAGAAACAACCTGTTGAGTGACTCTTTCACTAAAGCTGCACAATAAACAGCAGCTGACTTGTGCCAATACAACGACAGCTGGAAATGTTGTGTAACCGTTGGCTTTTTTTATTTCAAAGTGTACTTCAGGACAGTTCCTGCCTCAAAAATGGAACGTCTGTGCAGCTTCCTGTAGGTAGAAGACTTTTCTGGACAAAAACAATAAGAAACAGAGGAATAATTAGGCATTTGTACGAACAAAACCCACAACACTGTTTTTATTGACTCTAAGTGCATTTAGTTTGACCCTAAATGCCTGCTGAGGTCCATTTAGCCCTCTATAGTTCTTTTTTTCTGGATTCCAAATGTAAATGCGGTACTAGAGGGAACATTTGGGTCCGTTTAGCGGGTATATTGAATTTTTCTTGGAACATGATTAATTACCACATGAATAGTTGTGCCAGTAGAAAATGTTCTTAGTTACTGTTTCTGGCTGAAAAACCCACAAAACTAGGTTTCCATGAATGCCAAATGAATTTAAACCCAAACTGCCTGTTTTAGTTGAATATCTGGGCCTATTTAGCGCAGTATGTTTCATTTATTTTCTAGATTCCATATAAAAATGAGCTGCAGCTGCACAATGTTTAGCAGCTGAGTTGTGTAACTACAAAGGCAGGTAGAAATGTGGTTGTGTAACCGTTGGATTTGTGTTTTAAAGTGTATTTCGTTATTGACTTTGCTCTGAAAAGAAGCCGCTTCCTCTCAGCAGTATTACATCGAATGCAGGGAAGTTTGAAAAAAGTGGACAAAAACAAATTAAAAAGCCACAAAACTGTGTTTTTATTTGCTCTGAATGACTTTAGTTTGACCCTAAATAGCTGTTTAGGTCTATTTAACCCTTTATATTTCATTTTTTTCTGGATTCTATATGAAAACGAGGTACTAGGTGGAATATTTGGGTCCATTCAGTCCTGTATGTTGAATTTTTCTTGGATGCTGTATAAATATGAGGTACCCTTTAATTACCATATAAACAGCTGTTGAGTTGTTTCTGCATAAAAACAGATGAATAAAAACCCCAAAATGTGTTTTTAGTCACTCCGAATGAATTTAGTTTGACCTAAATCCTCTGTGTTGGTTGAATATTTGGGACTATTTAGCCATATATGTTTAATTTCTTCTAGATACTATATAAAAATGAGGTGCAACTCCACAATATATAGCAGCTGAGTTGTGCAAATACAAAAGCAGGTAGAAATGTGGTTGTGTAACTGTTGGATTAGTGTTTTAAAGTGTATTTCGTTATTGATTTTGCAGCTTTCTCTCAGCAGTATTCCATCGAATGCAGGGGAAAAAATAAGAAACCCAAGAAAGAAAATCCACAAACCCGGGTTTTTATTTTCTCTGAATGAATTTAGTTTGCTTGTGTTTGTTTTGGTGGAATATTTCGGTCCGTTTAGCCTGGATGCCGTATAAAATAGTATTAAGCGTCTCTATGAAATGCTGTCTGTCCTCAGATGGTTTCGTCTCAAACCAGACATGGTGGTTTGTTCTTATTCCAGCTCATAGAGTAATGGATTTCCATCCTGCTACTGTAAGAAGCTCCACTGTCTTCTGACTGGATAATCATCTGAGTGCGGCTGGAGTTGTGAAGTGGTCTTCTCTTGAACGAAGCCACGGCTGCCTACATTCATTCTTATCAACTGAGGGGTGAAGACCTCCATTAACCTTCCTTCCTTTTCACATTGCTGCTATTTTGCGGACTCGATAGATAATTCCTCTTTCGGCGCAGCGTAACGTGGCAGAGTTCATGAAAAGCAGCGTAAATGGGCTACAGATTAGTACTTAATATGCTAATAAGTGTAATTATAAATTTGATATGAAATCCATGCAGATTAAGGAGAGAATCTCTGAATCCTGCGTGTAATATAGCAACACGTTTAATGCCTAGAAATCCACCGTTAGTTCGGCTCTTTTGATGGATTTTCATGATGATTTAAAGGCAGATTCAGTGACATTTGCATCTCAGTGACTTGGAAAATGGTGATTATTGGAGGTGGAGGTGATCTTAAAGGGATTTTTTAAGTTTTGTGTATTTATTTGACATAAATATGAAGACAAGTTTGCAAATTTGTAAGTTGTAAAGTTGGCAAATTCATCAAGAACACAGATATAAAGAAGCAGCTGCATCAGCACCAAAGAAGGGAAATTAGTTCAAAATGCTGACATTTTACGATAATCACCAGATGTTGGTTGCACATTTAACGCACGTTATTCCACTGTTAGTTTGGCACTTTTGTTGGATTTTGCTGTGATTTAAAGGCAGATTCTGTGACGTTTGTGTCAGTAATATGATTTATGGATCCTGGAAAATGGTGATTATTGAAGGTGGAGGAGATCATTAAAGTTTACACGTTGGAAAATTTAAAAAATGTTTCTCCAATGTTAGTAAGTTAGAAGATGTGAAATCCTGAAGTCAAGGTGATGACAAATGTAGTTATCGAGTCAGTTTCATCAACTTGAATTCACACATAATATTATATTAATGCAACATTATTATTATTGCAGGTTTAATGCCTGTTATTCCACCTTTAGTTTTTTAAATATTTGATGGACTTTGCTGATGATTTAAAGGCAGATTTAGTGACATTTGCATCAGTTTTATGACTTATAGGTCTTGGAAAATGGCCAAATTCTTCAAATTACCTCAACTTGAATGTAGTTTTTACTTTAGGAATGCAGGAATTTGAGTTTAAATTACACGTAATATGACACTGATGCAACATTACTGTTACTGCATGCTTAATGCATCTTATTCCACCAATAGTTTGGCACTTCTGATGGACTTTGCTGATGATTTAGAGGCAGACTGGGTGAGGTTTGCGTCCCGGTGAATGTCGAACGCTGCCGGTGGAGGAGATCCGTGGCCGTTGTTTATGCGTCTAAATCAAGGTTGTCCTTCTGACCTGAACGCTTGTATCAGCATCTGTCATCTCGCTCATCAAACAGGACCTCGTCCCGGTCGCTCAGCGCTTTAATCACAGCCTGACGTCTTTCTGTCTGCACCGGACGAAGCCGGACGCCTTATAAAGCAGCCGCTGTGGACGTTGAAATGACATGATGTGAATGTTTTCCATGGTATTGTTGTGGTTTTAGGAGTAGCAGCCACCATCTGTATGAATGCTCTCCGGTTAAAAGCTTTCCTGTAAATCAGTGCATTAACCAAACAAAATGTTCTTCCGTTTTTTTCTTCTTTCCTGCAACAACACTTTGATTCGCAGCCCTTTGGTGTCAACAGAGCACTCCGAGTCCCTGCAAAGGACATATAAATGGCTGTGCATTAAAGACACTTCAAACCGCTCTGAAAGCTCAGTCATCATCCTTCCATCACCTGAGCTCTGTTTGATCCTCTGACATCCGGCTTTAGGACTAACTACTGCGGCTGAAAGCCTGTTTACACTCTGCTTTTTCTTTATATCAATAGAAGCCTGTTTTCCTTTTTTCTTCTTGTGTGAAATAGATTTTTTTTCTCCTCGCAGCAGGCAAATATCTGATGAACCTCCGTCAACGTTTTGTCGAGAGTTTAATGTGCCGATCCCGCCGCACTTGTAGTCGTCTTGTTCTAATTGCTTCATTACACTTTCCATTCATTATGTATTGAAGCAGTGGTAGCAGCAGAGCAACAGAAGCACTGGAATCTGAATTGTTTTATTCCTGATCTAGAATTATGACATCATCAACTGCTTTTAATTCATTCTGGTGGCTTTTAAACGCTATAGACACTATTATCTGGTTATTTGTGCTCAGAAAAGCTGCAGAACCCGACTCAAGATCATAGCTATGTGCAAGAAAACATTGAATTATTTGCAAAAATGTTGTGTTTTTTTTTAAGCAATCTCTCTGTGAAACATCTGTAAATAGCTGCTTTAGCTGGTATTTGAGGATTCTGAGCTAAATCCGCTGGTAATGCATTGAAGCAGTGATAGCAGAAATGCAACAAAAGCACTAAAATCCAAATTATTTAATTCCTGATCTGGAATTTTAACATTAGAACTGTTTTGCAAAAAGTGTATTATTTGGTTATTTGTGCTCAGGAAACCTGCCTGAGGCGCAATATTATAAACATAGTCAATTTTAAGTCTGAAAAATGTCATTAGGGTTTGAAAGATTCCACATTTAAAGACAGAGTCCGTGCTACACAGTGATGCTGGATGGAGGAGTCAAATAAAAGCCACTTTCCACTCAGATAAAGGTTGTGTTTTCAGAAACTGACCCATAATGGAAAATCTAACGTCAGGAAGTCTCTGCTGCTGCCATTCTGAGAGTCACTCCATTTCACAGAAAACGTCTAAACATGTATCTGCAGCTCTGCATCTACTGTAGAAAAGGACCTAAACACACATAAAAGACCCATATCTGGCCGTTGTGCTGTATTGAGCTGGGACCGAGCCACGGTGTGAAAACACCCACATGCATCCCACCCTGGACGGGTTCTGGCTCACCGTTATTAAAAAAGATGTTTTAACCTGGCGCCTTTCCCAGAAGCCTACCTACCTACCTACCGACCACACAGCCCTCTCTCTCACAAATCCTATTAAATGTGCAGTTTATAAGGAAAGGAAAGGAAAGGAAAGCGCTGGCGTCTCTGGTGGATGTCTGTCTGTTTGTTGGGGTTTGTCGTCTCTGATGTTGTTGCTGTTTTCCTCGGGCAGAGCAGCAGCCCACACACTCGTCCAGGACGCTGATTCTCTGCACCGTTACAAGCTGCAACACGCTTTTTTACATGACCTCAGCAGCGGATTTCACACAGAATCCTCAATTAAGCGGTAAAACGAAGGGTACAGATGTCGTACGGAGAGAGATTTCTGGAAAATCATCACATTTTTGGATATAATTCGATGCTTTTTACTCTTGAGCAAACTCAGGCAGGTTTACAGAGCACAAATATCCAGATAATACCGTATGTGATGTTCACAAGCCAACTAGGAAGATTAAAAAGCAGGTTATGATGTTTAAATACCAGATTAGGAATAACATTTCTTTGGATTTAACTGGAAATTAATTTAAAATGTCAGAAAAATAACGCAGATATTGTACGATTATCGCCAAATCGACATTAGTTGCAGGTTTAATGCGTATTATTCCACTGTTAGTTTGGCACTTTGATGGATTTTGCTGATGATTTAGAGGCAGATTTGGTGACGTTTGCATCAGTAACATGACTTATAGGTCTTGGAAAATTGCGATTTTTTGAGGTAAAGGCGATCTTAAAAGATTTTACATTGACAAGTTTAAAAAATGATGTTACTCCAATGTCAGTAAAGCAGGAAACTGAACCTTAAGGTTCGTAGTTATCAAGCCAGTTTCATCACCTTGCATGTAGTTTTTGCATGTACTAATGCAAGAATTTGAGTTTAAATTACACATAATATTACACTGATGCATTATTATTACATCAACCCAACCTTTGCACGTTTAATGGCGACTATTCCATTGTTAGTTTGGCACTTTGATGGATTTTGCTGTGATTTAAAGGCAGATTTAGTGATGTTTGCTTTCTTTTTCTTGCAGTCATGCATTTAATTACATGGTTTTTACAGTGTTGGTGGGACATTTATTGAGACTACAGTGATGAAAACAGACAGAAAGCAGAAAGTGCATCAGAGCCAGTGTACAGGATATTAACCTTCATGTCGTCCTGCAGGTCAATACTGACCCGTTTTAAAGTTTGAAAATGTGGAAAAAAAATATTTTCACAGTGAAACTTCTGATGTCCACATTGTCAACAATTTTGTGTGTGCACTGCATCATATTTAACACATGAAAACATGTGTTCAGTGTGTTTCTGCAGTGCACATCTGCTTAAATGGCTGTTGGAGTCCTGCAGAAAATGTAAAAAGATGCTCCTCAGCTCTGACACGTCTTGTTAAAGCGTCTCGTCTGAAGATCTTTCTGTGATTCTGCCTCAGTGAACGTCAACAAAAAGCGTGTGATATCTGTGTTGGTTGGTTTCTAGCAGAGAATACATCAGGTCTGTGCATGGCAGACTGCACATCACGGTTCATAGCATCAACCAGGCTGGAATGGAGTCCTCGCCTCGTTGACATTTAGTCTCACTGTGTGAATTTGTGAATTTGGAGCTGATCAAAATCTCCTTGTCAGTCGTCTGGTTCTCGTGCTGTCGAGCCGTGGCGCCGTTTTGTGAGAAAAGACTTCTGTCTGCTTGCTTCGCTTGGCGTTTCATCACCCCGGCTCCGGGTTTCTGTGTGATAACTGGGCGCAGGTGCTTCAATCCGCCGGCACGACGCTAATAAATCTGATGAGGAGGCTTTATTAAAGAGCTGGCAAATCACGGAGGCGAGCGGCAGCCAGAAAGTTTGAGAGTTCGGCCAAAGACGGAGCCTCTGCAACTGTCGGTCGGTGAAACAATGCATTCAAATAGAGTCTTGCCTACTCCAGATTGATAATGTAGCCGCCAGCGGGTTTCTCATCCACGGCGGAGTGGTGCACCAGCAGGGTAGTTAACCAGTAATCAAGTCACATCCGTCATCCAATTCCAAACCCTCCTCCTCCTGCCGGCCCTCCGCCTGGCTTAACTCGTCCTCTGGTGTTTTCCCTGAGTGACACGTGGAAGTATGGAAGAGGCTCCGCTGATTGGCCTTGATGTGAATCAGATGCATCTGCCTGCTCGGTGCCAGTTTCCAACTTCTTAGCCATCGGTCAGGCGAGAGGAAACGAGACACAGAGCAGCTCAGATGGAAGCAGGGCGAGTCGTATTCCACCTTCATGGATTTACACCTGCCTCTATATGAACCCTGTAAGACCGACCATCCAGCAAGACCATCTTTACCTGCTCTAGTGCAGTTTCTTGGAGTATTTCCATTTGCTTTACATCAATATAACCCTTATATTATCCCAAGTTTTAATAATATGTATGGACTTATGTCTTAAATACGACAATTAATTGCTTAAAAATGCAATAAATCGAAAAAATGAAAATCGTTTTTGTTTTTTTCACATATATTTCAAAATACAGAAATAGCATAGGTGTATCGCTCACTTTTGTAAATAAGTTGCATCTTATCCAGATGTATAAATGATGATATTAGCAGAAAATACTGCCATGCCCTACTGAGAAATACTGATGAAAATGTCATCTGAATGTCATTAAATGTAAGCATTAACAATCTGCACCTTATAGTCTTAGAAAAGTCCCAAAAGTTGTTGATTTCTAAAAAGAAAAAAGGCCTTTATTGGTCTTAAAAAAATGGTAGATTCCATTTTTTACAGTCTCTAATATGTACTAACAGTAGTCATCTTCAGGTTTTGTTTTATGTATGTCTTATCCAGATGTTTAAATGATGACATTAGCAGGAAATACTCTCATGTACTACGGAAAAGTACTGATCTAAATATCATTAAATGTATGCATACCTATCTGCACCTTATAGCCGTAGAGAAATCGTGGAAGTCATTGATTTCTTTAAGAAAATAGGCCTTTATTGGTCTTAGAAAATGGTAAATTCCACTTTTTACAATCTCTCATATGCACTAACACTACTCATCTTTGTGTTCTGTTTCATGTGCTTCTTATCTAGATGTTTCAATGCTGATATTCGTAGGAAATACTGTTATACGCTACAGAGAAGTCCTAGTATTTCTTGGTATTGTTCATATGTAGAGTACAGGTTGCTACCGCTAACATAACAAATAGACAAATTCCAAACTCAGGGTTTCAGAATGGGAGTCCACAAACCAATAGGTGAGTTTGCAACACTGCATCCATCTTTAAAATCCACAGTGGCGACTGTCATAGACTTGGGCAGATGAAGAAACTTACTTCACGTGGACTATATGGCCTCAGCTGGATAACTGCAAGTTTTACCCAACTAGGTGTTCATGTTCAAGTTGGTTTAACGTTTCTAATGGCAAACTGAACTTCTGTGGCCACAAATAGAGGTTTATAGCAAGTTCTTTGAGTTAAAAATGTATATAAAGATGTACTTACCAACCGTGACGGTACCCACTGGTATGTGGACGACCATTTTGAAGCCTTGAGTTTCACATTTAGTCGCATTAGTCTTTAGAAATTTGACTTAACAAGCTTGGGATGCACACTACACAAAGGAAAATGGTAGTGGCCTGTCAATTTCAAGGTGGTTTATAATCTATTTTACTCCATAATTTACTAATTTCACACCATATTTTATTTAAAAGGTCTTAAAAATAGCATCTGAGACCAAAAACTCATCAAGAAAAATGGATCTTTTGGAAGCAGATCAAGTGAGAAGTCAATCATTTTCTCATAGACTTCTATACAATCAGACAAACACAGGAGTCGCCCCCTGTTGGCTGTTTGAAAAACTGCAGTTTTAAGGCTTTGCTGCCTCGACATAGAGGCTACATCAAGCTTTTTTGTACAATCTGGGGCTGAAATTCACCATTTCTGGGGCCGAAAACACAGCTCTTAAATTGAGCGTGTTGTCTTTATGCCTTTAAACAGCATTCTACTGTTGGGAAATATGAATAATTTCACCTGTAACATCTTCTGTCATGACTACACTGCACATTTTGACTATATATTAGACTACATGAGTCGAGGGATTGTGGATTTCTGTTTTTACTTTCCTCACGTCGGCCATTCTGTTGCTCCGGCTAGTGCTTTGTCAAATTTAAAGACAGGAACACTCAGGATTATAGTCGCCTCTGGTGTAGAACAACATGTTTCTCGATCCCTCCGACAACACCGGAAACAAAGCCGGATTAAACGCCTCCGAGGGAAGAGGTGAGGGTTCTCCAGAACACCGGGGATCTCTTTCACCATTGACATCTGGCAGAGTAAACAAAAAGAAGAAGAAAAAAAACCTACTCAATCCAGCTCGATCGTAGCACAGCAATTACTAAAGCTGGAATCGCACGGCTCCGAGAAGCACGGATGGGCGGAATTGCATTAGATACACTCAAATCCCAGATTTAATTGAAGCTGGCAACTGTAAGAGGTTCCCAGGATGCTTTAAAAGCTGTAATTTGTGTGATATAGGTCCCCGGATGAGGGAAAAGATGGAATGAATCACAACGAAGACACACAAACAGCAGATCTACGTAGTGGAATCTACGAATTATGCAAATGACAGCGGTATAGAAAACCAACGAATTAGCCAAGGAATAATAAAAAAATGGGTTTGGCTTGGACTTGGTTAATTTGAATGCAGCTTTAGCGGGTACAGTCTGACTAAGAGGGTTTCATGTCAGTGTGGAAATGATGTGGATTGTACATGACAATGGAGAGTCTGATGAGCTCAATCCAGGCAGAAAATAGACGAAACACACTCTGGATTTACTTTATATACAGCTGAACACGAAGCATTGCTTAGCTGCAATTTACTGCCTTTCTAGTCAACAATATGCATCATTTTTTACATTTATTACAGTTTCTTTGTGCTACGAAGCACCAAAATCCAGGAACAGTATTGTTTCAGAGTGTGATAGAGCGCTAAAGGGAAAGTAATAGGCATCTACTCATGCATGACAAGCTAGTGGTACATCTGAGTAGAAAAATTAGAGGCTACGCTAACTGATACAGTAGCAACCTGTCCACCTCAAGGTACTTTATCATCTATTTCACTCCATAATTTACACATTTCACACCATATTTTATTTAAAAAGTCTTAAAACTGGCATCTGAGACCATAAAGTCTTTAGAAAAATGTATTTTCAGGGAGCAGATCAAGCGAGAAGTCGGCCATTTCCTCATAGATGTGTTTACAACCAGACAAACATAGGAGTCGCCCCCTGCTGGCTGTTGGAAAGAATGCAGGTTTAAGGCTCACACATCCATCTGTTGTCCGTAAAATTCACCATTTCCAGGGTCAAAACCCTCCAAATGCACATTTCATGAGTAGAGCATGCTGTTTTTAATGGCTTTAAACAACATTCTGCTGTTGGGAAATACAAATAATTTCCCCTTTAGCATCTTCTATTAGCATGTACAGCTGAAGGTAAAACTGAACAACACTAAACATTGCTTAGCTGTGATTTAGCATCTTTCCAGTCAAGAATATGCATCATTTTTACAGTTTGTTTTTGCATTGAACAGTATGGTTTCCAAGCACAGGGCGGAGAGTGATAGAGCGCTAGACGTCGAGGGAAAGTAATTGGCATCTACTTATGCATGAAAATGCCTGCGAGTAATCATTGAATTATTCATCTAATATGCTAAGTATTTCTATTTCAATGCCTTAAACCTCCCTCGGTGGAAAATTACATAACTTAAGTAATGAGCAAATTAGAAGGAGTCACTTTTCAAGGATGAGAAAACGGAGGGATCTTATATCATTTTCAGATCACAATTTGCCGCCGCTGTAGTTTTATAGAGAACCCAAGAAAAAGAATAAATTATTACTTTAGAAAAGCCCATTTATATATCTGCTGGACACAATCCTCCAATCAGAAGGCTGTAAATGTCTCTCTTTTTTTCCTGAATGCTCTCAATTTGCATCCCATAATTGATGAAAAAAGAGTGAGATACAGAATATGTGCATTTATTGCTCATGTGTAAAATTGGTTTACACTGCTTTCATTTCATCTGTCTGGATGATAAAATACTTAAATTCAAATTGTTCTGCACTTAATTATTTTTGCAGCAGATGCATCCGCCGCTTGTTCTCATATTATTGTTGTGAGTTACATGATAAGACGGACGTTTTTATTCAATTTATATAATTTGGAAGACTTTATTATTTTTGTTGCTCGGCTTTGTCAAGACATTTTATTCTATTAGGCATTTCTATTGTAAATTGTATTTTTACTGCAGGAGGTCTTCATAGATTAATTTTTTTAAATAATGTGCTTCATTTTAGTGCCTCTTGTTGGTATTTCGTGTCTTAAAAAGTCTTGAAAGTGATTGTTTTCCTAAAGAAAAAGGTCTTTATAAGTGTTAAAAATGTGTTAAATAGCATTTTTTTTCTAGTCTTTCACATGCAGACATTAGTTATCTTTAGGTTTTGTTTGTGGTTTCTTTTTTACCTCTTTTGTGCAGCTTATCCAGATATTAAAACATTGATAATAGTAGGAATTATTGTCATAAACAACTGAGAAGTACTGATGTAAATGTCATTAAATCCTTAAATGCACACATATCTGTCTATACCTTAACATGTCCTAAAAGTCATTCATTTCCTATAGAAAAAGGCCTTCAGAGGACTTTTTCAGTCTCTCGTATGTATTAATATTAGCTAGAAAAGATTTTGTTATTGTGGTTTTTAGCAGCTTTTACTTGCAGCTCATCCAGATGTTTAAATAATGATATTAGTGGGAATTACAGCTATAAACTACTGACAAGTTCTGATGAAAGTATCATTTAAATGTCATCAGTTGTAAACACATGATAGACTTTATTATCTGTGCTGGTATTTGTTGATATTGTTCATATGCAGGTCATGTATGATGACCCTAAATATTACTAATGATTCATCTAAATCACTCATAATTCCATGTTTATTCAGTCCAGACAGATCATTTCTGCTTTCTGGGGTCAGTTGAGGTCAGTAAAGTCTCTAAAACTCCTTGAAGTTTCCTCCCAACATGTTGTTAGTTTGCTGTTTGTGTCCAGGAGTCACGTTCTGTTGCTGCATCCAGTCTGTCGCTTCACATTCACAAAATACAGAAACACAATCAGTGATCACAGCATCTCTGAGGATGAGACGGTGTTTCTGCAGAATTATCACGTGTTTTTCTATCAACACAATCAGCTCCGCTGATGCAGATTGTGCAACATTTGCTGTCATTTGTGTGTGGATGAGCTGAGATTAAAGTAAATGTGGAAAAGCAGAGCAGATCTAAGAAGCAGCAGCATGTAGAGTCTCATTCTACGGCTTTTATTTTTCACTGAGAAGAGTGAAAAGACGTGTGATGATAAATAAATGGAATAAACTGCACACTAAGTGTTAGAAAAGTCCTAAATGATGCTTGATGAAAGTTTTAGGGACCCTGCAGTGGAGCTGAAGAGTGAAAATATCCCCAAGACGCCGTCCTGTGGTGTGATTCTGCTCATCACAAACACAGAATTAGCCTCAATAATGCCGTCAGCAACGTATAATAACAGAAAATGATCAAGAAAAAGTGACATTTCTGCTGGGAGAGGCATTAAATCAGCTGGAATGCTTCTGTTTACCACTTCTGTAAAGGTTACCTGCATTAAAAACAACACAATTCAACAAGTAACCATAACATTAATGCTGGAATTTGTGTTGTTTGTGATTTTCTGAGATGTAAAGTGTTTGTCTTCAGCATGTTAATTAATATCAGGATGAAATATGATCAGTAATCTGTGGATCTAAGCTGCAGCAGAATGTAGAGCCTCGTTCTGCTGTTTCTGCTTCCAGTGAAAAGACTCCACACCCAGTGTTAAAAACATCATAAAAACTCCTGAGCTGAGCTTAAAGAAACTTTTAGGGACCCTGTGGTGGAGCTGAATAGAGAAAATGACCCCAGCAGAGCGTCCCATGATGTGATTCTACTGTTAAAAACACACAATTACCCACAATCAGCAGCACATGAAAAGAAAAAGTTCCAGAAATGCTGAAATTTCTGCTGGTAGAAGCATTAAATCAGCTGGAATGCTTCTGTTTGATAAAGATTAAAAACAACACAGTTCACCACAAATATAGCATTAGTTTGTGTTGTTGTAAGTTTTCTGCTTGTGGTGCAGAATGTTTACTGGATACCTGTGAGGCGTTCAAGGTCTCCTGGTTGCTTTGACCTCTATTGACGGAGCAGAATCAGCTTCAGTTTCATCAGATCCTCTCAGTGAACAATTAGAGCAGATTTAGTGTCAGACGTCTCCTGACACTCGTGTCATTAATATTCGTGGCCTGTTTCCACGGCGGCTGGTAAACATGAGTGACTTCTGCTGCAGATGTTGGACGCTGGTCATGCTCTGCTAGAGGAATAGATGAATTCAGCCACGGCCTCAGGCTGTCCCCCTTATTACAACTATTTATTTAGCCCCTCCTAATGGCATAATTAATCCAGCCTGAAATTGGAAGTATCACATAAACCGCCGTAATGTGCATGACGGCAAATAGACGCCGTTAGTAGTGTTGCTTTCTGCTGCCTTTTCCATTTTAATTAATATCTAACGGCTGACAGTAACAACATATCTGAGCGTTTAAATGTAGAATGTGACTGTTGTTCAGTCAGCAGCAGAATGAGGCTCTACATGCTGCTGCAGCTTAGATCCACAGATTACTGATCATAGTTCATCCTGATATTAATTAACATGCTGAAGACAAACACTTTACATCTCAGAAAATCACAAACAACACAAATTCCAGCATTAATGTTATGGTTACTTGTTGAATTGTGTTGTTTTTAATGCAGGTAACCTTTACAGAAGTGGTAAACAGAAGCATTCCAGCTGATTTAATGCCTCTCCCAGCAGAAATGTCACTTTTTCTTGATCATTTTCTGTTATTATACGTTGCTGACGGCATTATTGAGGCTAATTCTGTGTTTGTGATGAGCAGAATCACACCACAGGACGGCGTCTTGGGGATATTTTCACTCTTCAGCTCCACTGCAGGGTCCCTAAAACTTTCATCAAGCATCACTTAGGACTTTTCTAACACTTAGTGTGCAGTTTATTCCATTTATTTATCATCACACGTCTTTTCACTCTTCTCAGTGAAAAATAAAAGCCGTAGAATGAGACTCTACATGCTGCTGCTTCTTAGATCTGCTCTGCTTTTCCACATTTACTTTAATCTCAGCTCATCCACACACAAATGACAGCAAATGTTGCACAATCTGCATCAGCGGAGCTGATTGTGTTGATAGAAAAACACGTGATAATTCTGCAGAAACACCGTCTCATCCTCAGAGATGCTGTGATCACTGATTGTGTTTCTGTATTTTGTGAATGTGAAGCGACAGACTGGATGCAGCAACAGAACGTGACTCCTGGACACAAACAGCAAACTAACAACATGTTGGGAGGAAACTTCAAGGAGTTGTAGAGACTTTACTGACCTCAACTGACCCCAGAAAGCAGAAATTATACAGTATAATAATAATAATAATAATAATAATAATAATAATAATAATGTTTGCAGCAGGTAGTTTGATTCACTCTTGAACTGATGCTTAAACTCATGCATTTTACAGGAGGAGCTGCATTTACGCCACGCTAAGGCATGAATCATTCAGTTTCATGGTAAAACAGCTTTAAATATGTGAGTCTGACACGCTGAGAGGAGTTTGTAGGGGTTAAATAAGATTATAGAAACTTCTCCTGGCAGCTCTACAGTAAATAGGCAATGAGGTGCCAGTTTTTTTAGTGTTTTTTTTCAGTGTGTAACATCCAAAATAAATGAAGGAAGGTTAAAGGAAGATACGGACCTGACAGCAGCTGCTACAACACCCTGGAATAATGAATCTTTCGGTAATAAGTCTTCAAATAGGGCAGAGACGGTGTTTTTTCTCAGGTTGTTTTGTTGCCAAGAAAGCATCCATTTATGTAGAAAGAAATAAGGACAGATTGTTGGCTGGTCATGGGACTGAGTGTGCAGCTGACAGGTGAGATGGATGATTGATGGCGCTGGCATCAGGGCCGTGGGTGGCGCATTAGAATAACAGAGGCCCCCAAAGGCTCCGAGCTCAGGGGAATCCTTTAATTTGTCCTTGTCTGAACCGCCGGACGTCTCCTCCTGCAAAAATGATCCAAAAATAGCAGCCGGGGAGGATGGAGGCGTGAGGCTACTCAACCTGCTGCCACAACGACGATCATATTCTCAATGTCACCGTCTTAAGTTTTACTGCGAACATGAGGCCGTTTTATTATTCCTGTTCTTATTATCATGAGCTCAGTTCTTTTCCTCGCAGGCAGAGGAATGAATCTCCTCCATATAAAAGTATAACAAAGCACAAGGAAGATGTAGATTAATAAATAAAGACGACGAAGGATGTGGGTAAAGCAACACAACAAAGTTTACAACCAGATGCAGCAGACAGTCCTTCGTCTTTGAGTGCTGAGATGGATGCGCTGCAGAGAGACATCAAGTCTGAGCAGAGAAAATAACTATAGATAAATTAACTATCCACCATTTTACACATTTTCATACATTTTCCTTCAATTCAAGCCGCTGCTATCGGCTGCAAGGTTGTGATTGTTCTACAGTAATGGATTTTCCTGTTCTGCTGTTGGCTGCAAGAGTGAACACAAGGAGCTTTGTGCTTTAAATCTTGTCCAAAATTTCTCAAAACTTGTCCAAAAATAATCAATGTGTGTTCAAAATGATTCAAAATATGTTCAAAATAACCTAGAATATGTCCAAAAGGACTCTAAACTCACACATAATTATTCAAAATGTGTTTAAAATGACTTAAATGGGTCCAAAACTACTCTAAATTCACACAAAATGATTAGAAACAAATGAAAAATAACTCAAAATGCATCCAACATGACTCTTAACTCACACAAAATTATTCCAAATGTATTTTAATGACTTGAAATTTGTCCAAATTGACTTGAAAACCCTATAATGTCCAAGCCAAGAACAAAAACTCTCCAAATGTTTTGCTGCAAGAATGAACACAAGAGTCTTTGCGTTTTAAATCTTGTCCAAAATGACTCAAAATTTGTCCAAACAGATAGATGTCTTTTCAGCTGATCTTAATCTGTGCTGTCAATCACAGATGCAGAGAGAGTCTTCTTCCTGAAGGGGGCGGAGCCAACAGCAGTAGCTCAGCTGCATTTAAAGCTACAGACACTGAACTAGTCTGTTCAGAACAGAAATATGGAGAAATAAACTATATTTATGGTGTTTTGAACTGAGAAATGAGAAGATAAACTGTGGAACTTTAAATATTTGCTGAAAAAAGTGGGACCTTTAAGTCTTGCAAGTTGCTACGTAGAGCCACAATAAATCAGAAATCTTAGTTTTCTGTCATTGTTTACGTTGGGTTTTCATTAGATTTATGGTTCTGTTTCGGAAAATTAAAGACTTTAACATGGTAGAAGCTTGGTTAAGGTTATGCACCAACATTACGTGATTAAGGTTTGGGTTAAAATACGACCATTTCACTGCATGTTTCACGTTCTCTTCCATTTTCTCTCTTCATTTTAGCAAAGAAACGTCAATTAGAAACTCATTTACGACACCTGTCCGTTACTGCAGCATCCAACTTATTGCCTCCAAGTCGTGACCGTTTGCTTCATGTCTGATTTATCCCGGAGCCTGATGTATTAGATAATCGATGTGTGCTTTATCTCAGATGATTCATTTTGTTTTTGGCTCGTTGGTGACGGAACTGGAGGCACAAGATTAGGATTTAAACTCACCCACGTCATCTGTATAAACAGCCAACATGCTTTTTTTGTCAGTTAGCTCATGCAAACTACAAGTAAAGTGGTAGAAAATCGAAATGTCTCCAGAAAAGTTGCCCTTAACATGGTTTTTACCTTCTATTTTGAGTATTTGGAGGCCAGATTGAGCTCTCTGTGACGCCTCGGCTTCCTTTATTGAGCCGTTGCTGGGATATTGACTGTTGCGTTCGGTGGCTTCAGCGACTCTATTTCCTACTTGCAGGGTCGGGATCATATAACTCAGAGGCCTGTGAGGGTAAAGAAATATTTGTCCTCCATAATCTCGATTCCATAAACGGCGCCTTCGGGTCTCTGGAGTTTGATTCCTGAAGACAGCCAGGGACTGATTTCAATCTGCAGAGAAAGAGTGCCTGGTGGTGCCATTTCTACACCAGAAGACCCTTTATTTTTGTTGGGTTTTGTTGCGTTCTGGTTGTCGTCATTGTGATTTTAAAAAGAGGATCTTTGTTTGGGAGGTCGCGGTACAATCCTGCAGCTGGTACGAGCAGAAAAAACCACTCTGAGATCATGTAAGAATCTCTTGATATACATGTTTCTGTGTCAGCGGACCTCAAATTATGGGTCTTATTCATTCCTCGGATCCCCAAAGGCCTGCTCCATTGTGGAGTGAATAATATGGCAGCCGGGTGAGGAGATCTCTCACCCTCTCCTTCCCCCCCTTCGCCGCTTGAACCAGTAATAAATTTCCCGCCAATGCCATATGGTAGCCGGCCATGTGTGGGACTGGCTGTTATTTATTTATTTCCCAGGTGCTGCTTTTCTATCAGTGATTTATGTGTTATTGTGTATGATCTGCTGCTGGGATCTATGACACGGGCTGTGCAGGGTTTTTTGGAAGGCGGCCCGGGCTGAAACCGAGCCACGGATTCAGAATAATGTGACGCCGCTCGGCTCCATCCATTACAGCTTTCTGCTTTTTTTTCTTTTTGGACTTTAGCGATAGAGGAACGGTCAGAGAGATGCTCCTGTAGCGATTAGAGTGTAAAAAATGAGAGGCTTTGTGAGAACCAGCGAGTGTTTAGCAAGAAATTAGACAGCTGTTGGAGTCTCTGGTTATGTAAGAGAGTAAGAAGCGACAATTTTGAAGTGTGTTGTGGAGAAAGAATCAACATTTTTTTTGAACCCTCTAGACTCCAGATTCAAGTTATTGTAAAAAAAAAAAAATCACTATTTTTCATGTCAGAAACTGTAAAAAAAAAACAACTAAAAATTTGCTTGATTTTTAACTTTCCAACGATCCTGTTCAACCAAATCCAACCCGAACATTGTGATACTTGATCAGAATTATTTTCTTCTATGTCCCATTTAAAAAATAGCTAACAATAAACCATTTACTCTAGCCAGAATCCATATAAAACTAAAAATTCTACATTTATTGCCACAACTGTAGAGCTTTTAGTGACTCAGCTGCGACAAACGGTCACCTGACAAAAATTCAGGGATTATTTTGGTTGGTTTGGGTTGAACTGCAGGCTGTGTAGGAGCAGATAGGAGATAAGTATGGAAACAAATGATAATAAATAATAAAATAAAGTAATAAAAATATCAATAGCACCTTTTTTTTCCAATATTGGTAACATCTATTGGCAAAAATGTCAGACATGTTGGTTCCAAGTATTTAAATTTTTGCAAATGCATAAAAAAATTGAGGAACTTTTTCTTTTTAAATGATATTTGATGTCATACTTGCACAGAAAACTGAAAGTTCTGAGTTTTCTCTCCCTCTTCATGCCTGTTCTGTTTCCATGGAGGTGCAGGACTTTATATTGCAGTGAAAAATGAGAATAAAGTGAAGAAAAATGTATTTTATGACCCAAATTTTAACCTCGACTTCATGTAATAAAATTACAGGTCAGCATCTTTAATTTACGAGATTAAACACCTTTTCTGTGTTTAGACCTTCACCGTTGACACAGTTTAATTCGCCTCTTTTAAACTGAGATATTGTTGGAGTTAAGTGAAATTAATTCCACTCTATGACTCTTTAATTTTGTGGCTTTCAGAGTAAATGAGGGTTTTGTGGACTGACCTCGTCGCAGAAGAAAACAGATCGTGGCATTTTACTCTCTGACCTCAATTAGTCTCCTGATAATCGCACCGTTGTCCGGGAACAAAAACACCCCGTCATCGCCACGAATAAACCCATTCTCATCCATTTATTGAGACTAAATGGCGGCTCTCGTAAACAAATGCTTCTTCTGCCGTGTGGACTGGAGGAGGAGGGTGGATGTGTTCTTTTCTATTTTTTTTTGACTGCTATTACAAACAATTACAGACTCGAGGGGCTTTCAGAGTAATCAAATTTGAGGGCTTTGGGGGAGGAATTTGGAGCCTGTGGGTTGTTTTATTAGCACGCTAACAGCGTTCAGATATACTCGATTTTAAACGCCTCCCGGAAGACTTGCCGCCGCTGCTTCTGTCCTTGAGTTGGTAAACAAGGATGTTAGATTAAATACAAGATAGATTTTCAGTTATTAGATTTGTGTCAGGCGGCGAGAGCGAACATGTGGCTCTTTTTTAAAATCTCCGATCGCTAAAAGAGGGAAGTTAAGTTGTTAGCTTAGCCACCAAAAGCCACATGTGAGCCGGGGTGGTCTTTGAAGTGAGCTTTTATCCCCTCAGAAGCGGCTCGTCGGGTCACTTCGGCGCTCTCTTTGTGCCCGGATCGGCTTTTTGTGCCGAACATCGCTCAAAGGGAGAGAGCAGAATGTCTTTATTGTGGTTGTAAGTTCACGCAAAAACATGCTGTGAAGTGAAATCTGCAGGTAATAAACGACGCCGACGCCTCTGCAGTGCCATTCAAGAGTTCAGCTTTGCAAAAAGGGAAAAACAGGATTTGACAAATGTGCCCTGTAGAATTTTTCCCTCAATAATTGGACGGACTACATGAATATTTAAATGGAAACACGAGGTGGAAAGGTGGGGGGCACACCTCCGTTCAAAAGGCCTAGCTCTGTAAAACGAGCCTGCGCTAAATTGGTTGATTGAAAGGAGTAGAAGTATTTTTTTTATTATTATTTCCTCTCTTTTATTCGTCCAGGGACTGCGCTGAGTAGATATTAGTTTTCTCCCCTACTGCTCTACCCTTTAGCTTTAATGATGGCGCTTTTAATCCACCTCTTTCTCCCAAGGGTGCCAATAAAGAGTGGATTTTCTCCACGTTTAATGGTTGAAATCTCTCTCTCGGCAGACAAAGCTACGATGGGCTGGAGAGGAAGCTGAAGGAAGTGTTCAGCGAGCGGAGCAGCATCCTGCACCAGCTCTCCAAGACTTCAAAGGAGCTGGACAGCATAAAAGGCAACCTTCAGGTTTGGATTTTCACTGTTTCTTCCATCCGAAGCGACCCGTTGACTCCTCTCACTCGTCTTTCAGTCAGCCCGCTGTAAACCCAAGTGGATGATGTTCAATATTAATGAAGGAGATGTTTCTCAGTTCAGCAGACCCTCCCGTTGTTACATCTATAATAATGTGTGAGCCTTAGCTGCTGAATAATGGAAACCACAATTTGTGTACTGTACATGAAAACAGCTCCACAGAAGGAATGGAATCTAATATTAGCAGGATCAGTCCAGAAATGGCTTCAAATTTTTGAAAAATAAACCTTCTTTTTTACAGTTTCCTACTCCATATTCATCAATAATAGGTAATAAACTATCAAACTCTTGATTGGCTCAGCTTACACATCATCAGAACTAAAAATTCTGCATTTATTGTCACAACTGTGAAGCTTTTAGTGACTCAGCTGCGATGAACGGTCACCTGACAAAAATTCTGGGATTTTTTGGGCTGAACTCGGCTGAACTGCAGGATGTGTAGGAGCAGATAGTAGATTTGTGAGAACCAGCAGGAGTTTAGCAAGAAAGGATTCAGCTGTTGGAGTTTCTGGTTATGTAAGAGAGTAAGAAGAGACATTTTTGAAGTGTGTTGTGGAGAAAAAGTCAGCATTTCTTTCACTGTGTAGATCCCAAAACCTGCCTGCCAGTTACAAAGGCATGTTTTATTATACAAAAATCACAAAAACAACCCGGTTTATCCTATTTATTATCGTCAGAAACTGTCAAAACTGAAATATTTGTGAGATTTTTTAGCTTTCTGACGGTTCTACTCAACTGAATCTCACTTTAAATTGTGATAATTCATCCAAAGCACTTTTTTTTCTACATCTGATTTAAAAATTCTGCAAAAATAAACCATCTGCTCTAATCAGATTCTGTAAAAAAACAAAAAATTCTCCATTCATTGTCACAACTATGAAGCTTTTAGTGACTCAGCTGCGAAGAACTGTCACCTGACAAAAATTCAGGGGTTGTTTGGTTAGTTTGGGTTGAACTGCAGGTTGTGTAGCACTCGATAGGGGATAAATATCTATCAATGGTAGCATTTTTATTCCATGTTTTCTGTGTTGTTTGCTAACTCTACTCTAATCCATGCTAATGTTAGCTCTTTCTCAGCAGTAGAAGCTAGATATTTAGCTGTTACTGCTGACCAAGAGGACAAACTGACTGATGGAAAATGGTAAAGAAAGAAAAAAGTAAAAGATATTTGTCTTATCCTGATAATAATTTAAAGGAATTTAAAATATTATGTTGATTTAAAAAATAAAGTTCCCAAAATTACAATGAAAAAAACTAAAGCTGCAAGCAGCATTGATCGGGTCCTCGTGTCCTTGCTGGTCGGCGAATCCAAGCATGTCCACCAGGTGGCGCTGCGACTGGCAGTGTATTTCAGCCTATAGCTGTTTTAATGGTGACTTATCAAAAGTGTCCACCAGGTGGCGCTATCACTGTGAACGTACATCGGTCTATGTATGTTATCAGGGCCGGACTCTGATCACACGGCTAGTTAGACGGCACTTCCTGTTTGATGGTGAACTATTGAAATTCCTCCAGCTTTCATTTCCAGACCCTCAGACTTCTGTGGATCATTGGATAACTTTTGATGGCCCACACCTGCTGTACATCCTGGCTGAACTTATGCTCTGTTGGGGTGACCCTGTTTGAGCTCATAGCTTTTGAAAATGTGTAAAGATGAGTCCAAAATATGACACATAATTCAACAGTGCTGACTTCCTGTTGTGTTTTAGGTATGGCTGTCAGTTACATTTTTGTGCGTCGTGACAAGTTACTTATGCCCACCAAATTTCATAGCTCTACGTGACACATCCTGGCTGTAGAGCCTGTTTTTCATAAATCCCCGAGCCTGAAATCACATCTTTTCAAGTATTTTTAGGCTTCCAAAATTGTGATTTAAAAAACGGGAGAAAAAATAAAAAGAAGAAACCCATGAGGTTCCTACACACCTTTAGTGCTCAGGCCCTAATAACACCAAAAAAAGGAAATCTGAAGTTCATTTTAACCGTTTTATTTGGTCAATTTGGTCTTCAGGGAGGTGGGACAACAGAAGGACAATCAGATTTACACAGCAGCAATGTTCCCTCTAATTTTTCCTGAGTCTGAGCAAACACACAAACTCCCTGAGCGTCCCTTGGACCACTGTGAGCAACATCAGACGTGTTCACTGTGGTCACACCAGCATCGCATCCATTCAAGTTACATGGTTCATTAAAAGAATCAAATTACAGCATTTACATTTCTGTTAAAACACTTTGTCAACAGGAGCCAGTTGAAGGCTGCAGTGATTTTAGTGACACTACAATGTATCAGAGTGAAGTTATTGAATATTTGTCTCTCTTTACTGTTGCAGCGGTTTTGCAAATTGCAGACGGACCCTGTTCACTCCATAGACACCAATGTTATTCCTGTAGCTTGAAAGACAGCTACTTTTGATAAAACTGGGCTTGTAGCACATTGTCTGCCTTGCAACGATGGGAAAGAGGCACCGTTTATGTTTTGACAACCTATATCTAATGAGTTATTGATGCTGGAAGTCCCAATCTGTGAATATCTTTCCAACTTTACTGAACTTGGGGCCACTACCACCTAAGGAGTGATATATTTAATTTAGAAAAAAGCATTTAGCCATACTTAAAGCTTTAAGTGCTTTATTAACACGGAACTAAAAATTTTGTATTGTTTTATTATCACAGGTTCTGTCTGAAAAGAGGTGGCATCATTTTAAACAGTGAAATCAAACTAATAAAATGTAATGACCAACCAGTGAGCAATACTGGATTCTGCAAAAACATAAACAACTTTTTTAAAAATCTAAATCTTATCTTAACACAGTTAATGTATTAACTTATTTTTGTATGTATGCATGTATTTATTGATTTATTTAGTACTGTTAACATATCAGAGTTCTGAGTGAATTTTTCTTAAGATAGGCAAAGGCCATTTATTGATTACATATAGGCTGTTAAATGTTGATTAAAAACTAAAAAGCATTTTTAAAAAAACAAATTCGGCATTTATTGAGTCACTAAAATACTGTAGAGTACAGACCACATCAGCATGATTATAAGCATCCTCTGGTAAATTAACAACCAGATACTGATGTCTCTCACCATATGGACTTCAGGAGATGATTAGATGATGATAAACTGTGACCTACTGGTTGGGTTCTCTCTGTTCTCATGTTTCTTACATGTTTGTCCCCTGACAGCTGGGTTCTAATGTTTTTTGAGCAACACACCATACTATGACGTTTTTACAATTAGGGTTCTACTATGGAACCAGTTTGACATGTTCAGGTGTTCTTTGTGTAAAAACTCAGAGATTTCAGGGATCAGAAGGTGGTTTTCAACTGTCTTTGTTAACTTTCTGCTTCAACTTTAAACTAAATTTCCTTCACTAAGCCAGCCCTCTGGACTTCCAGGAAGCTGTGTTCCTATTGGCTGTCCAGGTGGCTGCTTGGTATTATCAGGAACACCTGAGCAGCTCAGTGTCTTCCTGCTTTATGTGGCTGCAGACAAACATTTCCTCTGCTTCTGTTCACCAGTGAACCGGATTTGGCTCCGTTGCTTTAGTTTGTTCTTTAGGCGTTGGCTTGCAGCTTCCAGCAGTAAAATCATCTTTAATGTGTTTCTTGGTGTGTTTTAGGGCTTTGTACCAGATAGTTGTCTTGGTAAATGTGGTTCTTTAGCCACAGTTAGCACATGGTGCTAATGTGTGCAGTGATTAGTGGATTTGTTGCAGCTGAGTTGTGTCTTTATCTTGGCTGTAGTGAGTCTTTAGAGGTTTTTGGTCAGACACATTCTGTATTCTTGTTGGTGAACCAGCGTTGGTTGTCCAGAAGGTAAGAGTTCCTGTCCTGATTCTCTGTTCTCAGAGGTTCTCTGGTAGGCTGCAGGAGACTTTAGCGTTTGGGTTGTGCTACTTTGGTTTTTGTACGGTTTCATTTGGACGACTATCTTGAGGCCCCTCCATGTGGTTTAGTGAGGTTTTCTGTAACAGTTCTACAAAGCAACCTGCAGCAGAAGAGACTTTGAGAGTTTTTAGGAAGTTCTGGAGAGCAGACTTTAGAGCAGCAGAAACATTTGTCAGCAGTTTGAGCAGGAGAAGGTGATCTTCAGAGTAGAAATGAGAAGGAAACCTTCTTGACCCGTGTGGTGAGGTCCTGTACCAAGAGTTTGAGCAGGTTGTGAAGAGTCTGTAGTTCTTGGTCTGGAAGCACGAGAAGAGTTCTTCTGTCGCTCTGCAATTTCCAGTTTCCTTAGACTGAATATCAAGTTTATACTTTAAATGATTTCCCATGTGAGCCCAAGAAAACTTGAATAAACTCCCTCCATCCCCTGGACACAACATATTTTATTACGATGTTAAATCTTTTTTTAAAAAATGTTATTGAATTTTAATCAGAGTTTTAACGTAGTTTTTTTCTCTTTGCTTGTTTAGTTTTGTCATTTGTCTGAAAGGTGCTAAACAAATTAAGCTGAATTGATAAACTGAATAATTGACTAACTCATGATTGTAACAACAGAAGTATTTTCATTGTGATTTAAGGGTTTGTTTCATTTTTTAGGCTGGGGTTAAGATCTTGACAGAAAAAAAGATTAAAGAAATAAACTACACTATAAAAGCAATTAAATCAAAGGGAATAAAACATTTAATACAATAAAGCTTTTAAAAAGAAAATTAAACATTAAATACAATTAAATTATATTAAACAGACAAAATATTTAATTGGATAATTAAACAGAAGATACAAAACATGTAATTATGAAATTAAACAAATATTTTTAAACAAAAATATTAAACATTAAAGATGAAATATTTTAGATAATTAAACATTTGAAAAATACAATTAAACAAATATAAAACATTTAATTAGCTTATTAAACCTTTAGAAGTCAAAATATTTACTTAAAAAATTAAATGTTTAATTAGAAAATTAAATCTTAAAGACAATAAAACTTTAAATAGGAATTAAACAGAAAATACAATGAAGCATTAAAAAAGAAAATTAGACATTAAAAGGTGGTAAAACATTTAAAAAGAAAAACCTTTACAAAGATTTAATCAAAAAATTAAACATTGGGAAAGAAAAGGAAATTTTTCAAACAAGCCAATAAAACATTTGAAAAAACAACAAACATTAAAAAGACAAAACATTTCAAAATCAGATCCAACATTAGAACAGAATAAAAGGTGAGAAAAGAGCAAAACTAAACATTTAAGAAGAATCAAACTAAAGACAAAACATTTGAAAAGACACCAGTTAGACTTTAGAAGATCAAATTAAACAGAGGAGACAATAAAACGATCAAAAAGAGCAAAAAAAGATAAAGGTATTAAAGCGTTTTCTAGTCTGAAATGAAAACATCAAGTTGTTTCTTCAAACTCACTTCAAGCTCACCACACCTTCCCCCGCCCGACGAGTTCTTCGAGTCTCGATGAGTTCCTCGAGTCTTGACAGGTTTTCCCGAGTTTCTGGAGTTTCCACGAGGTTGGAGGCAGAACAAGTTGTCATGAAGAGGTGTTGAAGTCGGCCAGGATGGACTGACTTTTTACAGCGACTCGAAGGAAGACGACAAGAAGAGCAGGTCTTTAACCACCATCCATAAAATCCATGGAGTCGCTCCAGAGAAATGAAGGGACGTCAACTTTTATCAACCTCCATCCAGATGTTCAACTTCATATCTTTACTTGGAGATTTTTAGCACCACAATCCTTTAGCATCACACTTTATGATCATTTATTAGGATTTTAATGGAATCCACCAGCAGATTTAGTTTTTGTTGAGAAACTTTATTCTTGTCGTCGTGGGACTGCAGTATTTAAAACTCTTCCTTCTACTTGACCTCATGTTTATTAGTTTTAGTGGAGAAAGTTTGAATTGTAAATTAGTCTCTTAAAAACTAAATAATAAATTGGATTAGTCAAGAGGTTTTAATTTCTTACTTTGTCATATTTTAAATATGACAAAAAAAATCAAAATAAAGCAGCTTGAGACAATTTGACCTGTAATTGGCGTTATATGAATAAAATTGAATTAAAATTCTATGTATCTTGTAATGGAGTAATTCAGCCATATATGTTGGAAAACACATTTTCTTTGTCCATTAATATGTTGATTGTTTTCTCCACTAATTCATTTCTTGTTTTGGTTTATAAAATGTCAAGCCCAAATATACTGAGTTTACGGTCATAAAAACCAAAAAGATTTACATTCATGATGCAGGAATCAGGCAGTTTTTCACTTTTTATCTTAGTTTAGTCAGAAAGATAGTTGATAATGTGTGAATTGTTGCAGCTTGTGAGCCGTAGAAGGTTTTAATCTTTGGGGCCGAGTGTCAAAAAACATTTAGAAACCAACATCAACAAAACACTCAACAAAGATTTGAACATCATTAGAGGGAAATCCAATATTTGCATGACAATGTCTAATTAAAGGACATTTATTTCCAACATAAATGTGTGATATTCATCCTCTGGAGCTTTCTCTTCACATCGTCTTCCACCTGGACTGGTTTGGTCGGGAGCATGTGCAACAAACATTTGAAAAACTGTACTTTTACATCAATGAATGACACTGAAGTTTAATCTCTACAGAAATGAGACTGAGTCTGGATGTGCTGCTCTGTCATTAACTCCTAAGTTTAGGGAAAGTTCAAACAAAAGAGGACAGTTCAGATAAGACTTGACAATGAACTTATTCTCAACAAACATCTCAGACTTTCTGAGCTTCAGCACCTCTAGCAAGATATTTTAACAACAAGTAACTCAAGAGATCCAGAAGTTGGAGAGAGTTAGCTTTAGCTGAGCCAAAGAACATGTGGGATGCTAACCTAGCAAACATTTCAGACTTTTCTCTGTGAATTCTGGGAAATAATTTACTATTTAATGACAGAGCTACACATCTTAACTCAGTCTCATTAAAACAGACTCTAATTCAGTGTCATCCATCCATATTAAAGTGCAGTTACCCAAAATGTTTGTTGCATGAGCTCCAACAAAACCTGTCCAGGTAGAAGTCCACTTTGACAAACAGGAAGTGGAAGATTCCAAGCAGATTTATAGAAGGGGGAACCGGACTGTACTAAGTGTGGTCGAGTATAGAGGGGTGTTTTGTGGGTTTTTAAGGCTGATAATGATTATTAGTGAGACATTTGGAGTAGATATTCATTTGCAGTAAATGAAAGTATTTAAAATCTTGGAGTTAAACTTAGAAGAACACAAACTCTAACAGAAAATTTTGTTGATACGTTTTTGTTTTGTTTACAGATGTTAAGTTAAAGGAGTTTTATTCGTGACGTATAACCAATCAAATCACTCCAGAAGACAGAGCGACCACAGGTAGATAAAGGTTCAGAGCCAAAGTAGTGCCGTTTTTAAATGCATTTATTACCGTAACTCAGTAAAAAATAAAATACTGATAATCAGTAAATCAGTCAGGCCACAATTACTACAATTCTACAATGTATGTCTCTTTGCTTTGACTTGTCATTTGTACAATATATGATGTATATGATGGCGTTTTTTCATACCAAAGGCTATACTATGATGTTTTCTAAGAGACATACCATGCTACTCTGGTTGTTCTGGCTCTGGGCTGCTGCACTCCTCCTCTGTTGTTTTCTGGATCGTACTCAGCTTCATGCCTTCGTCCACCCGGCCTCCGTTGACTCGTCCCGCCTGCCGTCTCTGGAGCTGAAGCTGGATTGGAACAGATCAAAGTACAGTCCAATCATGATGCCAGCTGCCTCTCAAAAGGCTCCTTCATCTGGCAGGTGGCGCACTTCTTCTGAGGGGAAGCTGAGCTGGCCCGGCAGAACTTTGGAGATGTGTTCCAGTGGTTGGTGGATGTGTGGGGAGATAGAGAGGGACCTTTGAACTGTTCAGAAAGGAAAACAGGAAACCCATTGGTAGTTTTAGTTTAGGGTGCTACTGCGGTGTGTTTTGGGGTTTTAAGAGGTGAACAGGAAGACTTTTTTTTCGTATTGATTATCTTTTACTTTGTTCCTGGTTGGAATGCCCATCAATGTCAACATGAAGTTCACTTTTAGTTCTGTTTATTTATTTTTATTTTACTAACACCCATTTGTTTTTAACCCCCTCACATGTTGTGTTGTTGTAAACTTACTCTTTCAAATAAATTCTCGTCTAACCCTCTGGAAACCAGGGTTTGGATTGTTTTTGTGTTGCTCCTCACCTACTGACAGCTGTGGACTAAAGGCTATACTGTGACGTTTTTAGAGCGACATGCTATGCTATGATGTTTGTTGGGCGACACGCTATACTATAGGCTTTTTTAATTGACATACTACTATGACTTTTTTTTGTTTTAGATTTTTTTGTATTTTTAGCAACATATAAAAATTCGAACAGTTTTAAAAGTTACTATACTTTTACTTGTGCAATGAAATTATTATTCTATGGCATTTTTTAGATGACATATTATACTCTGATGTTTTCTTGAATTACATACTATTTTGACAATATACTGCACTATGACATTTTTTGAACCACATATCATACATGAAAATTTTAGGCAACATCCTATCATTTTGCGCTTTTTGAACCACATAATAATCTATGTTTTGTTTTGTTTTGTTTTTTGCCAACATGCTGTACTATGAACTACAGGCCATACTATGTTATTCTTGAAAAGTATACTATACTTTGACACTTTCTGAACTACATCCTATACTATGGCGTTATACACAGAGTGCTTTGGTTACATGTTGATTTATAATCTAGATTTTTTTCTGTTTAGTTTTTTGACGGGATTACCACAGACCTGACCGTGAACACCATTGACACCCACCTGAGGGAGACGCTGCCTAAGATCTCAAGGCTGCTTGGTCGTGGTCTTTCTGGAACGTACTCTTCCAAGATGAGCTGGGAAGTTTAACACTGATGGAATGACACCAGCTCTAAGCCGACAAACTTCCACTTCCTCCTCAACCCATAGTCTCTGGGAAACCTACATGGAGTAAGAAAAGTAGACAGAGGAGTAATTAAGTCTGTACACAACATATTAAAAAGAAATCATGCTAATAAATTAAGTACAAAGAACCGAATTCGCCAATATACTGGAGACCAGAGCTATTTAATTTGATAAGTATCACCTTGTTTAGTAACATTTAAATTATTTGAGAGCAGTCCTAAAGAACTGCCTGTAATCCCAATCATAAAATGGGTTTGGAGGAAGAACATAGATGGTAATATGGATATACATGAGTTAGGCTTTATAACTACTATTGGTAGTATTGGTGGCAGTAATAGCAATGCAATACTACAACTTGTAATACTATTACAAATGCTGATACTACTTCTATGACTCTAACAGCTGTTTATACTACTATTGCTGCTTGTACTTTTAGTATTACTACTACTGCTTGTACAACTATACTACAGCTACTATTAATCGTCTGGTATTTGGTTGTCAAGCTGCTAGCTCGCCTTAGCGTTTTGCTAGTTGCTAACTAGTTAGCTCTCATAGACTGGAAGCTCTCAACAAGATTTCATAATGAAAAAAGAGCCAAAAACTATTCTTATCTATGAAAAGTCATTCCAAGTTTCCGTGTCTCAATCGTACGACGTAGTGTGTAACTGTATGCAGCACAGTGAGCCGGCATACTTGTTGTTTCCGTTTTCACGCCGTCTACATCAATGGAATGCACTGAAACTTTGCCCCCGCTAGCTTAGCCTCGCTGTAGCACACAGCTCAAAGGGGCGTGTCCTATCTACTCATTCATATCTATGACAACAACGGTGGCTGCACATAAGGACGCCTGACGTTGATTAGCTGCGTAAATACCATTATATACAGTCTATGGTAAATACGTATGTGAATCGCATCATTGGCTGCAGCAGCCAGTCACCGGTCACTCACTGACTCACACTGAAAAATAGCACAGAATGAATTGTGACGTGTTTATTTTATTTACAATTTAGGTTGAATCTTTTTTTTGTGCGCAGCGCAGATTTTCTGTGCCCGGAGACCGTGTCAGCGGTGCGCAATTGCGCACGCACGCAGCTTGGAGGGAACAGTGCACAGCAGCTGCATGTTTTAGTATTTTGTACGTGGATTATTTCAAATCTGATGAGCCAATAGTAAAGATTAGCAGGAGGACTGGTTTAAAGGAGTTTATTTTTTTAACTTTTGAAGCCGTCAGTCCTGTCACTGTGTGAAGCTGGAATATGTGCACACCGGCAACTAAAAAATAGGTCAACAAGGCGTCCAAACGCATGATCAAACAGAGGAGAAACCCCAGGCGGGTGGAATTTATTCGGGATAAACCCCGAGGCAGTAAACATTCGCCGGGACGACCTCTGACCTCTGATTCACGGCTTTTACCTGCACCGAGGAGGATAATTAGCAGCATTTCATGTGACAAGTGTTGCATAACCGTGTTTACAGCCAGTAAGACGCTCTGACAGCTGATGTCTGCTGCCCTCTGGGCTTTAGTTTTCATTTTTTTATAGCAAAGGTGAACAGCGGGATGCAAAAACCTGTTTTAGTGTTATTTAATTAAATCCCTCATTCAATAAAGTCACACAGACACCAGAATATAAGCAAAATGTGTCTTTTTCTACAGTTTTTTCTTTGGTCTTGCTGTATATTAGTCCGTTTTTGTGTCCAAGCAAACCCAACTTTACATACAAACATGCTTTAATTAAATTTAACCTGAAAACAGTCAATGATGAAGGTGATTTTGCATAAAATAAGTATAAAAATGAGCTCATAAGACAACCTTACATGGATTCATTTGAGGTTTATCAGTTGGTTCTTGGACTTTTTCTCAAGAAATGCAGCTTATTATACTCTGCATGTTATAATTCTGTGAGAATGTAAGCCAAATGTAAGTTAAATCAGTCTTTTCTGTGTTTTTTTTCATTGGTCTTGCTAGATATTATTCTGTTTTTGTACACAGTTAAATACAATTCTACATACAAACATGTTTTCATTAAATTTAGTCTGAAAATTGTCTAAAATTGAGGTGATTTTGTGCAAGATAAGATTGAAAATAGACTTCTAAGGCAATTTTATGAAGATTATTATTTTGTTCGTGGGCATTTTTTTAAGTAATACACCTTATTATACTCTAGATGTTATAATTCTGTGAGAATATAAGCCAAATGTAAGTAAAATCAGTCTTTTCTTATTGTTTTTCTTTGCTTTTGCTATATATTATTCTGTTTTTATACACAACTAAACCCAACTTCACATCTAAACATGCTGTAATTAAATTTAGCCTGAAAACAGTGACAAAATAAAGGTGATTTTGCATAAAATAAGAGCAAAAATAGACTTCTAAGGCAACTTTATAAATATTATAAGTTGGTTCTTGGACATTTTCTCAAGTTATTGTACTCTAGATGTTATAATTCTGTGATAATTTGACAAAAAAAAACATTTATGTCTGAGCTGGATGCTGCACATCACTTCAGTTCACATCAACCTCATTGCAGCTTTTGGTAATTAACCCTTGTGTCGTTCTGCAGGTCAAAATTGACCCGTTTTAAAGTTTGAAAATTTGGAAAAAATATGTATTTTCACAGTGAAACTTCTGATGTCCACATTTTCAACATTTTTGGGTGGGAAAAGAAGAAACGTTAAAAATGTTGAAGAGCATTCACAAAAAAATCAACCAAAATCCAGCAAATTTCACTGGATTTGGGTTGATTTTTATGTGAATGTTCTTAAAGAAAATCTTAGAAGTTTTACTGATATATATGGAATCACTTTAGATATTTTTAGGATTTTTTTGCAAGATTTTTACTCATTTTTTTGAAAATATTTACAAGACTTTTCTTGCCAAATTTGGGGGATTTTTTTTAAATAAAACTTTTAAGGGAAACTTTTAAGGAATTTCCTTCCTTTCAGCGTCTTTGAGTTATTGGAAAAGCGCTTTATAAATAAAATGTATTATTATTATTATTATTATTATTATTATTATTATTATTATTATTCTTGAAGGTTTTGCAAATTTTCAGAAATTTGGGAATTTCTTTTGCTGAATTTGGGGATTTTTTTCAGACAAGGAAACAATATTTTTTGGTGCCTGTAAATGAGGACAACAGGAGGGTTAAAGACAAGAAATGAACAGAACCTCAGTTGCAGATGCAGATATTTTAATCATTCAGTGTATCGTCTCACCAAACATACAGATAACTTCCTCTGCGAAGTGTTTGGGCTTCAGGCGGACTCCGCTGGAATCGGTAATCAAACTGTTTTGAGATTAGATCCCTGGCGGCTGGAACCAGGAAGCGCTGGTGCAGTCCGGCCGCCGCCGTCGTCCCCGGAGGCTGGCTGGCATCTATGTTCACCCCGGGCCTGCAGCCAGCAGCAGGCCAGAGGTTGGGTTCTAGTAGCGGTGGAACACATCTATCATCTGCATAAACATGATCAACTTTAGGACAGAATGAAGTCGATGGGTGAAGTTGTTGGGTGTTAATTTTAACCTCCTGGTGCGGGTCACAAACACTAATAAATAAAGTTTGCATGATTTATTCTCCACTGCAGCTCCTGGGAAGTTGTGAAGCCGATAACTGGGAGCTTAAAGAAGATGTGTAGTTTAAATTCAACGTTATGATTACAAAACCTGCAGGGAATCACACAGAAAGTACATCTCATACAACAAGTTTAGGTGGATGATTATGAGGATTTTCTGTTGGTTCTTGGATATTTTCTCAACTAATCTACGTTATCGTTCTCCAGATGTTGTAATTTTGAAAGAATTTGACAAAAAACACAATTATCTCTTAGTTTTTTCTTCACTCTTGCTCTGTATTATCCTGTTTTTGTCTAGAAAGAAATCCAACTTTACATACAAACATGCTTTAATTAATTTTATCCTCCTCCACAGGCTGATATGCAGCCACCACATAAGCTCAAAATGGCCGCATCTTGAGTCTGCAAGCTGCTCTAATAGTAGCAAACTTAATCCTGCCTATTCACGCTGAGCCACAAAGCAGTAACCTTTCTGGTGAACATTTTTATTTTTTTTGTTTAACTAAGCTAGTATGGCTGGAACTGATGGAGACATGACCCTACAATCGGTGTTGAACGCTATTCAGCAGGTGAAAACCGACATGCTGTCTCATCTTGATGTTAAGATTGATCCAATTCAGTCCTCTCTGACTGCAATTCAGATATCATTGTCTACCCTGTCTGATCGAGTTGAACTACTGGAACAACGAGTCTCGACCAATGAAGACAACGTCTCGAATATTATGTCCCGCATGAAACAGCTTGAGTCAGACAACACCAACCTGAAAGCAAAAGTTGAGGATCTGGAAAACCTTCGTTTCGTCGGAATACCGGAGTTCGCGGAATCCACTGACATGGTCGGCTTCATGACCCAGCTGATTTACAAAGTTCTGGGGCAGGAGAATTTTCCATCACCGCTGAAGATTGAGAGGACGCACCGTACTCCCACCACTCTCCCGAATAGTCTGGATCCCGGCGGTAAACCGAGGAGTATCCTGATTAAACTTCTTGATTTCCACGACAAGAAGACCATTCTTCGTATCGCCAGGGAGAAAGGTCAGCTTATATTCCACGGTTCGGCTATCTCAATCTACCCTGATTTCAGTGCTGAGGTGATGAACAAGCGGCATCTCTTTGACCCGGTAAAACGCAACCTCCGTGGTCGGATGAAATACTTTATGAAATTTCCTGCCACACTGTGCGTTATTGTGGATGGCAAGTTACAACAATTCACCTGTCACAAACGTGCAGAGGCGATTTTCATGTCGGCGCCCAACTCACCAGCTGGTATGTCACCCTAGTTTTCCATGCTGTCTTTGTTTACTTCCTGGCTGGGGACTGACGTCATTGATGTTTGGACGTGATTTGTTCCACCGCCTCATGTGACCTGGGTTGTTTGTGTTCTTGGCTGTTGTCATTAATGCTGCATACTGTATGCTCAACTGATTGCAGACTGGAGATGCAAATGGAACCTGGTTTTCTTCTCCTTTTCTTCTTCTTTTGGTGCTTTTCAGTTGTTTTTTTGGCTGCTCACTCATGGGAATGTCTGGGTATTTGAGCCTGGACATGATGGGCCTCTTGGGGGGAATGCTTACTTGTTGTTGTGTGTTCTGTGTGTGTTTTGATAACTCTTGCTTGCTTTTTGAATCAAACTTACCATTCAGTCCTGTCTTTACTTTAATGTTATGTACTCAATTCACTAACTATCTCCCCTATGAACGAGGGTAAAGGATTAAAAATTATTCACCTTAATATCAGGAGTCTGGTGTCAAAAATTGACCTGCTTCGTGTATGGGTTGAAATGCATAAGCCTCACATTATCACACTTTCTGAAACCTGGTTAGGTAATCACATCTCAAATCATGAAATAGCTCTGTCAAATTACAATCTATACAGATCTGACAGAGTTTCCAGGGGTGGTGGTGTTGCCATTTTTGTTTCAACGGATCTCACATCTGAACATCTTTATCCCACTGTAGAGGCTGATCTTTTTGAATGCATTTTTGTTAAAGTTACACTTCATGAAAATAAGCGGCTGATTATTGGAGTTATATATAGGCCACCCTCATCCCCTGTTGATTCCATTAACAATATAATCTCCACTATAAATTCTATTTCTCAGAAAAATGAATTATGAATTATTTTGGGTGACTTCAATAAGAACTGGCTTGACAAATCATGCACCAAAGAAAAGAAATTATTAAGTGATTTAAATCTTACTCAGCTAATTAGTGAGCCTACTCGCATTACACCTCATTCTCAATCTCTTCTTGACTGGATACTGGTTTCACATCCCAGCAGATTCACTAAATATGGTGTTATGTCTGACTGTCTCAGTGACCATTCTATTGTTTATTGTGTTTGGAAAATTATTCTTCCCAAACTGCCACCTAAATTGATTACTATTAGACAGTATAAAAAACTTAATCCTGATTTATTTATAAATGATTTAATTGCCATTAATTGGGACAGGTTTCAATTAATACCATATGTTCAAGATGCGTGGGATTTTTTCCTGTCTGAATTTATGAAGGTAGTAGACAAACATGCACCTTGGAAAACTATTAAGGTTAAGGGTCGACATCTCCCATGGATTAGCTCTGAACTCATTTCCCTTTTTAGGGAAAGGGATAAAGCCTGGGCGATATATCGACGGACGCGAGATGCTGCTGACTGGGAAACATATAGGAAGTTGAGAAACTTAAGTAAAACCAAAACCTCCAATGCTAAAGCCAATTACTTTAAAGAAAGTCTGACTAGTGATTTTAAAAATCCTAAAGAATTTTGGAAGAAAATAAAAACAATTACTAACATTTCAGAAAAACATTCTTTGACTCAAATAAAGGTTGATGGCAATATTTTGCAAGATCCTTTATCTATTTCCCAGGTCTTTATTAATCATTTCTCTTCTGTCTGTTCTTTGCTTCAATCTGACCATCAGTCAACCACTTTTATTCCTGTTAATACCCCGCCTTGTGCTAGCTCCTTCTCTTTTCGAAAAATATTACCAACGCAGGTGAGAAAAGTCGTTTGTGAATCCAAAGTGGGTTGTGGTCCTGGACTTGATGGGGTTGAAACTCGATTTCTCAAACTCGCTGCCGATATTATCATTTATCCACTGGCCAACTTGTTCAACCTGTCTCTCGCCACCAGTGAATTTCCACTTATTTGGAAATACGCTAAAATCATCCCAGTTTTTAAAAGTGGTGATCATCTGAACTGCAACAACTATAGGCCTATTTCGATGCTATGCTCGGTAGCCAAAATATTTGAGAAAATAATTTTTAATCAACTTTCTTCCTATCTTTGTAGTAACAGCATTCTTACACCCCTTCAATCTGGTTTCAGACCTAACCATTCTACAGCCACAGCTCTACTTAAATTCACAAATGATGTACTCTCTGCAGCGGATAGAGGGGAGCTTACTGGTGCCATTTTTGTTGATCTTACCAAGGCTTTTGATATTGTTGATCGTTATCTACTTTTGGATAAACTCTCTGCTATCGGACTTTCAAGAAATGTATTGCTTTGGTTTAACTCATACTTACATAATAGAAAACAATGTGTTACAGTGAATGGGAAAAACTCTGATCTGTTGATCCAGCAAAGTGGAGTGCCTCAAGGCTCAACTCTTGGACCCCTGCTTTTCACCATTTACATTAATAGTCTGCCCTTAATTTTTAAGAATTGTCATGTTCATTTATATGCTGATGATACAGTTATCTATATTTCAAAACCAAATCTATTACAAATTCAAACCTCACTGCAGTCGGATTTCAGTCTTCTGCAAGAGTGGTTACTTCATAACAAGTTACTTCTGAACAAGACCAAATCCTACACTATGATATTTGGCACTCAACATAAGCTAAAATCCACATTCAGTCCCTTAACTATTTCATGTACTGATGGGATACATCTGCAAACAGTTGACAGTTTTAAATACTTAGGCGTATGGCTTGATTCTGCTCTTTCATTCAGATCTCACATTGATTATGTATTAAACAAAGTTAACTTTGGTCTGAGTACCCTCTATCGCTCTCGTCACTGTTTCACGTTCAATATAAGGAAGAAACTTGCTATGCAACTTCTATTTCCTCTGCTCGACTACTGTGATGTTGTCTATCTAATTGCTTCCAAATCTGACTTATCTCTGTTAAATATTGCTTTCAATAGAATTTGTAGGTTTGTTCTTGGCTGTGCGTTCCATACTCACCACTGTACATTATATCATAACCTCAACCTCATCTCCCCTGATATGAGAAGACATATGCACTGGCTCGTATTCATATATAAATGTTACAATTTAAACTATCCAACCTATCTGAAACAGTACTTGTCTCGATTTTCGTCTTCACACCAAGTACGACATACCTCTCAGCTGTTCTTCTCTGTTCCTTATGTTAAGAAGGCTATTGGTAAAAAGGCCTTCAAGTTCAAAGCTCCTGCTGATTGGAACAATCTTCCCGCTAACATTAGATCCCTCCCTAATCTAAATCTATTTAAACGTGATTTGTCTTCTTATCTTAGGGTTGAATGCTTTTGTGGCTGAGGGATCTCTTTATTTTATTTCATCACCTCCTCATGTAATTTTCCCACCTTGCCATTTCTGAGTCACTGTAGATAAAGACTGTCTTATGGTAGTTTGGTTGAATACCCTCTGTATTTGTGTTTGTGTGTGAATGTGTTTGTGTGGTGTATTGTATTGTGTTTTTATATTGCTGTATTGTTGATTGTCTGGACCCCCTTGAAAACGAGGTGACACACCTCAAGGGATTATTCCAAATAAATAAATTTCCACAAACAATCGACAGTTAAGGTAATTTTGCATAAAATAACAACAACAGTGAGCTCGTAAGACAACTTTAGGTGGATGTTTATGAGGATTATCAGTTGGTTCTTGGACATTCTATCAAATAATGCACCTTATTTTACTCTAGATGTTATAATTCTGTAAGAATGGAAGCAGAATGTAAGTAAAATGTGCCTTTTTGTATAGTTTTTTCTTTGCTCTTGTTCTATATTATCCTGTTTTTCTTTGCAACCAAACCCAACTTTACATACAAACATGCTTTAACTTCAGATTAATGTGACTCTCATGTGATCCACTCAACCTGTTCAGGATTTAGCTTTGATTAAAAATGCAGAATCTGACAATTATCACCATATTGCAGCCTCTATACTGAAGTTTACAAAGTCTGATGTGAAATGAAAAAGTCTGTTTAATTGCACACAAATCTGTCGGATCTCAAAAATGCTTGAAGAAAACACTTTCAAACTGTACAAAGCTGATTAAAACAGGCAAAAACAACACAATGCATGTCAATAAGCATGATTAAATACATATATTAAGCATGTTTTAGCTGTAATTGAACTTTTATGTCACACTGAAGTGAACAGAAACCCGCCACAGTTTGCTGAATTCACGTTTATTCTTTTGGAAATCGGCCAGAATTCAAAGATTTACAGCATCTCCATGCAGCAGCAGCAGCACCGTAAATGTTTTTGCAGCAGTAAACCTGTTTTTCCGACGACAACACGAGGCCCGTAAAGAATTTGCAGCCGCAGCTTTTATCATTATTTGTGTGAACAGCGACGTGGCGGGAACCAGAAACGTTTGACTCACGGCTCGACGACAGACGATACAAATCACCGAGTTTACCGGAGACAGAATCGCTGCTGAGTTCCAGCTCAGCGGTGGCTTTTTATCTCCTGTGAATATACATCCTCTGGTGTCCACAGCGGCTCCCTTTTTGCTTCATATTTTCAGATTTACTCAAAGCGAAGAGCAGCGTTATGTTGGAGGCGTTATGGAAATATGGCGTTAATTGCTCCGGATATCACCTCCGAGCACAATCTGAAGATAAACCGTCTCTCGCCTTTGAGTTTTTCTTTTAAAGTCTACAAATAAAAATATCTGGGAGGGCTTGTAAGGCAATCAGAGGCCCGACTAATCCATAATAAGCCATCAGGCAGGTGCTGAGGCGCCACATGAACCCGGTGTGTTCGCCTGCATGCCGCCTCATTACGATGTTCAGCATTTAAAAGCTAAACAATCCCTCCTCAGTTCTAGTTTTTCCTTGAATCATTGCAATATTCTACATTTAGGCCTCAGGACTCACATTAGATGTAAAGTTTTGAATGAATGTCTTAAAATCTGATGGGAATGACTCAAATCGTTTCCAAAGTGAATCAAAAAATCTTCAAAATGGCAAAAAAAACATCCAAAATGACTCAAAATGTTTCCAAAGTGACTCAGAATTCTCCAGATTGTGTAAAATAGAAGTATTAGTGATTAAATTAGGACGCTCTGCTCTGTTTATGTGGGATCAACTGACACAAACGTAACAAAACGACTTAAAATGTGTCAAAATTACTTTAAATACACTAAAATGATTCAAAACCTTTACAGAGACACATTTCCCCCAAAAATGGTTTAAAAAATTGACCAAAGTTACTTAAAATGTGTACAAAAATTACTCAAAGATCACCAGAATGGCTGAAACTTTCCCAGAGTCGCTCAAAAAAAAAAAATCTTCAAAATGAATTTTAAAAAAAATGTACAAAACTGTGACTCAGTTTTCCTGATTGTGTAAAATAGGAACAGGAGTGATTCAATCAGGACGCTGTCCTCTGTTTATGTGGGATCCACTCACAAAAATGTTCCCAAAAGGGCATAAAATTCTCTAAAATGACTCAAAACTTTTCCTAAATCTGACAAAAACGACTCAGCAATCTTCTAAAATGACTCTAAACATTTCCAAAGTGCTGAAGCTTTAAAAGAAAACCTGCATATCCTCTAAAATACTACTGTATTGCTGCAGCAGCTGCTTTCAAGGTATTTTCTTTTCTGTTTTGTCATGTACTATGCAAAAGTGCAAAAAAAAAAACCAAGTGCCTTCTGTTTGTCTTTCAGTCGCTGAAAAACGATGACTCAGTCGCCAAGAAGGACGTTCAGAGGATTCTGGAGCTGAGCCACAAACAGAGGTAAAGTGGGCCATCATGCATGACTTAGACGCCGGTTACCGACGGCAACGCGGTGCTCAGAACCTCCTCTAAATGCAGGAGAGGAGCTCAAAAGCAAAGATTTCTTTGATTTTAAAAAATCTATAAATATACCCTCTAAGGGGTATTTTGTCAAATTTCAAGTTTGAAATTCTGTTATTTGTGCTCATATGCTGCAGAAAAACATACAAACCTGCAGCTCCAACCAATTAACTAGTTCAATTTCAGGTAAAAAAATTAATTTTGATTCGAAAAATGTATAAATATACCGTCTAAGGGGTATTTTGTCAAATTTTGAATGCGAAATTTTGTTATTTGCACTCAAATAGTTCAATTTTAGGTTAAAGAAAAGATTCATTTGATTAAAAAATCTATAAATGTACCTTCTAAGGAGTATTTTGGTAAATTTTGAGTTGAATATTCCGTTATTTGTGCTCATATGCTGCAGAAAAACATCCGATCCTGCAGCTGAAACCAATCAACTCCTGCACCGTGGGCTAGTTTTGGACGGGTTCAGGTCACTCCGACTCTGAAGACATGTTTTGTTCACAAATTCAGGAGTTTTTAAATCTGCTTTTGCTCTGATTCATCCTCCTTCGTCTCCATGGCAACGGTGGCCAAAGCTTCTAGCGTCTTTTTGAGCCGTCAGAGCACGTTTCCTTCTGCTGAAATAATTAAAATCCATGTTGTAGCCAAAACCTAAAGCGGAGCTACGTTATACGGAGGCTGACATTAAACATTCATGAGCAAATGAGCAGAAATCGTATTAAAACCAGCAAAAGCAAAGAGTTTAATGCTCAAACATGCTGCTAATCTGCTTCACTGGGACTCTAGATGTTAGAATTCTGTGAGAATGTAAACAGAATGCAAGTAAAATGTCTCTTTTGCTACATACATACATGCTTTAATTAACTTTAGCCTGAAAACAGTGGACGATGAAGGTGATTTTGCATAAAATAAGGGTAAAGAGAGACGTCTAAGACAAATTTAGTTGGATGATTATGGTGTTTATTCGTTGGTTCTTGGACATTTTCTCAAGTAATGCACTTTATTTTACTCTAGATGTTATGATTTTGTGGTCAGATCACATCTGATTAACTCTGGTTTTACATGTTGTTAAAAGTCTGGCAGAGAATAGAGAATCTTCACATCCGAAGACGGAGGAAACCGGCGTTCAAGGCCTTGGAATAAAGAGTTGTTCGTTATTATTGATGCGGGTTATTCTAAGGTGTTGTCCGGTTTATCTGTGGCCGAGCAGCTGAATGATGCATAATTCAATCATAAGTCCTAAAATATGAATATAAATAAACTCTAACTTAGAAAACACCCCTTAAAAGTGTATTTATTGATTTTTTACATCAAATAGATCGTTTTTTAATTGAACTATTTGAGGGCAAATAACAGAATTTCAAACTTAATATTCCCCTTAAAATACCCCTTGGAAGGTATATTTTTGAGACACAAAATGACAAAAACGAGACACAAAACAACAAAAGCTAGAAACAAAATGACAAAAAAAAATGAGACAAATGTTAGAAAGTGTCCAAAAAAATGGACAAACGACAAAAATGAGACAAAAAATGGCAAAAATGAGAATCTAAGTGACAAAAAATGAGACAAACAACACGAAACAAAACAAAAAAAGAGAAAAATTTGGACAAAAAATTTAGTGACAAAAAATGGATAAACGACAAAAATTAAACAAAAAAATTACAAAAATGACAAAAAAATAGACAAACATAAGCAAGACAAAAAACACAAAATGACAAAACTTGAAAGAAATGACAAAAGTCAGACAAAAATAGACAAAAAAAAAAACAATAAAATATTACAAAAAGTGGTTTTGGCCTGCAGGCTGCATGTTTGACTCCAGATGTTTTTTTACATGTTGTCCAAAGTCTGGCAGAGAATAGAGAATCTGCATATCCGAAGACGGATAAATCCAGTGTTCAAGGCCTTGGAATAAAGACGTACTCATTATTACTGATGCGTTTCGTCCTGAGGTGTCGTCCGGTTTGTCTGTCTGCGGCCGAGCAGCTGGACGATGCATAATTCAATCATAAATCCTGCCTGTGTGTTCCGGTATAACGTGCCTGTCTGCTGCTTGGTGCATCGAGCGGCTGTGATTTTTATCTTTTTTTTGCGAGCGAGCTAAAGGAGAAAGTGTTTACGTAAAGTGCTGGAGCGGTTGGGATTGTCTGATTAATGTTGTGTAATGAGTGTTAATGATTAGCGGTCGTTGGCCTCGGCGTTCTCTGGAATGTCAGCCTGATTGAAGTCTGGTCTCCTGTGTGCCGGATGCTGATAGCCGATCGATGGCCTATCAGCAGCCCATGGCAGCTCTCACATGTCATCAGGCTGAAAACCATAAAGCAGCAGCAGCTCGCCTCCGTGTCGCACTTTTCTTTAATATTTTTTTTGTTCCTCCAAATGTTATTAATCCACCCTTGGAGTTCCACGTCTGCCAGGTGCGATTACTGGAAGACTCCATCAGGCAGGAGGCCAACAGCTGATTCATTGCAAGTCATTTATTTTTGACGACTCTTAACATAGATTGGATTGCTTTCTGAAATTTTGCTATTTTTTTGGGCCAAAAAAAATGCAGCAAAAATAAAATGTTGTGTGCAAATATTGAAGGTTTTAAAACAGCAGCAATGACTGCAGCTTTAATTTAACCTGCTTCAAAGTAATTAAATGTCACTTTAACTGAGGTTAACATTAACTTTTTCAGCCAGTTTTCATCTTGTTTGTACTAAGGATGGGGTTTTTTAGGGCCGATACTGATTATTGGTAATCAAGAAAGAACGATAACCGATATTTGGACCTGATATACAATAGATGTGATGTTTTAACAGCATGTGACATCAGAGAACCTGTCAATCATAACTAGAATTCTTCATTAATAAGGATGACTGTAGCTGAATATGTGAAATAGAAACATTAGTGATTAAATCAGGACGCGCTCCTGTTTATGTAGGATCCACTGACAAAAGTGTTCCCAGAAGAACTTAAAATTCTCTAAAATTATACAAAACATTTCCAGAATGATTAAAAATGGTCCAAATTTACTTAAAATTTGACAAAAATGAGTCAACAATTTTGTAAAATGACAAAACTTTTCCAAAGTGGCTCAAAAAATCTTCAAAATGGTTAAAAAATTGTCCAAAATGACTTAAAATTTGACAAAAATGACTCAGAATGTTTCCAAAGTGACTCAGAATTCTCCAGATTCTGTCAAATATAAATATTAGTGATGAAATTAGGATGCTCTGCTCTCTTCGGATCAATTGACAAAAATGTTTGCAAAATTCTCTAAAATGACTAAAAAATTTCCAAAATGACTCAAAATCTGGCAAAAAGGATTCAACAATTTTTAAAAATTGACTCAAAACATTTCCGGAGTGATTCAAAATTCTCCAAAACGATTAAAAACTTTCACAAAGTGGCTTAAAAAAAAATCCACTAAATGGTTCAAAAATTGTCCAAAACTGAGACTGATCAGTTTGTCTCCTGCTGTTCTTCTCTGTTCCCTCAATATTTCACTGTTTTATCACTTTTATTGTCCACTGAGGTCCATATCTTACAGCTTTATTATTAATTATTGTTTTCTCCAGTCTATTTCAGGTTAATCTGTGGCTGCATGCTAACTTAGCCGTTAGCGTAGCATTAGCCGCCGTGAGAGAAGCTAACTTCCTGGTTTCTTGTTCAGTTTTTGACACATTTCTGAGACCACAGAGTGACGACAGACAAAGTGAGGAGGATCGTAACATTTAATGCACACAGAAACAGATATGAGAATAAAACTGGATGTATTGAACTTAATTTAAATATTAGCCGTAGCTGAGCTCCTGCCAGCAGACGAGACCAGCGGCATATAAAATCCGTACGACTCCAGCGCTGAGCTCTGGCGGTTTACGGCCGTCGTATACTTTTAAATCCGCGGCCACGCCTGCTAGCGGTTAACAGGCTGCTGCTTGGAATCTAACCGGCCTGCCATGTGATGCCATTCCTACCACTGACCCACATCACTCGCCTGCTCCATTCATAATTCATGGTGCACTTCTGTTATCTGAGCACGGGAGCATCAAACGGCGCCCCAAATGTCCGTTGCATTCTAATGCGCAACATTTAAATTTTATGTTAACCGCGTAACGAATGCCGTCGTAATACGGCAGGCCTGGAATCAGCGGGGAGCGGTGCAGAGACTCTGCATAATACAACACTTCAATACAGTCCAGTGGCTCGTTTTCACTCATGTTTGCTGAGCTGTGCATTAAGTTACAGAGAACCTCATCCCATCTTTAACAGTCCACGCATTTTAGGTAGAAAGGGACTGGATGGGCTGAAACGGGGCAAAGCAGCTGATCCTGATGGTATCAGACCTGGACTAATGAAGACCTGCTGCACTCAGCTGAATGATACCCTCACATCCCTGTTCACCCTCACATCCCTGTTCACCCTCACATCCCTGTTCACCCTCACATCCCTGTTCATCCTCACATCCCTGTTCATCCTCACATCCCTGTTCACATCCCTGTTCATCCTCACATCCCTGTTCACCCTCACATCCCTGTTCACCCTCACATCCCTGTTCACCCTCACATCCCTGTTCACCCTCACATCACTGTTCATCCTCACATCCCTGTTCACCCTCACATCCCTGTTCACCCTCACATCCCTGTTCACCCTCACATCCCTGTTCATCCTCACATCCCTGTTCACCCTCACATCCCTGTTCACCCTCACATCCCTGTTCACCCTCACATCCCTGTTCATCCTCACATCCCTGTTCATCCTCACATCCCTGTTCACCCTCACATCCCTGTTCATCCTCACATCCCTGTTCATCCTCACATCCCTGTTCATCCTCACATCCCTGTTCATCCTCACATCCCTGTTCATCCTCACATCCCTGTTCATCCTCACATCCCTGTTCATCCTCACATCCCTGTTCACCCTCACATCCCTGTTCATCCTCACATCCCTGTTCACATCCCTGTTCACCCTCACATCCCTGTTCATCCTCACATCCCTGTTCACCCTCACATCCCTGTTCATCCTCACATCCCTGTTCATCCTCACATCCCTGTTCACCCTCACATCCCTGTTCATCCTCACATCCCTGTTCATCCTCACATCCCTGTTCACATCCCTGTTCATCCTCACATCCCTGTTCATCCTCACATCCCTGTTCATCCTCACATCCCTGTTCACCCTCACATCCCTGTTCACCCTCACATCCCTGTTCATCCTCACATCCCTGTTCACCCTCACATCCCTGTTCACCCTCACATCCCTGTTCACATCCCTGTTCATCCTCACATCCCTGTTCACATCCCTGTTCACCCTCACATCCCTGTTCACCCTCACATCCCTGTTCACCCTCACATCCCTGTTCACATCCCTGTTCATCCCTCACATCCCTGTTCACCCTCACATCCCTGTTCACCCTCACATCCCTGTTCACATCCCTGTTCATCCCTCACATCCCTGTTCACCCTCACATCCCTGTTCACCCTCACATCCCTGTTCATCCTCACATCCCTGTTCACCCTCACATCCCTGTTCATCCTCACATCCCTGTTCATCCTCACATCCCTGTTCATCCTCACATCCCTGTTCATCCTCACATCCCTGTTCACATCCCTGTTCATCCTCACATCCCTGTTCATCCTCACATCCCTGTTCATCCTCACATCCCTGTTCACATCTCTGTTCATCCTCACATCCCTGTTCATCCTCACATCCCTGTTCATCCTCACATCCCTGTTCACCCTCACATCCCTGTTCACCCTCACATCCCTGTTCATCCTCACATCCCTGTTCATCCTCACATCTCTGTTCATCCTCACATCCCTGTTCACCCTCACATCCCTGTTCACCCTCACATCCCTGTTCATCCTCACATCCCTGTTCATCCTCACATCCCTGTTCATCCTCACATCCCTGTTCACCCTCACCCTGAATCTGCAGAAGTTCCCCACACTGTGGAAAAGTCCTGCACAGTCCCTGTCCCCAAGAGGAGACATCCCACTGACTCCTGCAGGGTTCCCACGCGTCCTGGAAAACCTGGAAAACCTGGAAAATGATTGACCAATTTTCCAGTCATGGAAAACATATGGAAAATGAGAAAAAAGGTCAAATGTCCTGGAAATGGTGAACTTCTCCTGGAGAAATATTTATCCTCCACCTGTCAATGCAAACGGGTTAAAAGTTACATGCATGCATGCATGTGTGTTGTCCCCTTATCTGCTGGGCAACATTAAGGCATATAATATATATATATATATAATATATATACATCAGAGCCTGCATAGCCCGTTTCTATAACAGCTTTTATTGATTGCTCTGTTTTTTATATTTTTAAAATCTTTTTATCTATTTATGCTAACATCTGTAGTTAATTTTAATTTATTTAAACTTTAGCGTGATTTATTTCAGGGTTCTTGTTTCTTTTTAATTGTTGCTAAATTATTCTTATTTTGACTTGGAGTCACGTACAACAATTCCAATGTACCTGTACTGTGATGTACCTGTGCAAATGGCAATACATTCTATTCTATTCTATTCTATTCTATTCTATTCTATTCTATTCTATTCTATTCTATTCTATTCTATTCTATTCTATTCTATTCTATTCTATCTATATCTATGATAGCGCTTCTCTGCTTCCAGTCGGCGCAGCGCCCCACGTGACGCTACCAGCCAATCAAATGTGCATTTCCGGTTCCAGCAGTTCAGCATCCCAGTTCTTCCAGTTGACTTTGTCGCTCCGTTCAGCGACTGTTCAGACCGGGTTCAGGACTGACCGCCTAGAGATAAAAGTGTGGCTAGTGTTGGTCCACCAGTGTGAGGGTTTTCTCTGCCGTGGGCGGCCACAGGCTCCTCTCTGTCCTCCGTGGAGTGACAGCAGAGCAGAGTTCTAGTGGGCGTGTCGCTGTGAGCTGCAACAGCTGTGATTTCAACAGGTAATCTGGATGGACCACGTTTCACTCAGTAGTTCACACCTGTTTTACTGTCTGACAGAAATAAGTGAATGAAAACAACACGAGGAATTCTGTTGTGTTACTATGTGCACAGATAGATGGAGAGAAGGAATCAGAGAGATTAACCACTTCACATGTCGACTTAATCGCGTTAATTTCCAATAAAAGTAGTTGTCAACAGAGTGAGATGCGCACAGAGACCTCAGGGAAGAGGAGAAGACTGGAACTATGTTCATTTGAACCACTAGCAGGGATCAAGAAGATAAAATAACTCAGCAAGTTTTTGGAGGAGGAGCATTTTTATTAGAATGACATTGCTTTGTTTTATATTGACCTTACTACACTGCAGGATAAAGTTTTATTCTTATATTTTAGTTATATTTATGACCTTTTATGATTTGCTTGGGTATTTTGGCAGTGATTTTGATTTTAATTATGTTTGAGAAATGCAGGTGCCAGATGTGTAAAAAATCTGAGTTGTGCAGTAAACTGACATGAAACAAAGGAAATAGTTTTTCAGTGATTTATTGAAAATATACTAATATTTTTAAATAAATTGCACCAGAGAAAGTAAGAGAGAAGAGCAAGTTGAGCTGGGAATTACCCAGTTGAACACTGTATCTCCAGTTTGTCATGCTAGTGAAGTGCTACGCTGTAATCTGTGGGTGTTTGCATTATTCTATCATACAGTTGTCATAATTAATTTTCATAGATCATAGAGGTATGCATATATACACACACACACACACACACACACACACACATATATATATATAAATAAATAAATAAATAAATAAATAAATAAATATATATATATATATATATATATAAATATTTGAAAATTTTTTGGTGGGAACAAAAAGAAATGTTAGAAGTGTTTCTTTAAGAACATTCACAAAAGAATCAACCAATCCAGCAAATTTCGCTGGATTTTGGTTGATTTTTTTTGTGAATGTTCTTAAAGAAAATATTAGAAGTTTTGCTGATATATATGGAATCACTTTAGATATTTTTAGGATTTTTTTGGAAGATTTTTACTCATTTTTTTTGAAATATTTACAAGAATTTTCTTGCCAAATTGGGGGATTTTTTTTATATATATATATATATATATATAAAAAATAATAAAAAAAATGAATAAAACTTTTAAGGGAAACTTTTAAGGAATTATTAGTTTTTTTCCCAGAAGGTTTTGTACATTTTCAGAAATTTGGGGAATTTTTTTGCTGAATTTTTGGATTTTTTTCAGACAAAGAAACAATATTTTTTGTGCCTATAAATGAAGACAACAGGAGGGCTAACCTCTGAGTGCATGCGTTTTTAACATTTATAATTGTCTAACTTATATACTATGTACATGGTCATGCTTGATGACTGTTAGTGTTCTGTCGGGTTTGTGGGTCGTCTGCATGTTAACATGCTGCTGTAACAAGTCATTTCCTGTAAAGGATTTATAAAGTATTATTCTATTCTATAAGCAGCTGCATGTCTATGGGAAAAACTCATATTTTTGAATGCAAAAGATAAAAGAAAAAAGTGCACATTTTGATACCAAAGAAGAAGAAAAAAAATCAACCATGAAAGTGTAAAAAAAAAAAAAGAAGCAATTTACAGCACCGTTAGCTACAGATATTCAACAAACACTCCCCTCCTTCACTCCCTAATTGCATAATCGATACGTTAATGTTGGCGTTGTTGCATTATTCATCCTTACAGTCGCTCAGGTGAAGCCAATTTTGATGTCTGTGCACAAACAAAATGCGCTTCTAACTTTAAAATCGCAGCGTTTATTCGGCTCCTTTGTTTACTGCTTTACATAGTTGCACGTTTCCTTCATGCAGATACCTTCGTGATTAAATCGGCGTCTTTTCGAACACGCAGAATATCTTTTAAATGACACCAAGAGTCAGCTGTTTTTGTTTTCAGGTCACCGTAGAGTGAAAAATGCTCTGCGCATATTAGAAAACCGGCTCTGAACGGTGGTGTGGTGGATGTTTAACCCTTAGATGGATCCTACGCTCTTCCAGAAGTGGGTCAAAAATTACCATAAAATCAATGTCCTTTTGGTTAAAAATAATTATTTGTATTATTGTTTGTATTATATTTTGGTCCACACAAGAAATATTTCATGTTTGAAACATGTCGATTTTTCACTTCATAAGAGATTTTAAACATTTTGATAATTGAAAAAGAAGAATGTTACACAGAACAGCAATGGAAGAATGTCAACATCCATTTTGTTGACATTTTTACACTCTTTTCTTTTAAGTTTGTGCACTGCATCGCCTCTTGTATGATTTTACCAGTGATAAGGAGCTTCCATAGAATCACAGGTTTACATGAGATTCTATGGGAGTCATTTTTGACCCATTTATGGAAGCTAGGCTTGGTAATACACAAATATTATAATTTCCAATAAACTGTATAAGGTAACTTAAAAATTTTACTGGAATGATATCAAAAGCGTATTTTTTGAGGAATACCTGGAATGATAACAACTTTTCATTACAAAGATCTTGCAAGAAAACGACCTCATTAAGTGGGTCGTTTTTGACCCACTTCTGCATGCGTGGGTTAAGGAAGTCGTGTTAGAGGACGACGTGCTAACGGGGTGTTTCTCACTTGGCTCCTTCTCGACAGGGAGGAGATGAAGTCCCTCCAGGCGGCCTTGCAGAAGCAGCTGGATGAGGCCAACGAGCGAGCGGAGAAGCAGCAGGCCACGGTAAGACAGATCTGACCCCACCGCCATCATCCAGCACATCATCCTCTAACTACAACCCACACTCATTACCCAGCAGCCACCTCTCAGCTCCATCCATCAGCAGATAATTGAAACACTCTCTCCCTGTTTTTAGTTCAAACAACAGCCCAGAACACAAATATATTAGCCTCACTATCATTTAAAATCCAGAAAAGCAGCAAATTGGAACATTTGAGGAGCTTAATTGGCTTAATTGACGTAATTAATGGGTTGAAATAGCTGCTGATTTGAATCAATTAAGGAACTAATCACTTTTAACTCCAGTTGTTTCTAATGTAATAAGTTATTTTTTTATGCAGATGTTACATATTTATCGGAAGTATTTGTAGGAAAAGAAATAAAAGCTTCTCTGAAATGTTATTGTTCTCCACAACTAAACCGGATTCAGGATTGTGTGTTTTTCTGACAATTCAAATCAACCTATCTCCATTTATTTCTGCTGCTTTAGCTGTTGCTCCATGTACAAAATAGTCACTTAAAGTTGTGTTTTAGAAACTTTTTGTCAGATTTTAATCCGTAATATGTTAATTACTCTGGTAAATTCACTCCTTAAATAACTCTGTAGGGTCTTAACCCCAATTATACTGGTAACACCAACCATTATCCTTTTTACTGGAGGCCACTTTGATGTAATGAATGTTGAATACAATGACTTGACTTGACTGTTTAATCTTGCTAGAGTGCATGCATACAAAATTATTCATTAGTTTGAAAGTTTGAATTTGTTTTTATAATTTGTCTCATTTAACATTTGTTGTAATATAAAGCACATTGTAACTTTGTTCAACAAGTGATATATAAATATAATTATTATTACTAGTAGTAGTAATATTAGTAGTAGTAGTACTGTTAATGTTATAGTACAATATGGTACAGTATAGTATGTTATAGTATAATATGTTATAATATAGTACGCGATAGCATAGTATGCTATAGTATTACTAATGGTATTTATATTAGACACGGTGGGACATATATTATTACATACTATACAATAACATACTATAGTATAACATATTGTACTATGCCATACTATACTATGCTATAACATACTATACTATATTATACTATCACATACTGTACTATTACATACTATACTACAACATACTATACTGTAACATACTATACTATACTATAACATACTGTACTATTACATACTATACTACAACATACTATACTGTAACATATTATACTAGAACATGCCATACTATAATATAACATAGTATACTATTACATACTATACTGTAACATATTATACTATCACATACTGTACTATTACATGCTATACTACAACATACTATACTGTAACATATTATACTGCGACATATTATACCGTAACATAATATACTTTACTATACTACACTATAACATACTGTACTATTACATACCATACTACAACATACTATTCTGTAACATATTATACCATAATATACTATGCTATAACATATTATACTATAACATACTATACTATAACATATTATACTATAACATACTATGCTATAGCATATTATACTATGACATACTATACTAAAACATATACTATAACATACTATACTGTAACATTTATACTATAACCTACTATACTACAGCATAATATAACATATACTATAACATACGATACAATAACATTATACTAAAACCTACTATACTACAACATGCTATACTATAACATACTATACTGTAAAATACAATAACATACTATGCAATAGCATACTACAGATTTGTTGGAGGAAAAGCTTCACACATGTAGTGAAAGGGTCGTATTTTAGCCCAAATGTGATATTTAGTAAACCTAACCAAGTTAAACTTCACCAAGTCTCTGACAACCCGATATTTCATTAAAACTAATCACACAGTTTAGTGCTTAAACTCGGGATGCATATTTTTTATTATTTTAACCAATGGTCAACCATCAATGACTGATTAATTAACAATGAAGTACAGTGGTCATTGTACCATTTGTTTATTGTGTCATTTATAACCACAGACATGTAATATTTGTCACAAGAACATCTCCCGTTGCTACTCCATCAGACAAACACCGTCCTCAAAAAGTACAACTCCATTAACTACTACAGAAGTCTTTGTCATGGTGCCCCTTTTTAGCTAAACCCCCACAATGCTCTCTGATTTCCATCACAGAACTGTAGTCCTGACTGTCTTCACAGTGTTAAACACAGCAAACAAACTGCAGTCTTCCTTCAAATGAAAGAGTCAGAGGCTCCACCTGGTGGCACAACCAGGTACTACAGCTCTACAAAAAGTTATCTGACCTGAAAGTCGTTTGTTTTTTGGTTAATATATTTTCAGTTATTCAAGTCATGAACAGCAATTTATTGACTAAGTAACATTTGTAGCTTATAATGAGCAAAAAATATACAATAAACAATGAGGGAAAATGAAACTTGAGTGTAAATGTGTCTCGCTGACTTATGCCTTCATCTCTCTGGAAACGTTTCCCATTGTATATCACAGTTTGTTCCTTACAAAATGTAAATGAGAAATTTGTTTAATTGCAGAGGAGTGTAACTATTGGTTGATGAAGTTTCTGTAAATTGAATGGAAAGATAATTTGGAATATATTAGGATGATTTAAAAACGTGCCCTTCTATACAATGTTTGGTGGCACAAATTAATCTAATTCAGTTACTGCTGACTTCTGCTTGCCCAACAGTTTTCATGACTGCAGCATTAATATTACAATGTAATTAAAAGTCTCTCCTGACTTTGATTGTTTTGCTGTTTGGAGGCAACTAAAAGTGCAAACACAAACAAATAGTCCTGAGAAATAAAGACACTGTTCCACTGAGTGCATTTGAGGTACACTGCCGCTGGTCCATGGAGGCGTTTTTGTGTTAATGCAGATTCTCCATCTTACTGTATTTGTATCCTCGCACTATTCGGAGACCTTCTCTTGTTCCGCTACCAAATTCCTTATCATCAAATCAGCATGAATCCTGTCTGGCTGCAGTGACAGCTACAGCCCCAGAGCGCCTTCTGGGATTTTCAATATATGCTAATGAAAAGCCGGTCCTGTGATAGTCCCGGCTTCTCATGCACAGTCACGACATTTAATGTGCGCCGTGACATTACAATTGACAATCAAATCATCGGCGCGCCGCGAGATAAACAATAGTACAGTAACGTTTCCGGCAACATTCCTGTCGTTTTCCTTAGACGAGTGATGAATCCCCGTTTCTGGGTTTTATGGCGAGTCATTTGACATTTATGTTCTGCTAAATGGTATTTATCACCTCTGCTGAGATTCGAGATTAAAACCAAACGCCTCGGCAGCATGCAAATGCCACCCGCGGTCACCAGAATGATGAAATACTGGGGAAAAACATGGTTTAGAATCGTTATTTCTATGTGAAATTTACTGGCAAATCAGCATTTCCAGAAACCCTGCAGAAAATTGGAAGCGCATTGGTGCCACAAGTATTTATTGCAACTTTTATTAAGCAGAAATCACAAAAAAACAACAATAGATGTGACAAAGTATGTTTCTGGTATGAGGATTTCTGCTATTTCTGACCCTTTTTTAAACCCTTGCGTTGTCTTAGGTTAAAAAATGACGCGGTCACTATGTTTAATGGCAGAAAAAAACCCTAAATGACCCATTTTCAACTGGAAATTCAATGACTTTGCCTGAAGTGACCCCAACATTAGGAACCAGGACACAACTAGTCTAGAACCAGGACACAACTAGTCTAGAACCAGGCCACAAATAATCTAGAACCAGGACGCAACTAGTTTAAAACTAGGACACAACCAGTCTAGAACCAGGACAGAACCAGTCTAGAACCAAGACACAATTACTCTAAAACCAAGACACAACTAGTCTAGAACCAGGACACAACTAGTCTAGAACCAGGACACAACTAGTCTAGAACCAGGACACAAATAGTCTAGAACCAGGACGCAACTAGTTTAAAACTAGGACACAACCAGTCTAGAACCAGGACAGAACCAGTCTAGAACCAAGACACAATTACTCTAAAACCAAGACACAACTAGTCTAGAACCAGGACACAACTAGTCTAGAACCAGAACACAACCAGTCTAGAACCAGGACACAACTAGTCTAAAACAAGTACCTAACCGGTCTAAAACCAGGACATAACCAGTCTAAAACCAGGACACAACTAGTCTAAAACCGGGACACAACCAGTCTAAAACCAGGAAAAAAACTAGTCAAAAACCAGGACAGAATCGGCCTAAAACCAGAACAGACTGATCATGTTTGACCCATAGGACAAGAGGAGTGTACAGGATGTTGTTAAACATAAATGTCTCTCCTGCTGAGTATATTAAACCCCAGTTAACAAACTGCTTTAAATAAATTAATTGCTGTTTTTACTCTCAGTTCTTATCACTTTGGCGCTGGTGAGTTTCCTTTGGTGTTGGCTGCAACCTCGTTGGTCGGAGCCAAAAATTCCTCTGTGCAGCAAAAAGCCTGAGTATGGCCAATGAGATTCAAGCCAATCTCTACCTCAGGCAGTGTTCTGCATGAGGAGGATTTTTTCTTTTTTTCTTTTGCTCTGAGTGTGCGTTTGGTGATTTTTGCACTTCAGAAGCTTTAGTATATGTATAAATATTTAAATTTTTTTGCAAGCGAGGTTCCTCTCCAACTTCTTGGTGCAGAATCCTCCTTTCAAATGCAGAGTTGGTGCAAGTGCAGGGCAACTCACTGCTACTTTTCTTACCTGTTTATATCTTTGTGGTACTTATTTTGTCCAGTTAAACGCAAAATTTTTTTTTAAAAAGATATTGAAATTCACTCTCTTGTTTTGATCCAAACTGAAATATCTCAGCTGATAATAAGTGGACTAGTTTGAAATTTGGTTCAGATACTTACGAGACTCAGAGGATTAAACTTTGTTTGTTGTTTTCAGTAAAATCTCTATTTCTATCTGACAGATTGTGTTAAAAATTGGTTACAGATGTTCATGTCTCATTCAGGTTGAATACTATTAACTGTGGTTGAAACTTAATTTTGATTTGTGGATAAATAGTTGACATTAGATGGGTAACATGCCAAATTAAGATGGTGTACATGCTAAAACCTGACAGTTTCTGCTTAGTAGCTGTTAGCATGTTAGTGTACTGACGTTAGCATTTAGCTCAAAGCACCATTACCCCTGGTCACACCTTCACAAAGCCGCTAGCATGGCTGCTAGTTTAATTTTTACACTGAATTATGAATTGTCGTTGTTTTCAGTAAAATCTCAATCTCAATTTCTATCTGACATATTTTCTTAAAAATCCATTAAATACCTTTATGTTTCATTTCGGTTTAATACTACTAGCTTTGATTGAAAACTTAACTTTGACTTATGGATAAATACTCATAAAATGAATGACATTAGAAGGCTTACATGCTAAACGTAAGAATGTCTGCATAGTTGTTGTTAGCATGTTAGCATTTAGCTCAAAACACCACTGCACCCGATCACACCTTCACAAAGCCGCTAGCATGGCTTCTAGTTTAGTTTTAGCACTGAATTATGAAGCAATTTGGTGATTTAACCAGTTGTAGATGTTTTGTTTTTGTTGGTTGACTAGCCAGATAACCAACACGTTATTTTATTGCTGCAGGATTCAGTTCATTTTGTCCAACAGCAAAACAAAAAGAAAAGGTGCTAACTGGAACCAACACTTTAGCATGATTTCTGAAAAAAGTGCCTCAAAGAATCATCAAATAATGGTTCCTCCAAAGAACTTTAGCACAAATATATCCTTTAAGAAATCATTTTCAAGATGGTTCCTGCACGAGGTTGTGTAAACAACCTCTTTGAAATGGTTTTTGACCTTTTTTTCTAAACAAATGGTTCTTTGAGCAGTTTAAACTAAATTATTTTATGCAGGTTATAAAAGCAAGCATATGCACAAAGTTCTGGCTGTATTTATGGTCTTTATTTACTTAAATATGTCACAAAATTCAGAATATAAGTTTCGGAGATGCACAAAGCAAATCAAGTGGATTTATTGGCCAAAAACAAAATCAGTCACTATTGGGGGGAACATGGATCAATTAAACCCTAAAATAACCTGCAGATCCAAGATGAATATTAATGCATGTGACAGTTGTACACAGACTGATTTTAAGAACTTTTATTCAACTGTAAATTCAAGGATTTGCAGCATTCCTGAGTGTTCGGTCACAAAGCATTTGATATTTTTGCTGTTGAGACAGAACAACATATTGCAGGAGGCCAGCTTAGCATTTTTCACAGTTTTCTGGTGTTTTACAAACTAAAATTGATATTTTAAAAAAGGGTGCTGATGAATTAATCTGTATTCACGACTCTAACTTTGATGCCTGCAACCGAATGACTCCAGTAAAAACCCAATAGAACGAGCCTTTCATGCTTTAAATAACCCCATAATGCTCGTGAAGAACCATCGTCTGGATAAAGAGCTTCTCCAGTTGGTGATTGACTTTTGAATCCACCCACCGACTTCACTCTTCACATTTCAAATCCGCACAGAGCCTCGATTTAGCAGGTTTTTGTTCCTTTATTCAACCCACTAGAGCCGTAATGTCACGAGGCCTCCTCTGTGGTGTTTTTTTTGTCGTCGTCGTGTGTTTGTTAGGTTTTTTAAGCGTTCCCTCTGGGCTGCGGCGGTGACTGAAAGGCTCAACCGTGAACCTGGATGTTGTCGTTCCCAGCCGGTGAGGCTTTAGTCTGCTGCTCCCAGGGGTGCCCGGCTGGGTCAGCAGCCCCATGAATCTCCCCCTCCACGTCCTCCACTATCTGGACGACCTCCCTCAAGGACGCCTGTTTTTAGAAGCCAAACCTTGACCCATCCGTCTTACTCAGTGAATTGGCTGCTTTGAATACGTGGCCGGTGTTTGCACCTCAGATCACAGCAGCAGGCCTGCACCGACCGGCAAGACGCGCCGAGCTGCTGATAAAAAGGACTAAACAAAGATATCAGTCTGACACGATAAGCATACGGGCTATTAAATCAGTCGCACGGTGGAAAACGGGCTCTCTGCAGGAGGAAATGCTTCGGCGTATCATAGTAGTCACAGTCTGGAACATTTCTGGACACTTGTTATGCTAAACCAGGGGTGTTAAACTCATCAGGTTCCACATTCAGCCCAGTTTCATCTCCAGTGACCAGTAAAATCACAGCATAATAACCTATAAATAACCACAACTCCATGTTTCCTTTGCTTTAGTGCAAAAATGTTCACATTTAAGGAATTATCTTTTTACAAAACTTTATGAACAACCTGAAATTTCTTCAGAAAAACGTATTCAGTTTCAACAACATTCAGCCTCAGTTTATTATTTCCACATTACAACTTCCAGATCACAGAGTGTCGACAAAGGAACACAACATTCAGTCATCTGGAACTGATGGTAGTATTTTACTTTATGATCAAAATGACCACAGTCTGACAAAAAAGACAAAAAACAACAAAAACCAGACAAAATACTAGAAATATGAGACACAAAACAACAAAAAAATGACACAAACGACACAAAACACAACAAAAAAGACAAAAAAGTTACAAAGCGACAAAAAAATTGACAAAAACAAGACAAAAAATTACATAAATGACATAAACAAGACAAAAAAATGACAAAATTGAGAAACAAGACAACAAAAAAAGAAACAACACAAGCAAGACAAAAACCTAATTGACAAAAATGAGAAACAAAACAACAAATAAAGCAAAACGCAAAATGACAAAAATAAGACAAAAAACACAAGCAAGACAAAAATGAAACACAAAACGACAAAAACATGAGACAAACAACACAAAACTAAAAAAGAGCAAAAAATTAAACAAAAAACTTAAAAGCGACAAAAAAATGGGCAAACAACAAAAATTAGACACAAAATGACAAAAACACAAGACAAATGACCAAAGTTTATAATCTGCAGTTAATGTCCGGATTGGACCCTCTGGAGGACCGGTTTTAGCCCGTGGGCCGCATGTTGGACACCCCTGTGCTAAGCTATAATAAGTGACAGCGTTTTATCAGAGTTTAAATGTATTTAAGGCCTTGATGGGCGGCCAGAGTGACAGAAAGTGAGTTTTGAAATGTCCCTGTAGCCTCTGAGCTGCTGCCAGTTCATCAGGACGGCGTTTATTTACGGTGGAAGCTCCAGATGTAGAGACTGAACTCAGGTAAAGTCACTGATCAGACTGCAGAACCTGCACCTGGAAGCTGCTCCTCATTTTAGCTGCTCAGACTGGGAACTTGTCATTTGTGTTTTAGCTTTTTATTCTATTTTTGCACCACGTACTCGGTGAATGTTGCATGAAGTTGCACGAGGAGATCCCTTGGAAATTTCATTCTCTCTGCACTACGTCTGACTAAACGACAATAAAGTGTGATTTAAAGTTTGTGTAAAGCAGGAAAAAATATATATATTCTCAGTTTTACAACAAAGAAAACTGTTGCTGACCATGTAGGCAAAACTGATGCAATATTAGGTTTGAAAATGGTGAAAAAATAAGCAGTCTTCTGTGTAGTTTTAAAATAAGATGAGATAAAAGTTTAATAATCCCGAAGGAAATTCTTGTCCCAGAAGACATAACATGAGAAATGCATCGCCTCAGAGTAAAAAGCAGTAAGATATAAGTACAATACATTTCTTTGATTATTTAAAAATGAAATCAACATGTGAAGGTTGAAAAACAAGCTCATTATCATAGCTGTTGTCTCTTAATTAATGCTCCTTTTCAGTTAAATCAATTACAGACAAGTAAAATATTCAAAATGTCAGCTTAGAGTGTCAGTAAATCAAAGGAACTTTAGCAAAACTAGGTTCCATTTTCAAAATACTTCTTTGTCGACTCATCTGGTTCAGTAAAAAACATCTATAAAATGGTTCAGCATTTTTGAATCCATATTTATTGACAATTACTGTATTTTGCATGAAACTTTGGTTCAGTTTAAAGCTGTACATGGCATTTAAACACTCTTTTTCCTTTAGTAACCTGTTGCTCTTGTTTAAATACATGTGTTTTATTGAGTACAAAGACTTTTTTGCAGTATTCTATGTTTGACAGTCACTAGTCAGTGTGCTGCAGTGGGATGTTTTTCTATATGGTTCCATTTTTTTTTCTTCTCTCTCTCTTCTCGAGGGCAGTGACAATGATTGAATATGACCTTTGATGTTATCGTGGATGTGAGTCAACTGGTGTGTTCTAGTTTACAGATCCCCAGGAGCAGCTCACTAGAAAATGAGAAAAAAAAAAAGAAATATGACTGAGTTTTACCGAAAGCCCCACCGGGAGCAGGGATGTTGTTTTACGTCTGTCAGTCAATGTGGCACAATATTTCCTTATGCTAGCAGCCTAAAATATGAAATATATATCAACATTAGCAATGCTGGTTTAAGAATAAGTGTTTCTATATTCTATATTTTTCTTTTTATTAATGAATTCCATTAAAAAAAAGACACTAATAACTACTGTTTGTGTGACCAGACCTTCTCCTTCTGTTCCATAAAGCTCATTTCTGATCAAAAAACTGTGATATATGAATTTATTACCATAAAAGTGTGAATCTTCTCACCTGAAAATGACACTATTCGAGTGATGTTTGCTGAGAACCACCCCAGCAGATTGTTTTAGCAGACGATTTAACACCATTTTTTCATATGGAGGTGTATATTTGTGACCCATTTTTAAAGATTTATGTCATCAGTAGGAATAAAAATAGACCGAAAAAGACTAGTGAGGAAGGCCACCAAGACACCCATGACTCCTCTGAAGGAGTTACAAGAATTTTTTAAAGATTTATGTCATCAGTAGAAATAAAAACAGAGAGAATCGCCTTCGTTCGGTGCTTAAATGTTCTGTAACTCTTATTGATGGAAAAAAGGTGGATTCTGAGTTTCTTTTGTCTCTTTTCTGTCCGCAGATTAAATTTCTTAAGGTGGAGATGGAGAAGAAAACCAAAATCATCAAGGATTTACAGCAAGAGGTGAGTGTTGAAGCGTAGTATACGTTCCTGAAGGTTATATCTGAAACCACGGAGGCAGAATTCGCTCTAATTCGCCGATCAGAAACCCACTTTCGCTGCCTTGTCTGTCTCCATTTCATTTAATGATTTTCTGTGTTTGCCAAACGCCTCCTGACAGTCCCAGAGGACTCGGGGCAGAGCTTGTTGATTTCAATCAGACGTGGACATACGCTGGCATGAATATGTCTGTTTTTACGCGGCACTTCGTAAACACCGGAGCGTGTCTTTGATCAGGAGCGCGGTCGTGACTGGCGCCACGGCTTGTGTTGGTTCAGAAATTCACTCTCATGCGATGGATCTTTTTTTCTCTCTCTCTTCTGCACAAAAAAAACTCATCTAAAAAGAAGTTTTTTCTCTTTGTTTCCGAGGGTCTGACACCAAAATCTGACGTTTAGCGTTGATGCCTCAGACAGCTGGGGAAGGAGGAAAAAAATGCTATTGTAGCTGCACTGACACCACATTATCTACTGTTTTGCTTGTTTTCTGTAGGAATAAAAAAATAAATAAAATGCATCTACAAAAAGACTCCAGATGATGTAGGGCTATTAAATGTAACAGGGCTACATCTGCAGACTGCCTTTAAAAGTGTTCAGCATCATGGTGTGAAGCACGGTGGTGGCAGCATCATGATGTGAAGCATGGTGGTGGCAGCATCATGACGTGAAGCACGGTGGTGGCAGCATCATGATGTGAAGCATGGTGGAGGCAGCATCATGATGAAGCATGGTGGAGGCAGCATCATGATGTGAAGCATGGTGGTGGCAGCATCATGATGTGAAGCATGGTGGTGGCAGCATCATGATGTGAAGCATGGTGGTGGCAGCATCATGATGTGAAGCACGGTGGTGGCAGCATCATGATGTGAAGCATGATGGTGGCAGCATCATAATGTGAAGCATGGTGGTGGCAGCATCATGATGTGAAGCATGGTGGTGGCAGCATCATGATGTGAAGCATGGTGGTGGCAGCATCATGATGTGAAGCATGGTGGTGGCAGCATCATGATGTGAAGCATGGTGGTGGCAGCATCATGATGTGAAGCATGGTGGTGGCAGCATCATGATGTGAAGCATGGTGGTGGCAGCATCATGATGTGAAGCACGGTGGTGGCAGCATCATGATGTGAAGCACGGTGGTGGCAGCATCATGATGTGAAGCATGATGGTGGCAGCATCATAATTTGAGGCTGCTTTTTGGTAGCATTCCCTGGAAACCTTGATTAAACAGAGTCCATATGGTTTAATTATGTTTTTTACTTGGAACAATGTCCTAGTTTTGCTCAACCTGCTTTCCAACCATCTGTTTAGTTCAGCAAATATTTAAATTCTCTTAGTCGTCTGTTTTATTGAGCTGATTCTGCCCAAACTACAAACAACAGAGTAAATTTAGAACTGAAGTAAAAAGCACCTAAGACAGAGGAGGTTAAATTTCAATGGACTTCCTTGATTTTTTCCTTGTAATATTACAAAACAGATCTTGACCCTCACCCGTATTGTAACTCTATCCTTTGCATTTTCTTTTTTTGTTGTGAAGTTTATCAGTTTGTCTTGATCTTACTCAGACGCTCCGCCTTTAAAGCTGTTCAGGCGTCTAAAGTTGTTTTTTTCCATTACTACTTCTTTTTTTTTTGCCAAAGAGCAGTTTTTCTGTCAGCTACAGAAAAAATAGGAGGAAAGTCTGTCAGAATGGAACTTTTTTTTGCCGGCCGCTACTGACAAATGAAAGAAACCACGCAGTGCCAGCCACTTAATTGATTTTATTGAATTTTTACCTCAGTTCAGTGTGTAATCTTTGTAAAAAGCCTTCATGTGAGTGACATGAGACAGGCTTTTATACCGTTTTTGACTCAGATTGGAAAGCAAACACAAATTTGAGCTCTTTCTAAGTGCAAGGTGCTTTTGAGGCAATTTTCTTGTCATCTCGAACTTTGATGATGTGACAAAAAGTTTGCATAATTTGCTTTTCAGCTGCATAAACTGCTCTACGAACCTTGTGACACATCGTACTTCGTGTTTTGTACAAATATGCAAAGCAAATATTCGGATTTAACAGCAAGAGGAGGCCCGTTGTGCCCTGGAGTAGCACCTTTAATCAGTGCTTCTTGTCGAGGCTGCAGTCCGGCTGTTTAATTGCATCACAGGATCATGAGAAACGATGATGAAGAGCTGCTGGAAATTAGAACGCCATATTGCTCGTACTGCTGCGCGGAGGAAAACGATTTTCGCCAGATGTTCAAATTAATTTGAGACCAATTTTGACTAAACTCTGCTTTGGTAATGCGATCAAGTGCTTCAGCTGAAGAACCAAACAATGACATAATGACATCAATTGAGAGCCATCAAGCTGTTTAGAGGAGTACCTGCCAGAGGGCAGCTCACTGCTCAGTTATCAGAGTTATGGATGTAAACAACACAGCCGGTGCCAAAGGAGAGACAATCAAATTCATCTTTATGATACCGGGTCCTGTTTGGGGAATGCAGGCTTTAAAATTCATAATTATCATAGTCTGGAGATAATTTAGGTTAATCTGGGATTGTGTCTGAGCCACCATGTTGTGTTTAACATCACAGCAACTTTCTTCAACTGACTGTCATCATTTGCTGTACATTTTCCCAACTAAACATGAGCTGTATGCTGCAACTTACCCTCTAAATTGTGTTTTTTTGCTCACATTTTTCCTCACTGTGGACTAATTTTTCACTGTAGTACACTAATAAAATCCTGAACCTGTATAGAAACAGCACTGCCATGCATGGCTAAATCTGCCTACCAAGACACCTGTGAGTCTTCTAAAGGAGTTACAAGAAATAGACTAATCAGGGAGGCCACCAAGACATCTATGACTCCTCTGAGGTAGTTACAAGAAATAAACTGCTGAGGTAGGCCACCAAGACACCCATGACTCTTCTGAGTTAGAATTATAAGACTAGTAATTGAGGCCACCAAGACTCCTATGACTCCTCTGAAGGAGTTCCAGCTTCAGCAGCTGAGATGTTAGAGACTGTTCATACAACAACTGTTGTCTGTTCTTCACCAGTCAAAGCTTTATGGAGACAAAGAGAAAGACTCTGTTAGAAAAAGATCAAATTAAATCTGGACTAGAGTTCACCAGAAGACATGTGGAGACTCTGAAGTCAAACAAATGAAGGTCTGAGGAGACCAAAAAATGGCCTTTTTGGGCATCAGACTAGAGGCTATGTTTGACGTGCACCAAACACAGCACATCATCACAAATACACCACCCCCACTGTGAAGCATGGTGGTGGCAGCATCATGATGTGAAGCATGGTGGTGGCAGCATCATGATGTGAAGCATGGTGGTGGCAGCATCATGATGTGAAGCATGGTGGTGGCAGCATCATGATGTGAAGCATGGTGGTGGCAGCATCATGATGTGAAGCATGGTGGTGGCAGCATCATGATGTGAAGCATGGTGGTGGCAGCATCATGATGTGAAGCATGGTGGTGGCAGCATCATGATGTGAAGCATGGTGGTGGCAGCATCATGATGTGAAGCATGGTGGTGGAAGCATCATAATTTGAGGCTGCTTTTTGGTAGCATTCCCTGGAAAGCTTGATTAAACAGACTCGGTGGTTCAATAATATTTTTTACTTGGAACAATGTCCTAGTTTTGCTCAACCTGCTTTCCAACCATCTGTTTACTTCAGCAAATATTTAAATTCTCTTCGTCGTCTGTTTTACTGAGATGATTCTTCCCAAACTACAACCAACAGAGTAAATTTAGAACTGAAGTAAAAAGCGCCAAAGACAAAGGAGGTTAAATTTCAGTGGACTTCCTGGATTTTTCCTTGTAATGTCACAAAACAGATCTTGACCCTCACCCATATTGTAACTTCTATTCTTTGCGGCATCTTATTTTGTTGTGAAGTTTATCAGTTTGTCTCTATCTTACTCACTCCTATAGTAAGCCTGCATGCAAGAACCATATCGCAGCATCAATGGCTGCCATTGTAGCTCACTAAAGAAACAGATGAAATGCCTAAAGAAGATAAGACTTGAAACATATTCTAGTTCATTAGTGCATTTAAAAGATGCTATCAGAGGTGGCAGGGAGTTTAAATGAATGTCTGTGGATGTTACATATTGGATCTGTTCTTACATGCTGAAGTCTGCGGGGGGTAATCCGAGGTACAGTAAATGTAGAGGCCCTTCTATAATCAATCAAGTGATTTTCTCAGCAGGAGCTCGCTGGTGTTGGCACTACTGTGGAGCGGATCAGTTTAGCCGACTAAATGACCCATAAAGAAGGCCGTGATTTGACTTTGTAATGAACGATTAGAAATTCCTTTGCTCCTAAGCAACGGCTTGATTTGGAAACAGAATGAATCCTGAAGCGAGGTGAAACGGAGGCATGGAAACGATCTGATGTTGATCACAATCAGCTTCTGTATGTGTTCCTGTGTTTTCACATGTTGTGATCCCAGGCATCCCGCTGAACCTCGTTAGCATAAGCCAATCATCAACGCACACACTGGTCTCGCCAAAGCAAAGAGTCGGTGAAGAGCTCTGCCAATTGCTGAATTGGATTGGAAGTAACTGAACTGTAATTGAAGAGACTTTTTCTCGTTGAATTTTCATGTAAATTCCTTTTTCTACAAGGTTATTTACTGAGGCGGGAGGGCTGGACGAAGAGAAACAGTGCTGAAGATAAAATAGTTTTATAGACCCATTGCTTCGCTGTTGACATTTGGAGGTTCAGCTGATCTACATATCTTGGAAAATGTCCCTGTAGGTTGGAGGGCCTTTATAGCCAAATAGAGGAGGAAGGGGTCATTTGTGATCAGTGGAGGCCTGGGAACTTCTCCCCTGTGGAAACAGCACTACCATGGCTTTTGTGGCTTCTGTGCATGACTAAATCTGCCAACCAAGACGCCTATGGTACCTCTTCTGAAGGAGTTACACGAAATTAACTACTAACGGAGGTCACCAAGACATCCAACTCTCTTTTGAGTTAAAATTATGAGACTAGTGGGGGAGGCCACCAAGACACCACTGACTCCTCTGAAGGAGTTACAAGAAAGACACTATTGAGTGAGGCCACCAAGACACCTGTGATTCCTTTGAAGGAGTTTCAAGGAAGAGACTAGTGATGGAGGCCTCCAAGACATGAGCCAATCGTCAACACACACATTGAAATCGCCAAAACAAAGAGTTGGCAAACAGCTCTGCCAGTTGTTGAATTGGATTGGAGTTAAGTGAACTGTAATTGAAGAGACTTTTTCTTGTTGAATTTTCATGTAAATGCCCTTTTCCACGGGGTTATTTACTGAGGCGGAAGGGCTGAGTGAAGAGAATCAGTGCGGAAGATAAAATAGTTTTATAGACCCGTTGCTTTGCTGTTGACATTTGGAGGTTCAGCTGATCTACATATCTTGGAAAATGGCCCCGTAGGTTGAAGGGGCTTTATAATCACATACAGGAAGGGGTCATTTGTGGTCAGTAGAAGCCTGGGAACTTCCCTGACATCTGTGCCTCTCTGACATTTAAGTCTTGGCTACATGCAGAGAATCATGAGAAACATTTTCCTGCATCTGTTACACTTGTGTGTAAGTTTCGTGTGCACAAACCCAAAGGTCAAAAACGGTCAAGCATTATCATTTTACTACCTCCGAGTTGATTCTCCTCGGTGCTACAGTAACCTCCAACATGTTTTTTTCTGAAAAGAACTGCTTCGCATCAAGAGATAATCGAGAGCTCTTTGCTTTCCTTTTGTATCTTTAATTATTTGTGTTATTACATGAAAGAAATCGATTTTTCCTCAACATTTCTTCCACCAGAAGAAGCCGAGGCTAAAAAAGCACCACTTCTTCTTTTGGGAATATTAATGAGTGAATGCATGGGTTACATCACCGTATGCCTATTATTTTATGGTAATCATTAGTCGAGGAATATTTTTACACAGCATTTCCAGCTTATTAGGTGCACCTATTTAAAACCGCTGCACCCCTGCAGGAAATTCTACCTTCATACGTTTATTTATTTAATATTTTTTGTACACTACAATGCAAATTTTGGCACAAAAATAAAAGAATAAAAAGAAGCTTTGAGGAAAACAGAAGGTGCAAAGCATTTCTCAGTTTTAGGTGAGCAGTTTTACTCATTTTTGTGGACATTAGCCTTGAATTCAGTTTGGAAAACCAATAAAAAATATTTCTGGCTGGAAGAGGAAATATAAAATCTCTCTTTCTCATCTCTGTAGTTTTAAGAATGTTTTAGGGCAAAAATATTCTAAAAATTGCATCCTTATACAACTAAAGTGCATGCTCAGTTGTGTTTTGAGAGAAAGTTGTACATTTTAAATCATTGTATTTTCACATTTCATTTTGTTGCTTCACTGTCAGACCAATCAGATATTAAATGAAGTGGGGACTGGTCGCCGTGGCAACCCAGAAGATAGAGGAGAAGCTTCCTATATGTTGGGAACGAGTCGTTTCAAAAATTACTAATAGATTGTCTGCTGTTAATAGTTCAACCGATTAAAAATATATTCACCATTAAAAAAAATGTATTGTAGATGAGCTGTTTAATGAGATAGAAGACTGTAGTTTGTTTCATAGTCTAGCAACCTGCTTTCATATCGGTCAGCCCTGTGCTGGCAAGCAGAGAGCATTGTGGGGTTTAGTTAACAATGGGCAACAATGGGCAATGGAAAAACTTGATTCATGCTAATAATTAATCTATTATTGATTGATTATGCTAACAACAGGTGGTTAAGAAAATTCTGTGCCATTTGCATCCTTAATTTCAAACAAATTCTGATATTTTCCTAAGCTTAACCAAGTAGTTTTGGTGCCTAAATGTAATGAAACAGTGAAGGAAAACCACTAAATGTAAAGTAAATGTACATTCAATCGTTCCAATACATGATGCAAACCTTTCAACCTGCAAACTTTCATTCAAACTGGAAGCTTTTCCCACAACATGCGTATATTTCAGTAACAAAGTTCAGACGTTTCCAATTGGTTTCTTTCAGAACATCTACAAAAATGCAGCTTATTCGTTTGAAAAATTCTGAGAAATTAAGATAACATTAACATCCATATTCATCCAGAAGTGTTTAGTCCTTTTTAAGATGTCGAGAAACATTTTCAGTTACTGGCAATCAGAGAGCATTATGGGGGTTTAGCTAGCATTGGGTACCATGACAAAGACTTCTAAGCCAGTTAATGACTTCTGGCAAGAGTTCATATAACTAAGACAAGCGGGCGTCTACTTGGACAGTACACATCTAACCAAACAGTTAAGAAAATGGAGTGATCATGTGGAAAAATGTGATTGATTGATTATTATTAATTACTATATTACTAAAGAAACAGTGAAGGAAAACCAAAAGTTAATGTACATTCAAATTAAGTCAAAGAATAATTGTCCAACATGAGACACAAACCCTAAAACTTTGCATACATACATTTTCAAATTGATTTATTTCAGAACATAAATGAAAATACAGTTTATTTGTTTGAAATGTTTAATGATTACATAACAATGACATCCATTCATATTCACGAGTGCGATATGTTCAGAAATCGAAAAGCTTTTTTTCAGATTTCGAGAAACATTTTCAGCTCATTGATGATTCAACAACAACAACATGACCACTGGTCCAACATGGCCACCGTTTGCACAGGATGGAGCGCACAATAAGATGGAAAAAAAGAACAACATTTAACTACGAAAACTCTTGAACTCGATGATAACTTTACTTCACTGTTGTTTAGAGACGTGTTTGACTTGTAACGACCGGATATTAAAGAAACAGCTCTTTCTTGGAAATAAATGACAAAAAACACCATTGTAATCTTCATTACACTAGGATTTATTGCAAAGCTGTTGCAGATTACACACTGATTCTCATACAGTACCATTATTCTGAATTCTGTGGTCACACCGAACCCCGACGAGGCTGAAAAAAAGCCATCCTTTTGTTTACAGCAGCATTATCTCCTGAAATGTGTTTTTATGTGGCACGTCGCTGTGAATTGTGAATTGTGTTGTGTCAGTGGGGAAGCTTTACGGCTGCAATCCACTGTGAAGTCATTATCAGTGATTTGTTTTCGGGGCTTATTATGAGCGTTTTGAGGGAGAGTGATTTACGGAGCGACTTGGATCCTGCTGGGATTCATCAGGTTCTCGCTGGGCGTCGTAATAGACAGCTTTGCCCCGCTCGCTGCCAACGCTCATGCTTTTTACTCCAAAATGGCTTCCCGTCATTGTCTTCTTCCTTTCCTGTCCTCCTGATGTAATTTCACCGGCTAAATGGCGGGAAAAAAACAACATAAAAACACATGCATCAGGGCCATTTACCGGATCTCTCTGCGATACTCTTACCGGAAAATAAAAGCGACAAGAAATCGAAGTAGGCGGAAAATGGAACGTGCGTCATCATGAACAGGACAAAGACGAAGCAGATGAAGTTAATAGAGGCTGAACATTATGGTCTGGCGAGCTCCGCGGCTCTGTTTTCTCTTAGAGCACCTGCTGATTGATGCCACTTGTTCATGATCGTCAGGAAGTGATAAAGGCAGAACATTAAAAGTCACTTTTATTGCGCTTTAAAGTGATCCGAGCACAGCGGAATATGCAAAACGAGGAAAGAAAAGAAATATGTGAAGCATGCCGCTGCGCTTCTGTTTTCCTAAATGACCAATTTTTCTGTCTTATGAGAACTTTAATAAACAGCAATTTTCGCTTTTTTCTCCGGACAACAGCTGCGCGCCGTTACTGCTCGGAGAATGAATGTTTTTTCCCGCCATAATTTCACACGTCTGATCGCTAACATGCATTAAAAGTCTGGAGGTTTAACTGAAATGTGGCGAGACGGGTGATGGCATGTGATTTTTTTTATAACATTTCTTTGGTTATTATCATCCAAGCACCAAGGGTGCAAGGAACTGCTTATAATGCATGGGTTTTCCTGTTATACTTTCTTCTTTGGATGAAAGAAATGCGTTTTTGAGGCCCTAAAATTACTTAAAAACACATGAAAATTTGGCACACATTTTAGGATGGGCAAAAAAATTGATATTTTAAGGGGAATACACACGTATGTGGCAACATGGCTCATTAGCGCCCCCTGCAGTATGATGAAAATTCAACCCCTGAACCACATTCCACCTACAGCTACGAAATCTGCTACACATCTGTAGCACATCAGGATGCACAAAAAAGCCTCCTACACAAACACCCAAAACCCAACAGGAAGTCGGCCATTCTGAATTATGTGTCATATTTTGGACGATTTTGCACCAATTCCTGCACATTTTTGAAAGCTATAAACTCAAACAGGGTAACCTCAGCAGAGCTCAAATTTGGCCAGGATGTACAGCAGGCAAGGGTGATCAAAAGTTATTAAAATTCTCCACAAAAGTCTGAGGGCGTGGAAATGTTTTACTCATATATATGGAATCGCTTTAGATATTTTTAGGAATTTTTTTTTTTTTAGAAGATTTTTACTCATTTTTTGAAAATATTTACAAGAATTTTCATGCCAAATTTGTTTTTTGTTTTTGTAAATAAAACTTTTAAGGGAAAATTTTAAGGAGTTATTGTAGTTTTCTTCCTGAAGGTTTTGCAAATTTTCAGAAATTTGGGGAATTTTTTTTGCTGAATTTTTGGATTTTACTCAGAGAAGGAAACAATATTTTTTGGTGCCCGTAAATGAGGACAACAGGAGGGTTAAAGACACTCCAGGTTTTTATTAGATTTTTTTCCAAAATAAATAATCCAAGAAATTGAACTTTAGTTTTGCATGATTTATAGCATTTATTGGAGGATAAATGTTTTATCCAGCCATAATTTTACACGTGTGATCGCTAACATGTATTAAAAGTCTGGAGGTTTAAGTGAAATGCAGGGAGAAGAGCGACAGCGTGCAATGTTTATTTCTTTATTATTTTATTTTGTTGCACCAACCAGACAAGCGACGCCGAGGCTGATCGATCGCTCTGTCGTATCTCCGACAGCAGACTCGACTTGTTACGCAAGAGCGATGACGGACTTGACACCCAACAAGAATAACAGGGTTTGTTATAAATGGAGCCGGTCCGCTTTGACACCGACGACACACTAAAGTCCAGTAAAATATAATGACACCATTATGTGTATTTGTGTTTTGCTGACAGTGCAGCACATTCATCACTTCAGCAGCTGCACAGACACGTGTCTGATGAGGCGTTGAGCCTCAAAGACAGGAAAATTAATGAGCTACCTGACCTGAAACGTGAACTTTGTGGATTTATTTAGCAACTTTTACAACATCGGTTTCCATTTTTCTTGCAACTTGTGACTCTTTAAAGTAAAATAATTCCTCCCTTTTATTCCAGGATTGATTCATCTGAGTGGATTTTAAAGACAGGAAGACTTAAAATGATCCTGTAATTCACCATAAAAATGAAAGAGCAAAGCAACATGTACAAAAAATGTACTTCGTATCATGACTCTAAATTGAAAACCTCTGCCACGCCTTTCAAAAGTGAGTTAAAGAAAACGAAGCCTTTCAGAATTATTCATAAGACCTCCACAGGTCATCATCTCTTCCTGTTGCTCTTCTGTGGTTTGTATTTTCATCATCATTTTTATGTTTTTTTAATCACTAGAGATCATAAATCTAAATAATTTAATCATAAATCTGCAGAAATGACATTTTGAGTTAAGAACACGGATGTAAATAATAAATAAAGCATCTCTGCCAGGCATATATTTCTGTTAATTCTGACATACTACAGCAGAAAGGTTAATGTTATTCCACTCATAAGATGTTTTCTGC